>CM071950.1:15605000-16205000 GCA_036784905.1 Acrossocheilus fasciatus
GTTGTATCTAGTCCAACTTGGCCCATGCCCTATTCTGATACCCCTCGAATCAAACAGTCAACAGTCCGTACTTTATCATATTAGTATGACAAATGTCCAGATTTATAACATATTTGGTCTATTATCTTACAGTTATCTTAATATAGTTCATAGCCTCATGAGGTGCTTGGCATGCCAGACAGGGATGGAGAGGTGGATGGAAAGCAGGATGCTGTAATTCGTTCATCACATGCTAAGTAGGTGCCACATTCCCAGGTGGCAGGTGCTGACAGGTCCATCTTGGTAGTTGAAAGAGGCAAAGCATTTTTAAGGTTCAGTTCTTTGAAGAGAAAAGAACATGATGGTCTGGATTTGTATGATAGGCTGCAACAAAGGACATTTAAAAGGACACCCTCGATGTTTGGGTGTTTGTTAGGTCTTTAAACCAAGTTAAACTCAGCTGAAATTCTCTGAAGGTGAAGGTCCTTACAGGTAAGCTGAGTCAGTATGATATTAACAAGATTAATATGTAGAAATAAATCAGTTTCATATATAATTATTGACTGGTATGGCTTTGGATTTAGTAAAACACCTCGAAGTTTAAGTTAAATCAGGATTATTAGCATATCTTCTACAAAGGCAGCATGTGGAGCAATTCAGAGTATTAAGGATCTTCAAACCGTGTGACTCTTGACTGATGGATTGATGCATGCAGCTGTTTTTGTTGGAACTGTTTTTAAATATACAATGGAAAATGATTCCTAGTTATCCAATTCAGTATGCTATATAAACGTTTAAAATAAACAGCATATTTGTGTATTATTGAATTACAAAATTGCTGTTACGCAACTATTCAACAACTCCAAATTTAGGACGATATCCATTTTCAAGTGGGTAAATCCAGTCCTAACAGTCTTTTCTGTAAACATCTGAGAGAGTCTTCTGTCTAGGCTACATTTTTAATATATCATATTATTTGTGACCATGGACCACAAAACCAGTCATAAGTGTAAATTTTTTGAAATTGAGATTTATACAAAACTGAAAACTGAATAAATAAGCTTTCCAATGATGTATGATTTGTTATGATATGACAATATTTGGTCGAGATACAACTATTTGACTGTCAGGAATCTGAGGGTGCAAAAAGTCCTAAATACTGAGAAAATTGCCTTTAAAGTTGTCCAAATGAAGTTCTTAGCAATGCATATTACTAACCAAAAATTAAGTTTTAATATATTTACGGTAGGAAATTTACAAAATATCTTCATGTAACATGATCTTTAATTAATATCCTAATGATTTTTGGCATAAAAGAAAAATGGATCATTTTGACCCATACAATGTATTTTTGGCTATTGCTACAAATATACCCCAGTGACTTAAGACTGGTTTTGTGGTCCAGGGTCACATTTCATTAAGATATATGCGCTATTAAATTGTCTAAGTTTAAGTATTTGGCTAATTAACTGGTTCTGATTTCCTATAGACAGCAGCTGTAGGCTATAATAAGTCAATGAGACAAAGCACCTCGCATAGAGACAGATGGTTAATGTTTACATTGGGATCCATTAGAAATGTTACAGGAATATCTGCAATTATCCAGGACTTCTGTAATATTTTGTATGTATAAAGAAAGCTCTCGTTTGGCAAATAGTAATTTGTATCTAATATACTAATCATCATCTAATTTGGCAAACACTTTCATCCAAAGTGACTCAGGGCAGAAACATCTGTGTTAGAGGGATATCCATTGGCAGCTACTGAAACATATACATTTTCATTGACCCATATTTTCTTACTCAGCCAATGTTCTGTAACGAGTCACTTTGTATCTTGTTTCAGTGTGAACCACGGGCATAGGTGTGACACATCAGTTAGAGGGATAGTCAGACTCCTCATGCATCAGCACCTTCACACTTACTATATGTGACCCTGGACCACAAAACCAGTCTTAAGTCGCTGGGGTATTTTTGTAGCAATAGCCAAAAATACATTGTATGGGCCAAAATTATAGATTTTTCTTTTATGCCAAAAATCATTAGTATATTAAGTAAAGATCATGTTCCATGAAGATATTTTGTAAATTTACTACTGTAAATATATCAAAACGTCATTTTTGATTAGTAATATGCATTGCTAAGAATGAATTTGGACAACTTTAAAGGCAATTTTCTCAATATTTTGATTTTTATGCACCCTCAGATTCCAGATTTTCAAATAGTTGTATCTCAGCCAAATATTGTCAAGCTTATTTATACAGCTTTCAGATGATGTATAAACCTAAATTTCCAAAACTTGACACTTAACACTGGTTTTGTGGTCCAGGGTCACATATTAGTAGGATTATTTGTAGCATTATTCTGGTTGAAATTTCACAATCCAGCCAATCAGGTTGTTTTTAAATATTTATATTCAGAGCCATTGAGATCAGGCCTAAATATACAAAGCAAGTCGAGCTAGCAGGGCAGGTTTTTTTTTTTATCACTATTTAAAGGCTCATTCTCCAACTCCCCCAGAGTTAATAAGTTGAGTTTTACCGTTTTAGAATCCATTCAGCCGATCTCCAGATCTGGCGAGAGCACTTTTAGCATAGCTTAGCATAGATCATTGAATCCGATTAGACCAGTAGCATCACGTTCAAAAATGACCAAAGAGTTTCGATATTTGTCCTATTTAAAACTCGACTCTTCTGTAGTTATATCGTGTACTAAGACCGGCGGAAAATGAAAAGTTGCGATTTTCTAGTCCGATTTGGCTAGGAACTATACTCTCATTCCGGTGTAATAATCAAGGAACTTTGCTGCCGTAACATGGCCGCAGCAGGCGTAGTGATATTACGCAGCACCTGAAAGTAGTCCCCATCTAGGTAACTAGTTATAATATAGCTGGGGACTACTTTCAGGCGCTGTGTAATATCACTGCGCCTGCTCCGGCCATGTTACGGCAGCAAAGTTCCTTGATTATTACACCAGACTGGGAGTATAGTTCCTAATCATATATGCCTAGAAAATCGCAACTTTTCATTTTCTGCCGGTCTTAGTACACGATATAACTACAGATATCTATGCTAAGCTATGCTAAAAGTGCTCTCGCCAGACCCGGAGATCAGCTGAATGGATTCAAAAACGGTAAAACTCAACTTATTAACTCTGGGGGAGTTGGAGAATGAGCCTATTTCCAAAAAAAGTGGAGTGTTCCTTTAATTTTGCTAGGGCTGTGCAGTAGGACAATATATATCAAGATAACATTTCTCAAATTGTGAAATAAGATGTTGGTCATATCGCCCACCCCCATTTTTTGCACTAGATTTTTTGCATGCTAAGGAACATACCAAGGAGGTGTTGTTGTTGACTTACTGAAATCTTGATTGTCAGCCACTCAATATTCTTTGTTCTCTTTCCTAATGATATGCTGAGCAACATTGTTCCCTGTCTCAGCATCTCCCTTCATCTCTCCTTTCATTTATTTTCATTTGCAGGGCTCTCCAGCAGAGGGCACAGGGAAATTTGATGCAGCCCCTGGTAAGCCTGCCACACTTTCAGTATCTCCATCCAGTTTCTTGACGTTATGCAGGCCTGGCTGGCCTTTATTTTCTGTTATATGGGCATGAATGTTATATGGCATATATAACTCATATATGTTGTTGCTCTTTTGTTGGTTTTGATTGCTTCTAATGTCCTCATTTGTAAGTTGCTTTGGATAAAAGCATCTGCTAAATGAATAAATGTAAATGTAATGAATGAAACATGCAAAACAAAACAATTGCAACACAGATAATGAAAACAACGTAAATTATGATAAAACAGCAAAAGGCAATTTAAACATCCGTTTTCAATCTGTGCATATAGTCTCATATAGTACACTATATGATGTTGTTTAAGCTTGTTTTAAAACACTAATACATAAAAGACAGTAACAAGTAAGGAATAATAGCTGTCTAATTTCTTGATGCAGGAGGCTCATGAGTAAGCAATCACAAACAGACTCTCTCTGTCTTTCTCTCTGGCTTGAGTCTTTGTTGAATCAGTATTCTCACTGCCAGGCCCCCTATTTCCTTCCGTTCATCCATCTTTTCTTGATATTTGTGCCAGCCTTCGGAGAACACTGTGATTACAATCTTCCTAGAACTTAAAAAGCCCTGGGGTCTCTATATGAGCATTATTAGAGCTGTTGTTCTCAATAAAGTCTAACAAATAACGAAGTAAAACTAATGCAGTGTTTCTCAATGCGTGGGTCATGACCCAAATGTCACAGAGGAGGTTGAAAACAATGATAAATGTAATTATAATAGCTCTCTTAAGTTTCCTTTGGTGTTCTCCACATCTCACTTATGGTTGTATGTGTTTTGCAGCACGTCCACCCTGTCGGCGCACTGTATCTGCTGTGCGAGTAACTCCTTTGAGGATCATGAAGAGTTCCCCTGATCTCATGCCTACTGGTTAGAGCAGCATTTGTAGCATTTGGGGGACTAACGTTATGAGTAATATCATAAGGGTCGCCTTTAAAGTTGTCCAAATGAAGTTCTTAGCAATGCATATTACTAATCAAAAATTAAGTTTTAATATATTTACGGTAGGAAATTTTTATGGAACATGATCTTTACTTAATATCCTAATGATTTTTGGCATAAACGAAAAATGGATAATTTTGACCCATACAATGTACTGTTACTACAAGTATACCCGAGCTACTTCTGACTGGTTTTGTGCTCCAGGATCACAAATGAGTAATATTAAACTTTATTTAGTGCTTTGAAAAGATCAAATCAGTTTCTTTGCTTATGTTTTTGCAGAGCTGGACCCTACCCGTGTTTGCAAGGGCAAGGGTGCTGTTACTTTGAGGGCCACACTAGTGCACATCGATGATGAGGACGGCACAAGCCAAGAGCTATCCAAGAACTCTGCCAAAAGTGAGTTGGAAATGCAGGATTTGTCAATAGGAGAGTGCTCTGAATATATTGCACAAGGCAGAACAGTGCCAGACTAATTGTTGTGTGCTGTCATAATGTTACTTAGGATATGATTGTAGCTGCAGATAATGTGCACTTTCTGTACCCCCATTAACTGGAAGGATCTCTGTTTACAGGAACAGTGCTTTCCTGAGTTTCCTCTTTTCCTATTAATGAAAAGGTTCATGTTGGGTTATTTTTTTACAGTCAATGGGCATGATGCGGTTAGTTGCTAAATTGCACAGTAAATTATACAGACAAATTTGTATTTTTTGTGGAACATATACATCATTGTCTGACAGTCAACTTCATTGCTCAAATAACTTTCAGTGAATGTTCATATTTGCAGGGGATAATCAAAGACGTCTTTTGTTCACACCCACGTTGAGCTGTGGAAATGGAAACCTTCAGCGTGGACGTTTTCAATATCTCCATGTTGAGACTATTCTGGCTAACTGCCAGCTCTTGGGAGAGATGCCTTAATTGTTGTTGTGCCTGAATAAAAAGGCCATTGGAACAAACACTTCTTACAGTGGGTTCAATGGTCCCCTTGTTCTTCTGACAAAGTTCAGAGAATCGTTTTTTTCCAGTCATAAATTAGCATCTCAGTGGATGAAGACTTTCTGTAGGGTTCAGTTCTGACAGATTCTGGCTGGTGATTCGTTTAATGGAGGATTAAGGAATTTGTTGTGGCATAAATTGTGGTTAGTTCTGGAAGCAAACAGGTTTGCTGCCAAGTGCAGGGTTTATTTCACGTTTATGCCTTTTTAGGTTTCAAAAAGTGCCTTGGAGATCCTTTGAGAATCCAAACTGCTTGGATTTGTTACAGGTGGATGGCTTGGTGCGGTCAATGGAGATGCCACAGAAACAAGTCTGGCTAAGAGAAGTGTAAACAACACCGGAGCTGATTTAAATTCAACTCAAGTCAATGAGACACCAACAAAAGTGAGTCATCATGTCTGAACTTTGTTCCTTTTAGCAATACTTTGCTTTCCTGCAAAAATGCAATTTAGAGATTGATATCAGTGCTAATTAAACAGCTCGATCCCAAGATCTCTGGAGACACCGAGGAACTCCGCAATCTTAAAATCATTTAAATGAGAGCAGTGAATGAATGTTGTCGATATTTTACAAGCAAGATGACATTTCCTTTTTTTTTTATTTGCATTATCATCTATAATGGTATAGATCCAATGTGATCAATTATGTATCCCTAAAGGTGCTCTAGGGAATTAGTGGAGAAGTCACTTGAAAAATTAATATAATTTCTGACTATTAACTAACTTTTAACTATTGATTTGTTAAGCAAGTGTTGTTATTAAGAAAAAACATAAAAATATTACGTTAAAAACCTAGAAATGCAACTAACTGAAAAATTTAAGTTGAATAAGTTGAAGTACTAAAATTACTAAAACTTAAGAATAAATTAAAGGGAAAGTTCACCCAAAATTGAAAATTTCATCATTTATGCACCCTCACGTTGTTCCAAAACTGTATGAATTTCTTTCTTCTGTTGAACATAAAATAAATTATTTTGAAGAATGCTGGTAACAAAACAGTTGGTGGTAGCCATTGACTTACATACTATTTTTTTTCCATGCTATGGGAGTCAATTTCTGCCACCAACTGATCTCTTTAAAATGAAAACAGACCATGTAAAATATTTTAATTGTAGTAATTTTGTGTAAATTATATAAATGAGTTGCCTACTATAATATTATAAAAATAAAACTGGCTAAGCATTATATAAATCTTAAAAAAATGTTATTGTAAAGCTGAATACTCCTGGTGTTGATGACCTCCTCAAGACAGAATACAAATAATTAGAAGTGACCAAATACTTTAAGTGCTGTTCTATGTTATTTGTCATTGTCTTTATCAGCATTGCAGAGGAATCTTTGCAACAATTGTTAGCTTGAAAGAGAAGTGTAGTGAAGCAAATTTCATGCAAATTTCCCCCTTAAGGAATCCTGGGAAATTCAAACTTATCTGTATTTCACAACCACTAGAATGACTGTTTTTGTGTGTTCTCCTCAGGTGGACTCTCCTGTAAGTAAGAGTCAGTCTCAGCTCACGTCCTGCCTTGATCAGCCGAGTGCTATTACCTCATCAGCCAAAGTGTCCTCTTCATATCCCTCCACCAGCAGCGTCAACCCAACAATCGTCTTGCTGCAGCACAGCAGAGGTAAATATCAGCCTCTCAATGCTTCAGGATGGATCAAAATTAAAAGTATCACGTGCATTAAAAATCTAAATGCTTTCATGATGTAGAAAGAGAAACGAGAATGTTCTGTCCCTTGTGATTAGTTTTCAAAGTTATATTTGAGGTAAAATTAACATAAGACGTCTCTGTGACTGGATGGCATCTCTGTAGTTATTATTAAGGTGGTAGTGTCTGTTGTATGGTTATGGGAGTGGAGATTAAACATTTTGTATAAAATGTAAAAAATGTAACTTTTAGTTACAGTATTCAACAATTGTTCAAATTAATGAGGAAAAGCATTGCGAGAATAACAGAAACTTGTTTGATTCCAACAGGATTAAAATCATTAAGTACATCTGACAAATATAAATATCTATATGACCTACAATTCAATATCTATATGACCTACCAAATATACAATTCCCGTTCAAACAGAGCTATAGCAATAATTTATTCATTTAAATATTAAATCATTCAGTGATGCTTTTAAAGATTTTGTCCTAGATAAGTGTCAGCTGAAAGAACCAGACCAGTGTGTATTTTATCTTGTGTTCTGGACGTTTATGATTCGAGTTTGTGCTTCAGAAGCTGTGGCAGAGCAGGGCAGTGGCCCTAATCGGAGCCCTGCCGTCAGCCAGAATAAATCTTCCTCTGAGACTCCAGCAGACATGGAAGGAAAGAGAATGAGACTGTCTGAACACTCGGCTGTCCCAGCTCCCAGAGTCCCAGTACGGGTAAGAAACGCCCACTTCTAGTTCTCAAGATATACCTGTGCAGACTTTGATTACATAAATATATCCAAAATCTTATATAAATAAAACACCATCTGTATTATTTTGTTTTCTAGAACACAGAGCTGTCAAAGGACTGGTACAGAAACATGTTCAAACAGATTCACAAAGTCCCAGGTAAAGATGCTCCTTGGGCATCACATACAATCAGCACTTTTATTTCATCGTTTTGTGTGTCCAAATCTGAAGGTCACATGTCAGTCATGTATCTATGTGTGTGTAGTCATCTTTGTCAGTGTGTGTTTTGTCTTTCACTCACCTTACTCAGAGCTTGTCGAAGAAAATCCATATCGTCCCACCTACATATTTCCAGAGAGCAATGACAGGCCACTGAAAACCAGAGGTACCTTAGTAATAGTTATAATCTGATATTTATTAACATTCCTCCATGCCACTCTTTTCTGTCTGTCGTTTAGCATCACATTTATCTCTATGTATGTGTTGGGTAATTTTATATGCAGTTAATGAAATCCAAAATAGAAATGATATATACACTTCTGTCTGTAAGAGTTTGTAAATGTTTTTCTCTCCAAAGCTGCATTTATTTGATAAAAAAAACAGTAAAAATAATATTGTAAAATAAATAGTACAGCAAAAATAGTATATTGTGAAATATTATTACAATAACTGTTTTCTATTTTAATATATTTTGAAATGTAATATATTTCTGTGATTCCTGTTAAAGGGCACCTATTATGCCCCTTTTTACAAGATGTAATATTGGCCTTGAGTGTCCCCAGAATGTGTCTGTGAAGTTTCAGCCCAAAATACACAACAGATCATTTATTATAACAGCTGGAAAATGTCGTTTTGGGGGTGTGTTTAAAAAAAGAGCTGTTTTGGAGTGTATCGCTTTAAATGCAAATGAGCTGTATATTCCCACCCCGTCTCCAGAAGTCTCTCTGCATTGCATATCTACAAGATAACTGAGAGCGAGAGAACCGGTGTTTAGCCGTACATATGGGAAGCCAAATGCACCGAAAGTGGGATGAAACAGCACGATGTTACAGAGCTCGTGCCGCGCTGACCTGTCATCACCGCAGCTCAATGGACTGAGCCGTGCGACCGCGCTGCCGAACTAATCTCACGCTACAAACGGTGCGAACTAATCTCACAAGTGCAGCGCTGATCGCACATCCTGATTTTGCTGAGTTAGATGTGTTCCTAGGTCAACATATTTTGTTGACTCTGGAACAACATTTTAATCCAAAAATTTAGTCTTGATCCCTACACCTAAACCTAACTTTAACCATGAGTAATCCCTAAAATCAGAGGAAATGATAGATGAATAACACTGATGTACAGGCACCAAACACTGATTATAAGCCTAAACTTCACAAAAACTATAAACTGGCTCTTTAAATCTGATTGGTTAATCACAATGTTGTTCCAGGGTCAACAAAAATGTTGATCCAGGAACATGTTGCTCTGGGTAAAATCAGGTTCTGTGCTCTGACCAGTTAAAATACTTAATGTATGCACACAAATACAGTTAAAACGCTAAGCACTATCCACCTTTTCTTGACATAAAAATGGGCGCGGCCATTTGTAAATTCTATGGGTTTAGCTTCCGGTCTCATACGCGTCCAGCTATTTTTAGCTGTACAAAACAGTTCGTTTTGCTGCTTGATGTTGAAAATTAGTGTGTCTTATCATATTATTTTAATGTATTATCTTAATCATGAACACACTGGTTTGTAGTGCAAAAAGTTTTACCGTTTACTGTACATTGTTATTCTCTTCGTTATTTACCTATAGCGGCTAATGAACCGGAAGTCTCACCCATAGACTTACTTCCGCGTTGAAGAAAAAGGTGGATAACGACATGACATTCACAAAGGAGTCTGGAGTGATACACGTATTTAGGTAGATTTTGAGGCGCATTACCTTGAAAAATGAAAGTAATCCACAGCGTCCTCAGCAGCTCAGATGTTGGGAGAAAATGAAGACTCTTATGTCTTACATCCAAACACAGAGCACGGGGATTGCTTGCGAGACATTGTTGACGTTACATCTGCTCCAGCGTGGAGAAAATGGAGGACAGAGTACAACCGCTGAGGGCAGAAACTATAGCAATGCAGGGCTGTCAATCAACCCCCGTGGCCTGGCCTCTCCGAAATGTGATGTCACACTGCGTGAGAATCAAAACGGCAAGACTATTGAGAGACTGACTTGGTTTAAAGGGGATTAAAAAATGAGGACTGGGTGGATTTTTATCATTTTGGGGTGGTTGTGTTCACACACTGCCAACACATTTATGTCCAAACTCCATGTAAAAGTGGATTTTGCATAATAGGTGCCCTTTAAATAATTGAAATTTGAAACAATATAATTTTTTTGTAACTTTATAATGTCAATGTCAATTTTGATCAATTTAGTCCATCCTTTCTAAATAAAAGTATTATATTTAATTAGCATTTCTTTCCCAAACTGGGCTGAGAATAGCCACAGTGTATATAATAAGGTGTTAATGCGCCACATTGTTGGCTCCATCCTGTGTCCATTCTTTCACAAATCCCAATGTGCAATAGAGGCTGATTTATATGTACACAGTGTCAACAAATTGATTGTCCTAAAGAGGCATCACAGCACTCAAGGTGAGCTGTGGTAATAGAGCTATTTTCAACACACCGAGCAAAACCACATCACCATGTATTTAAAACTCATAGATTGATTACCTCCATTTTAAGAGCTTTCATACCTCTGTGATGTGTTTCGTGGCTGTGCTTTTAGAGAACCATTCTGCTGAATTATTAAAGCAGTCACAACAACACACCTAATGGGCTTGGTGTATCCATTGGATTTTTTAGAATGCACCATTAGCAATGCCATTCCAATGCTGGTCTCAAGTATTTGTTAAATAATAATCATTCAAACGGCTCGTTTCAGTAGTTTGCCATGAAAATGTCTTATTTGTGTTGTAACTAACCAGCTAATGGAACATTCCAGCATGAGGAAAACACACTGCTGTGGTTATAGTGCCATCTACTGGTTGGATTAGTCTGAGGAAATAAAGTGGCCTTGTCTTGGAGCTGCTGTTTAGTTGATAATGGACTGCTATGTATGTCACACTAATCCCTGTAATTTTCACCTAGTATATATTAGATGTTTAGAATACCTCCCAGAGATGCTGCTTTAGAGCACAGGCTACACTAAGTACAGCACAATAAGAAAACAGGTTATAAACTACCTTAGGAATACATTTGAAATGTGAAATAAATATATATTAAGTTCTCAAAATATGTCAGGTGTATTAACTTTTATTTGTACCTAATAAGTATTTTCTGAC
Source organism: Acrossocheilus fasciatus (assembly GCA_036784905.1). Classification (NCBI taxonomy): domain Eukaryota; kingdom Metazoa; phylum Chordata; class Actinopteri; order Cypriniformes; family Cyprinidae; genus Acrossocheilus; species Acrossocheilus fasciatus. The sequence goes on from CM071950.1 coordinate 15,616,214, forward strand.
TCTTTCAGATGACAGGCTGTCATATGGTGGTGAGGATGGTAAGTGTTTTTGTTTTAATCCTTCGAGAGAAAATATAAGCGACACTATGAATTCTTATTTAAAGAAAGCTGTGTTTCAGTGCGGGCAGTCCCTCGCTCCAAGAGTGCTGTAGATGTGGGGAGCTCCAGAGGACAGATGCCTGTACCAACACGCACATCTTCCCTAAAACCTCAGAGGTGAGCCGTGACGTGAAACAAATATTATGATTAATGAAGCAGATTCTAGCACATTCATTGACTGATGTCTTGAAACTTTCATATTAGAGTGTGAATTCTTGCACCATGCTAGAGTTGCTCAAGATAGAGATGATGACATTTCTTCACAAAACCTCAATATGTGAAACATTGCATTTCAGCTGCCTTAACAAGCATGTGTTGGCTTAGGAGAGGTTGACATTTGCTGTTGAAATTCATAATAGATACCCATTTATTTAAAGTAAAGTGTTCACTAGCAGAACAGTCATTACCATAATGTATCTTTACCTTGTATCTTTGTAGTTTATTTTAGGTTTTATACATAAATAATAATAATAATAAAAAATTCTAAATCTAAATTAAACCTGGGGATAAACGAGGTTTTAGCATTTTCAAAAAAATTTAACACAATCATTTAATGACATGTGAATAATGAACAAAACATTTTTAAGATTCTTAAGATTTGTGGGTAACATGGATCGTTAAGATTTGCATAAATAAAGAAATTCTGAATTTTTAAAACGATTTAAATTAGGAATTTTACTTAAATTATAGAAAACCTATACTTTTTTCAAGATTCTTCAATGAATAGAATGTCAGAAAAAAACTGGGTATTTTTTTTTTAAATATTTACATTTCACCCGAATGATTGTAATGATAATATAATTTGGAGAAAACTTACAAAAAGGTTCAATTAATTAACATTAATTAGGAATTGTGAACTAACATTAAACTGTGCTTTTAAAGTGATTAGTTTTCCATGCTAATGTTTATTTCTTTTAATGAAGTTAATTAGTTTATTTTGAACAAACTGAATTAATAGTATGAACAGTAGCACATTTATATAAATAAACTGTTGTTACACTGCTGTTATACAATATTATTATTATATTTATTTATATACATTATATACATTAACATAGATCACGTTGCAAATCTAAAAATTAAAAATTGATATTACAGTATTTGTTAGTTCATGGTACCTAGTACATAACTAAAGTCAAAGATTTGTGATGTATTGTAAAGTATTACTAATTTGTAATAATTTAATGAAAAAAATGTGTTAAATTACAGTTATACAATACAGGTAGCTGAACACATGTTGGTGTAGATTGGTTAGATGATTAAAGTGCTTTTACATAAGGGATGTATGCTGTGTTTTTAAAACATACGCTGCATGTATGGGAACGTGCAGTCAAAACTTGCCCTTGTTGGTTGCCATGGCAACTCTCCACCTCTCTGGCTGTATCACTCCATCTCCCCCCCCATGCATCCCTGCAGGAATGAGTGGGAGCCCCCTGACAAGAAAGTAGACACCAGGAAGTACCGCGCCGAGCCCAAGAGCATATTTGAGTACGAGCCAGGAAAGTCTTCAGTGCTGAAGCTGGAGAGACCGGTATGATGCTCTTTATACATGCATGTTTGGTTGCTGGTGTTGGTGGTGCAGACCTGTGCTTACCGTTTGACGCTGCAAGAGCTGGTTTCTGCCTGCTTCACTTACAATGACAGCACGCTCACAGCTGTGTGGCTCTTGGTAGTCTTATTAAGTGACCTCGGTAGGTGATTTGTACTGGCGACTCTTTTCAATGTTGTGATACGTATCATATATATCCTGTTTGTTGATGCACACAGTGCACACAGTAATGTTAGAATATAGGAAGTAGGAGGACCCCTTACTCAGCTATAAATAGCTCATCAATAAGTGACACTTGTAGTGTCCAGACCCAGTTAAGAATAGAGGCTCCTCCAGGAGCTTGTATGCGTCTGCAGTCTGGTCTTTTTCATGGAAGGTTTATTGCTATGGCTTTCAATGATTCAATCTTGTAAGCATGACTCATTCTGGGAGCTGCTGCTATTACATAATGTCTTTCTGATGACATACCGCTGTAATAGGTTTATTGTAGAAGTAAAGCAAAGCATGTTGGATCCTCATCAGTGAAACAACTGAAGCAGAGAAAGTGCAAGCTGCATTAGGTCTTTCGTTTTTTTTCTTCTCATTGTTAGGGAAAGTAATTAAAATGGCTCTAGGTCAGGTCCTATCTAGGGCAGAAGATAATGTGCTGCCTGTGTCTATTCATCTGATTTAGCTTTGCAGAAACAGTCCTTCATTACTGTGAAAATTCAGTGTACACTACCATTCAAAAGTTTGGGGTTGGTAACAATTTTTAAATGTTTTTAAAGAAGTTTCTTATGCTTATTTATTTGAGCATATAGTAAAAACACTAAATATCTAAACTATTATTATAATTTAAAGTAAAGATATTTTTAGATAATTTATTCCTGCAATAACATTACTCCAGTCTTCAGTGTCACATCATCCTTATTCCTTCAAAAGGAAATCTATTGTAACATCATAAATGTCCTTGCTGTCACTTTTGATCAATTGAATGTTTGAGTATTTGCTGAATAATAATAAAAAAAGCTTACTGACCCCAAACGTTTGAATGATAGTGTAATGTTAAATTTAGCATCATTATTGTATTATAAATATTTAAGTATAGCAAATATTTTTTTAAACATCAATACAAAATATTTATCATAGCAGAAGTGTAAAAATATGCATTTTAAATATATGAATGTGTTTATTCTCCTTATTCACTCAAGATTTCGCCCTAGCGCTAATGGATCCCTTTCCATCATCAGGACTTTGCCTTTATGAGATCTTTATTTCCTATTTCCTGTTGCTTTGACTGCTGAGATCAACCGGATGTTCATGCAATAAGTCATCAAGCTGGAAACAAATCCAATTCATGGTTCCACCACTCTCTCAGCCTGGAGCCTTTCTTACTGTCTGAGATCATGACATTAAGAGATACTTCATGTAACATCATCATTCAGTCTCATTGTCTTTGTATTCTGAATCTTCCTCTCTCTCTCTTCCTCTCTTTCTTTCTTTCTTTCTTTCTTTCTTTCTTTCTTTCTCTCTCTCTTTGTCCTCCTTTCCTTGTTGCCATATTTCTGTAGACTCAGGACATAAGTCCAGAAGATGTAGATTTAGAGAATGAGCCTTGGTATAGGTTCTTTTCTGAGATGGAGTTTGGCAAAGCGGTAAGTTGTCAGTATGAAAGTGACCTATTTTTATTTAAAAAAACTGCATGTCATCCCTTTTTTTTTGTACAGGACCCTAAATATTTTTTGTCCGTCTATGTCTACATTCACACTGCAAACCTTCTCAGATCTAATTCTTTGTATAGCTGTTCACATTTCTGTTGTAAATGTGGCCAGTTTCAGATTTCCAGTGTGAACAGATCATGGTTCTGAACCGTATGCACGAAAGAACAATACGAACAGGGTTGCCAGGTTTTCACAGCAAAATCCATCCAATTGCTTCTCAAAACTAGTCCAAAACTAGCCCAATATCCCATTAGTGTGGTCGCTTCAACCCACATAGTTGAAAAACAACCCACAGCGACAATGAAAAAGTAGCCCAATTCCGCAGGAAGTAAACACACAGGACATAAAGTAAGCAGAATTGTGACAAATGTTGATCTAGAGTGACGTAAAAGTCACATTAATACCGATATGACTGTTCAGACTGTGGTTGCATTGCAAAACTTCTGACCTGTATCATATTTAGTGCCATATATGGAATTAGCACAAATAGAAATTAAAAAGATCAGATTCCATGTGGTTTGTGCTGTTCACACTGTCATGAGAAAAACAGATGCGAGTCAAAAAAATTTGGGCCACATTTGCCTGCAGTGTGAACGTAGCCCTTTAGAACCGTTCTTACGTCACATCCTGTCTGCACTGACCATTCATCTATATTTTCCTTATCCAGCCCATTGTAACTGAGTGCATAGCAGTTCAAAAACGACACAATGTGCTTCAGAAGCTGCATCAGAGATAGAAACGTTTAACAGTTCAGCCAAAAAAATGGCAAACACCACCTCAGTTTCCCAGTATGCTTCCTGATCATATTCTAAATCCTGAACCTTTTTTCACCATCTTGTTCATCTCGTATTTGTCTTTTCTGACTGTAATTGAATCTCAGTGTGTTATCTTTTGCACTGTGATAAAGCATGAAACTGGCATCTGATTTGAAGTCGGGGTTCATTTGACAAAAAACTACTGCAGCCTGTGTCTTTAGGAAGCTCTTGTCTTTTTTTTGAGATCCTGCTATTTAACTGGCAGTAATTCTGGTGTTGCCACAGATGGCTTTGAGTAGGTTTTCAGTTTTATGGAGTGCCCAGACTGGAATCAGACAGCAAGCTGTGATGTTACAACTAGTTTGGTAAAGACGACAGTCTCAGCATTAGCCAAACTGTTTCCTCTGTGCTTAACTCTGTTGCCTGTTTTCAGCAGTGTTGCCTGGCAGCAATGACTGAAAAGTTGGCCTCTGCATCATCCGCTTATTGGTTGTCAGATTCGCTCCATCCACCTTAACTAATGCGAAAGTACATAACATCCTGCCGGAATCTCTCTGCTCATGGCGATTATATTTTTGCAGTGTAAACTTTTTGTCTGACCTTGACGCAGTAAGTAAGTAAAGCACTGTAAAGTAGCGCTGGCGTGCTGTCACTGGGTTCAGTGAAGGATAGGAAGACTGTCGCTATGCTATCAGTGACACAGAGCCTGTGCAGCGTTGTCATCAACTCAACACCTGGGAGTAAATAGCACATTCGTTCACACTTATTTGCTTGGAGACACGTACCATGATACACCCCAAGGTGATTGGGTTGTTCACCTTTCTTTTTAGAAACTTACAATGATTGCTTTTAGGGTTGGAGATATAATGAAAACATTAGTCATTTTAAATATTGATCTTTATGTACTATAAAAACAGTTTTTCAGTATTTTTGTAAGCTAAATTAAAGCTTTTATTTAACATGGACACATTCAATTGATCAAAAGTGACAGTAAAGACTTCTACAGTGTTAAAAATGCATTTCTTTTGAACTTTCTGTACTGAAAAAAGCAACACTGATAATAAAAAAAAATTAACACCAAACCAATATATTAGAATTATTTAATAAAACAGAATTAGAAAATAATAAAAGGATCATGTGACACTGAAGACTAGAGTTATGGCTGTTGAAAATTCAGCTTGGCTTTCACAGGTATAGATTACAATTAAAATGTATATGTTAAAATAGAAAACTGCTGTTTTAAATTGTAATAATGCTCCACAATATTACTGTCCATGCATGCATCCTATTTGAATGGCATGTATGGCATGTCTTTAGAATCGGTTCTTCTGACAGTGAAACCAAACCCTTGAGTCACAGGCTGCATTCCTGATGGATAGACTCATAAATCTGACCATCAGCGTCATGGCACAAGTTTAGAGAAGGTTCCTGTCTCTCTCCAGATTTCCTTGTTTAGGAACTTCCCTTGAGAGCGGGTGTCTCAGAGTCTTCTGATGCGGCCCGGTCTCACTGTGATCACGATGCAATGCTGAAATAGTCTTAGTTTCACAAGCCAGTGTGAAATTCTCATTGGCTTAGTAGGATTCCCATAAAAATTCAGCTGTAAAAATAAAATTAAGCACATTTCTAAAGCTCTCTCTTGCACTCTCATGAAATGTGTTGAGATATTTTGTTAGTTTTAGAAATATTAACAACAGTATCTGTCATACCAGCTTAAGTCCTAAAGCTCTGAGACTGAGGTCACAGAAAGTCCCAGCAATAGACTCGTTGAGCTTGTTGACTCCTAACTGGGGGCAGCTTTAAGTATGAAGCTGCGTGTGTGTCTGTCTTTAAGTGGGTCGAAGGTTATTGGAGACTGCATGTGACCTGGCTTCCTCAGTGATTGACACGCCAAACTCAGTCAGCCCGTCTCCTACAGATCCCGTGTTTACCAGCATATGGAATGACATATACAGTAGTACTGCACCAAAAGTTCATAACCATTACATGTTTGTCCAATTAGAGACAACGACATTATTTTGTAGAAGGTTTGCTTTGATAATAACAGTTTATCAGGGAATGCAAGAAAAAGGTTGCATGTAAAGTTATACTTTCATAAATGGACACATAAGCCCCATTTGTTCATGTGGTTAAGTTGCACAGTACCTCACTCACATTGTATGCTATTTATATAACAGAAAAGTTGTAAATTTTCTTGAGTCATCTCCTGCACCTGTTTGGAAACTAGCACATGAAAATGAACAAACATTATTAACACACTGTTCCACTGACTAGCCTTAACAATCAGGGGAAAGGAATTTACATCCTAGGAAATACTGTGGTAAACATCTCTTGATCTTTATTATGGCCTTTTTTGAAATAGCAGCTAGAACTACAAGGCACATAAGCTAGAAATATATGGTTTAATTTAAAAATAGTTAAAAAAGAAAAAAAGTCTACTTGCAGTGATAAATGCTTTTAGCACATTGTGGCTTGTGGCATTGTGGCAGATCCCAACAAATAATGAAATTCATCATTTACTCACCCTTATGTCTTTCTAACCAGTATGACTTGTTTTTATTTTATTTATTGTAATACAATTATTTTATTTTATTTGATAAAACCCAACCTTTTTCAAAATATCGTCTTTTAGGTTCCGCAGTATAACAAAGTCACATAGGTTTGGAACAACACGACAGTGAGTAAATGACAACAGAATTTTCATTTTTGGGTGAACTATGTCTTTTAAGGATAGATTCATTATACATAAAGGCCTACATACTGAAATTAGTCCCTGTATACCCCAATGTGACAACTGGACATACCAGATAAGACGATGGGAAATTCTCAAGGAATACTATCCCAGCATTATTTCTTCCTGAGATGTCATTTCCTTTAAAGTTAAATACCTTATATGAGAAATGCTGTTTCGGTTGGCATTTCAAATAACGTAAGGCTTTGAAACCATATTCTCAGTGACATACTGTGCACGTCACTTTCACCCACCGTCTCCGTGGGTCGTGTCAAGAATGTCAAGTACTCAGCTTAAATCTCACTTATAACAGTTCTGACTTTACTGCGGTGCTTGTTTGTGAGTCTGTTTCCTTTAGTCCTCCTCACAGTTAAAGATAAACAGAATCATCTTTTTAGTCTGTTTACATGGTATTTTATACCGTACTATTTTAAAAACACGTGCTGTCAGATACGGTATACAGGGCTTTCTGTATTTTATAATGCCAGTAACAGTGTTTATATTATACTTAATTGCATAATTTCACTTTCTTATCATTTCATCTCAACAGCTGCATCACACTAAGGTATTGTACTGGCCGTCACAAGTATTTAGATTAAGATGCGTGCCACTTCAGATAAGGCTTTCATGCATGCTTCCTGTTTGCTTATTCTTCACATCTGTGCCAAGTCTCGTGCGAAAGCCTCTTGAGATGCTGTGCCGGCTGTTTTTTTTAGAGAGAAGAAAAATGGGAAGAAAGAAAAAAAGGGACAAAAACACTGGAGGTCGCCTTGCACACGTAATAGCGGCTTGTTATGTCACTGGGTGTTCCTCAGGAAACAAAACTTCTAGAACATGACGCTGTATAAATAGAGCGATATTCTCGCACAAAGCCTGTATTCATTCGCGAAGGTTATTCGTGATCCTCTTTACCCCAGCAACCAATGGGATGAACATGCTGCGGTCAGGAGTTGAACTTTTCTTCTGTCGGTCACAAGAGGGGGTCGTGGGGTGCTGGCACGCATGTGGCATGCCTCTGAAGGGACAGCGGAAGGCTGGGATTGTGCAATCGTATTTGCAAACACCACTTGTGCTTTTTTCTTCGTAGGTGTGCTGTCACGCTATTTTTACCATCTGTGACGTGCACTTGGGGAAAAGCAACAGAAACAGCAGCCTAAAATTAGATGCCTGCAAACCATTCAAAATGCAAGGGGGGCTACAGGCCGTCCCAGCGAATGGCTCTTTCCGATCTGCCGTCGGGAGTTGCTGCCCGGCAATAACAGCCACTCTCCTTATTGGCTTGACGCAAACAGTGCTGGGTAGATTACTTATAAATTGTAGTCTGTTACTGATTACAAATGACATGATGGAAATTGTAGTCAGTAAAGTAATCCATTACATTACACATTTTAGATAATATAATCGGACTACTTTTAATTACTTTTGACCATAGATTTGAATAGGATTATTGTGTAGCACTTTTTTGTTGTTGTTTAATTTATTATCAACAGTGTAAAGTGCATTAAATGTCATGGTTTCCCAAACTGGGGTTTGTGAAGTAACTGCAGGGGGTTAGTGAATTTATCAAAAGCTAATTAATTAACTCATAAAGATGTAAACTTAAAGACAAGTAAATATTGCTTACCTGAACACTAAAAATAGAAATATTTCATTTGTTTATCTGCATGTCAGTGTGACCATTAACCGACATCAGAGAACTGAGAGAACTTGTGTTAAAGTATAACATTTCAAAAATGAAATCTCAGAGGGAATTCAGATAAATATTTTAGTTTAAAATAATAATTTAATACAAAAAAGTAACTGTAATTTGATTATAAGCATTTTAAAATGTAATATAATCTAATTACAGGTACTTAATGTTTGGAATCTGATAACGTAATTAGATTACATGTAATCAGTTGCTACCCAGCACTGGATGCCCGTGATGTGAACTTCCTTTGATGTACTATTAATATCGGCCTGTGATTTTTGTACAGCATGTTCGATCTGACACTCGTGATATTCTTAATATATGTGTGTAAATCTATTCGTGTGTATGTCTGCCCATGTAATTTGGCCTGCTTCCCGCACCAGCTGGTTAATTGTCTCCCTGTCTGGCCGGCCAGTAATGAGAGTGACTCAATAGAAGACAAAAGAGAGCCTCGGTGAGAGACAGCAGCTGATTGGTGGAAGCACTGACAGCCCCCTCCCAAAATGGGCGCCCCTCACAGCCCCTGCTAATCCCACCCCTCGCTCCCAGTCGCTTGTTTTCCCCCCTAACTTGCATGCAGGCCAAAATACTTGCTTACTTCTCCACGCTCGGCTTCATCCGGAGGACCTAAGAGTTTCAGAGCTTTGGACGCGGCAGACGTTCGCAAGCCTGACTGACTAATGCGCCTTCTCCCTTTCCAGCTGCCAGAGAGTCAAGCCTTTGGAGCTATCAATGACTTCTTTGTTTGGTTTGTTGCAGAGTGCCCCCTCTTTCAGCCCCTTGGAAACATCTTCCGACCTACAGCAATAGTAAGTCCATGTTCCTTCTTTCCCTCACAAATGTTCCTCTCCACCATTTTCTGACGCCCTAGTTGTATGTGGGTGTGTTTGTGTGTCTGTCTTGCTCTCCAGCCATCTATTCTCAGGCAGAGCTGTCACGGGGCTCTGGAGATTTCCCTGGTTTCCTTTCTTCTGTTTCCTGAACGACCATTTGCAATACAGGCTGTATGTGTTCGTGTGATGTATTTTTACGTGCGTTCGTGGAGGGGGCTCGTTGGAGGAGAGGCATTGGATAGTGTGATGATTTGTTTCGTGCTGAAACTAGTGTATGAAAATAAAGACTGGATGTCTTTTTAAAAGAGATAAGGGACCTTGTACCTCCACCCATTCTGTTAAGAGAAATCCCCCTAATCTTAATGTGCTGTTTGTGAAAGTGAAGGTTCATTTTTTTATTGACATCTTTCCCTGAAATGGGGAATTTATGTAATAACACCTTCACAGCAGCAATATTATGTCTTTAAATTATGCTTTTAAGATACTTTTGAATTTTACATTTGAACAGGTTCTTAAAATGTTATTAATAACAATTATTAATAATATAATTGTAAAATAACATAATTTACAAAGAAAACATTTATTCATTTACATTTATTCATTTAGCAGACACTGTTATCCAAAGCATTGTTATACAAAAACGAGTAATTTTAAGGAGGCAGTAACGTGAGAAGTGCTAGCAACACAAAGCTTCAGAAATTTTCCAGAATAGTACAAGCTGGAACAGGAAGGAATATAAAAAAATAGTGTAGATTTGTTTTTTATTATGGTTATTTTAAATGTATTTATTTAGCTTATTTATTTCTTATTTCCTTATTCATTTTCTTTCTTTTTTAATGATTTTGAAGCTTGAAGTTACAGAGTTCTCCAAATATTTTTATGTGCTCCAGGCAGAACATTTTATTATTAATGTGAATATTTGCGGGAAAAACATCTGAAGTATTATCTGAAGCATGCCTAACCTAAATACAATCAATTTAATGTAATGTAAGCTTTCTTTAAAAGCATTCTTTAAAAATAACTGGGGATTTGAACAGTAAACATATTCATTAATTAAAACAGTTTAACATTTTTCTTTGCTTCCTTCGCCAAAACTGTAACGGTAAAACATACGAATGAATGAATGAATCTTTTGTGGTACTTGCATTTCTCTTAAGAATCTCTGGCACATGGTTTTAGCCAAACAGTCTTCTCTTTGGTGTGTGGATCTTTTTGATGTTTGAATGTGGAGTTTATTGTTTTATCAAAAGCCACATGGTTCAGTTATAAACCAGGAGGCCAACTAGTGTTCAGCCAAAACACTAAACCGAAAATATGCTCTCATGACTTGAGGAATGTGTGAGAGACGAACCCTGTGTAAGTGTAACCCTGAGAGAAACATAGTTCTGCTTTATGGCTAACAGATCCTTGAAAAGGAGCCGGACAGCATGAAAATACTTTACTCAGCTTTACTAATGGTTAGATAAATCTGGTAAGACCATCTCCGCTCCAGCAGTTGTCAGGCAGCTGCTCAGGTTGCTGAGTTTGGAGCCAGTGGCGTCTGGAATGACGTGTGTTCATCTCACACTTCTCCAGCGGAAAGCATCCGATGCATCCCTGGAGTGATGTCATTCATGGAGACTTTATTATGTGTACAGAATGATGGAATAATTCATAAAGCTGGAGTCACAAGAACAGTGTCTTGTTCGCACACATCATTTTTGTTGAATAATGGGTATTTTATTGTTTCCAACTATGAAAAAGTAGGAAAGTATGCTAGGGCCCTTAGGATTTCATTGGCACGTTGAGTAGTAACTGTTAATATGATTCTCTCGAAACAGAGCTGCCGATGTGTAGGACCATTGTCTGTGCATTTAAAATCCTTGCCATAGTTAAAATTCCCTCCCAAATCACTTAGCATGTAGCCCATGTGAGTCTGTTGTGTTTACCCTGCTGAAGAAACAATTTAAGGTCTTTTTTAGACTGGTCTGGTTTAGGGTTTTGAGCACTTGTAATCTGACTGTGAGACTAAATAGACCAATTTAAACCAACTGAGACCATCATACATTTTTGGTTTTCAGCAGAGAATAGTCTGGTGAAACATAACAAGGCCTTACTGAACTCTAGACAGGGTGTTTTATTACTTTTTTGCATACAGCATAGTGACATATTTGATAAGTAAGCATGATATACTTCAGTTTTTCTTATACCAACATATAATTATAGAGTGACTACAGCTCATTACATGGGAAGACCTGACACAAGACAACTTATTAAAGTTGTGCATCCCTAAAAACTTCTGGACAGTTTCCTGTAAGCACATACTGTAGGTTTATATGACTAACTGCTACATGTGGAAAGCTTCAAATATGTTTTTTAAAGGATGCCACACAGGCCTCTGAGGAATGTTGTGATAAGGGCCAGAGCAGCTGGTGCCGTCTCATCTATATCAAAGAGCAAACACAGGCTGACTAAAAACTTCTCAGACTGTTTTAAATTGTTTGGCCTACATTACAAGTAAAATGAATATTCATATATTTTTCAAAGAATTCAGTCTGTTTATTTCTTTCTTATTTTTATTTGTAAAGAAATGCGAACATGTATTAATTTGAAGCATATAATAATAATAATTATTATTATTATTTTATTTTTCATTTGTAAAATAATGTATTTATCAAATTAAAACATACATAAAAACATAATAAAACATACACACACACACACACACATATATATAATTTTTATGTATTTTTTTCAATAGTGTGAGCACGTTTAGGAAGTGTGCTAAAATAAATCTTCAGTGCAGTGTTCCCATGGCAGAGTACTTTTTTTAGATTTTATAATCATTCTGTTGTATATAGTTTTTCTATTTCCTATTTCTATTTTTTTATTTCTATTTTCTATATCTTCTTTTAATAATAAGCATTTCATATAGAGTAAACGTGGCACTATCATACTGTTCTATTCAGACATGTCACGTGAAGATGACGATTTATGTGAGTCACAGCCTCATATCTCTATTTGTGCCCAGCTCAGCCTGTAAAGCAGGCAACGGTGAAGTGGAGAAGAAGGACGGCTTGTCTGCCAGTGGGCAGGCAGCTCCGGAATGTGATCGGCACATTTACAAGAGTGTCCTGGAGGGCGGCGACATCCCACTGCAGGGCCTGAGAGCGCTTAACAAGCGCAACCCCAGCACTTCTTCTAAAGGTAGGCTTCCAGGCTGTTTTACTTACCTTTACTGAGATTCAAATGTTATTCAGGTTTGAAATGATTTTGATTGAAGGATTTATAATCGAAAATCACACCACGCTATTGTAAATCCGATCCATTTGTTGCCCGTTGAGCCCCTTTTCATCAGCATTTTCCACATTCCTTCCTTCCTTCACAATATCACACAAATAACACAGCTCATTTGTCTTTCTGTGTTTTGTTAAAGCTGGCCACTTTTCACAGTTGAAACATAACAGATGTCCAGTTTGACCTTTAGTCATTCTCTCCACACCGGTCTGTTAGACAGAATGAGCTCATGAGGTTCGGCTCAGTTGGGTGTCCAACTGCTTTAGAAGTGGGCCATGGTGTGGACAGAGAGGAAAGGGGATGGATGTAGAGATTAATAGGTGGATTTGATGGTAGACATTCACCCTGCAGAGGAGATAAACATGCAGCATGATCAGGGGTGGCCAGGTATGAAGGGTCAGCTGTCAGAGTGAGGTCATGAATGGAATGCTAGCACATTTGACCCGGAGGATGGGCCGCTCGGGTTGGCGGGGGGCGAAAAGGGTTGAAGATGATGACTGTATCCGTTAACAGTTAACATGACCCACATGTTTAGACAGGGGCTTTATTGATCACTGTGTGAAGATTTTTTATTAACTCTTTCTGTCTGCTTTGAATTTCCAAGACAACATGTTTTGAATACAGAACATACAATGCAGTCATGTATCTTGTTGTTGAGTCATCTGTGACACTTCATTAAGATATGTTTCTAATTCATAATTGAGTATAAAGAAATCAAGACAAAAATGATATGCACATTGAAACTATTGAGCTGTGGTATTAATCCAAATGATGTGAGTTTGAATCTGGCTTGCAACGTTTCCCTGTTTCCCCCTACTATCAAGTCCTGCTGCATTTTTGGCAATGCACTGTAAATATCTATTAACATTCTGGCTGTAATTCCTGTGGATAGCAGTTGGTAACATCACAGCACACTTGAGGTTTCTTTGGTGAGAAATCCCAAGACTTGTGGAGCACTCAAGTAGTGCTTACATGAGTTTATGACCACATTGGGAGTAAGTGCCTGTCTTGGTGCGGTTTGGGGGAGCCTGTGATAGGTCAAAGGGAAAATCATATTGGCACATTTGGACAAACCTTGACAAGAGGAAACGAATGATGCATTTGGTTGGCCTGAGGAACTTACTGGAAGTCAGAACAGAAGAGCAATTGCTAAATAAATTTTAGATACTCTCTTGCAGTGTATATGTCTCTAAAACAGTTTTTAAACATAAGAGTTATTGAGCCAGGCACAAGCATGTATTTCCAAGGGAGTCACATGCGTGCTGCAAGAGATGTTTCAGTTGGCAGTTTTGAGGTATTTCAGTTCATTGGCAATTGTAAGTTAACAGAAATAATTACTTTTCTTTATTTTACTCTACTAGCACTTAATTATGTCATTTAAATTCTGATACACTGAAGCCTTTCTCATTGAATATACTGGTTTTGTTTTGCAGTTTGCAAGAATTCTCTAGTTGTTATTGATTTATAAATGCCTTTAACAGTCCCCCAGATTTATGTTTGTTGTAAAAAAAGCACTGTAAAATAGTCTGTACAAAACCTTCTTTTACATGCCGTTTGTTTTAGTGTAAGTAATGTTTAAGTTGTTTTGCTTTGATATTTCTGCCTCTCGTCTTCTTAGCAGTTTGGTTTTAGTTATTTTTAAATCTTATATATTTTTAGATTATATTTAATGTGTGTGTGTGTGTGTGTGTATATATATATACATACGGTATATACAGTATCTCACAGAAGTGAGTACACACCTCACATTTTTGTAAATATTTTATTATATCTTTTCATGTGACAACACTGAAGAAATGAAATTTTGCTACAATGTAAAGTAGTGAGTGTACAGCTTGTATAACAGTGTAAATTTGCTGTCCTCTCAAAGTAACTCAACACGCAGCCATTAATGTCTAAAACTCTGGCCACAAAAGTGAGTGCACCCCTAAGTGAAAATGTCCAAATTGGGCCCAAAGTGTCAATATTTTGTGTGACCACCATTATTTTCTAGCACTGCCTTAACCCTCTTGGGCATGGAGTTCACCAGAGCTTCACAGGTTGCCACCGGAGTCCTCTTCCACTCCTCCATGACGACATCACGGAGCTGGTGGATGTTAGAGACCTTGCGCTCCTCCAGCTTCTGTTTGAGGATGCCCCACAGATGCTCAATAGGGTTTAGGTCTGGAGACATGCTTAGCCAGTCCATCATCTTTACCCTCAGCTTCTTTAGAAAGGTTGTGGGGTCGTTATCATGTTGGAATGCTGCCCTGCGGCCCAGTCTCCAAAGGGAGGGGATCCTGCTCTGCTTCAGTATGTCACAGTACAAGTTGGCATTCATGGTTCCATCAATGAACTGTAGCTCCCCAGTGCCGGCAGCACTCATGAATCCCCATACCATGACACTCCCATCACCATGCTTTACTGTAGGAAAGACACACTTGTCTTTGTACTCCTCACCTGGTTGCCGCCACACACGCTTGACACCATCTGAACCAAATAAGTTTATCTTGGTCTCATCAGACCACGGGACATGGTTCCAGTAATCCATGTCCTTAGTCTGCTTGTCTTCAGCAAACTGTTTGCGGGCTTTCTTGTGCATCGTTTTTAGAAGAGGCTTCCTTCTGGGACGACAGCCATGCAGACCAATTTGATGCAGTGTGCGGTGTATGGTCTGAGCACTGACAGGCTGACCCCCTACCCCTTCAACCTCTGCAGCAATGCTGGCAGCACTCATACGTCTATTTCCCAAACATAACCTCTGGATATGGCGCTGAGCATGTGTACTCAACTTCTTCGGTCGACCATGGCGAGGCCTGTTCTGAGTGGAACCTGTCCTGTTAAACCGCTGTATGGTCTTGGCCACCGTGCTGCAGCTCAGTTTCAGGGTCTTGGCAATCTTCTTATAGCCTACGCCAACTTTATGTAGAGCAACAATTCTTTTTTTCAGATCCTCAGAGAGTTCTTTGCCTTTAGGTGCCATGTTGAACTTCCAGTGACCAGTATAAGAGATTGAGAGCGATAACACCAAATTGAACACACCTGCTCCCCATTCACACCTGAGACCTTATAACACTAACGAGTCACATGACACCGGGGGAGAGAAAATGGCTAATTGGGCCCAATTTGGACATTTTCACTTAAGGATGTACTTTCGTTTGTGGCCAGCGGTTTAGATATTAATGGCTGTGTGTTGAGTTATTTTGAGGGAACAGCTAATTTACACTGTTATACAAGCTGTACACTTACTACTTTACATTGTAGCAAAGTGTCATTTCTTCAGTGTTGTCCCATGAAAAGATATAATAAAATATTTACAAAAATGTGAGGGGTGTACTCACTTCTGTGAGATACTGTATATTAGCTGTTAAATGATTAAACTATCCTTTTAATGGAATATTTATTATCCATACTAAATTGTCATTGACATGTTTTATAAATACGAGATGTACTGCCATGATTCTTTGCGAAAAATGTTAAGCGCAAACCCCGCCCAACTGCCGATTTCCTTGGTCAACTCCATCATGCAGTCTCCTGTCAAGAAAAGTTCAGACTTCATGGATTTAGAGTTTAGAAAAATCACAGATGGATCCCATTATCCAATTGTGACAGTATCACTTTTATCTATCAGGATGTCCTACCATATGCTAGGTTAGGGTATAGGTTAGAGTTAGGGGTTGGTATTTGTTTCAGTGTAGTGTAGATAGTCAGCCCTGTCAGAAAAATATTTTTCTTTTTTGTAGTCGGATTGGGAAAAAAATCCCAATGTATTACCCTCAGGCAATTCAGAGTAGAACCTTTTTGAATGCTCTTGATAATTGTACTGACAATATATTCTTTGTTTTGAATATTTATTTAGAAATTGATGTGACATTTCTTTCATTATTTGCCAGTTGTGTGGTACTATTGTGTCTTTGCTTGTTATGAGTGTAATCTAATTCACTGTTTGTTCTGTTACCCTGCATGCCTGCCAGTGGATTATAAAGGTGGGAATGGCTGTATGATTTCACCCTGCTCTTCTGTAAATACTCACTCAGTTCTTGCCACTAATGCACTAGCTTCTCAATATAAGACTAAAAAGTCCTTGTCCGCTGCCAAAGCCTGCATCCCTCAAATCCTTCCCTCCAAGTTTAAGCCCAAGTTATCGCCCTCTACCGATGGGAGCCTGGAAAGACGGACCGAGCCGACACAACAGCGGCCTAAAGCGCACAGCTGCGAGGATCTGCATCACGAGGCTTGTGGCGCACGCAATGGAGATACAACAGATGCCGATCACAGGTTAAATTCAGATTGCAAGGGCAACCTGCATAAAAATGGACCTTTTGTGGGATCTGTGAGGAGCACAGCCGAGTTCTCCACCCTCTATCGGAACATGCACAACATTCAGAGGCCGAGCTCTCTGGGCTCCAGCCCCCACGGTAGTGTCCGTTGCCTGACTTCCTTTTTTGAGAAGCCAGGGGACGGCATTACCATGGAGAGGACTGAGATCATCCCCCGGGATGCTGTTACATTTCGGGTGATGGAGTTTGAGCGTATCATTCAGCGTTCGAACTCTGCACCCACTCGCTCCGCCTCAATGCCCATACTCCCTAGTAACCCAAGTCCGCCGCACAGCCCTGCGCCGACCTTCTTCCTCCAGTCCGCTCTGTCAGCTGAGACTCTAGTCCTGCCAGGGCCTGAGGATTGTCCAGCCATGAATACAGAGGCCCAGACCCCCAAAGAGGAAGCTTGTTTATCGGACGAGTGCCCGAACACCTTAAGAACTGACTTCCCTTTGGACCTAAATGAGGGCAGATCGGAAGACAAAAACAGTTGCATTCATGATCCTGCCAAAGAGACGCCATCTGGCGGTACCTCAGAACCCACAGGTCACCATCATCACGATCACTTCCCCTTCCACACCAAACAAAGCAAGTGTAAAGGCACCTGCCCGGCTTCCTACACACGTTTCACCACAATCCTCAGGCACGAGCGCCAACAGGCCAACACCCAGCAGGAGAAGAAGTGCACTCCCCCCAGGAACTTGCTTCTGATGGGACCAGCGCCTTTCTCCTTACGGAGGTCCCTACACAGTCAACAGGCCAAAAAGACATGCGCTCTCTCTGCCATGAAGCCTATGACCGGAGATGTCATCTCGGCCAAGTTGAAGCCTTTGATTCCCCAGCGCCTGTCCTCTTTGGAGGTGCTGGAGAGGCTCAGTAATGGAGACAGCTCTCCCTGTGAGGGGTGCAACTCGGATGACCTCATGGATGTGGAGGGCTCAGAAGCCAGTAAAGATCACTCTGAAGGTGGCTATATTGAGAGTGTCATGAGTGTCAGATTGTCCACACTCATGTCCGGGCATGACAATGTCTGTGATCACTCATCTTCCTCCAGCCTTTCTTTCTCCTGTCTGCTATCACCGAGTGACTTTACTTTTTCCATTTCTGCCGTGTGCCGACTTTGTGTGGTTTGTAACAGCATATTATTGGCATATTATCCATTTCTGTTGTGTAGTGTAAAAGTGTGTCATGTCACTTTTTTTTATTCTCGGACTTCCACTTTTTTCATTACCTTTTTAACATACAACCCAGAATTAGCAACAAACCAAGATCAGGCTTTAAAAAGAGCCTATCATGCTGCGTTGTTTCCAGAATTGTTTTTCCAAAAGGATTTCAAAACATTGTTCAATAAAGTCTAAGCTAATTTTTTATTTTAAGCAAAAATGTATTTGAAATTCAGACAAAATGACATGACTGTACTTAAGTTGTTTTGTGAGGGAATAATCTATGCATCCCATGAAACATTGAGAATTATGTAATCGAATCATAAACAGTAGTATAATATAAAACTTTGACTTATAGTCATAGATTATAACACTTTACGATAAGGTTAATTAGTTAACATTAGTTAACTACTTTAGTTAACATGAACTAAGAATGAACAATACTTATACAGCATTTATTAACCTTCTTCAGTAATGTTAATTTTAACATTTACTAATGCATTATTAAAATGAAAAGTTGTGCTTGTTAACATTAGTTAATGATCTGTGAATTAACATGAACTAACCATGAACAACTGTATTTTAACATTATCAAACATTATCAACATTATCAAAGATGAATAAATAATGTAATAAATG
Organism: Acrossocheilus fasciatus; assembly: GCA_036784905.1. Classification (NCBI taxonomy): domain Eukaryota; kingdom Metazoa; phylum Chordata; class Actinopteri; order Cypriniformes; family Cyprinidae; genus Acrossocheilus; species Acrossocheilus fasciatus. The sequence goes on from CM071950.1 coordinate 15,634,949, forward strand.
TATTGTTTATTTTCTGTTCATGTTAGTTAATACATTAACCGATGTTAACTAATGGAACCTTATTGTAAAGTGTTACCAAATTTTTACTTGTGTAAAATGACTGTTGCACTGTCAGAATACAGTCATAGAATCTGCATCAGTCTCTATATGCCCATCATTTTTAGAAGTTACAGGATACTTATGTGCCTTACTGTGATCCATTATCATTTATTACTGCTTACCAGAAGTTCTGTTTTCATCCTTCCATAGAATAATGATAAGAGTTGAAAACTGAGAGGAATTTTGGCACAGGATTCACCCACTTGTCACTTAGCTTCTTGTCAGCTTGAGAAAATACTCAGGCCTCCCATGTTATTCCTGAACAGATGCAGTATGTACATTAATCAGGCATTTAACAGTGTTTCTTATGCATAGAAAGAAATGTTATCTTACTGCAAAGCCTTGTAAATTACAGCTGAAATAAAAAAGTTATATTAGTCATACACAAAATAGTGTAACCCTAGCATGAGTCTGTTTTCACTCTGTTTATTTTTTACTTGTTTGTGCCTTAAGTTTTTATTTTCAAAACTGCATTATACACATTACACTAGACATTTTTTAAAACAATGTCTGAATGTTGTGTATTTTTACCATACTTTTTTTTCCGATGCATGCATCCTTTTATTTTGACAGACCATGGCTTATGCTTATCCTGCAGATCTCAAAATACATACATTAATAAACTATTGTAATTGTAAACTGTAAGATGTGTAAGCCATTGTATGTTCATGTAATTTAGATATGTATTTTATTTACCTTCTGTTGTATTTTTGTTCTTTCCAGAGTGTCTATATCATCCTCATTGACTCTTTCAAAGCTCTGTATAAATGGACATTTCAGAAATATGAAGTGTTGTGCAATGCTTGAGCCAAGACAGATTTGAATCACGACACTTACTCTTTCTTTGTGTAATTTTGCTAATCATGGCAACAGAAAGTGAATCCTGTGTTTTTTCAAACAGAATCTGATTCCTCACATCCATTAAGCCAAGGAGATCATGGAGAAAACTCAGACGAGGCAATCCGGAAACGCTATGGAGATAAAGAGGTGCCATTTGTTTTGACATTATTTTCCCACCACAAACAAATCATTTTTTTAATCAGTATGTTTATGTTTTTCCCATGAACAACATGTAAACATCCTTGAAACAAGATAATTTTGTTTGTGAAAGAACATTGATAATATGACTTGTTTTCAAAGAGTATATCTTGAAATTAAGCAGAATTGTCTGTCCCAATGACAAAATTATTGAGGTTTGATCATTAAACAAACAAACAAAATGATTCAAAATATTTTCTCTAAAAAAAAAAAAATCTTATTTACACAATTGTATAAATGTATCTTGTTTTAAGGGTGTATTAAGGGTGACATTTTTACCTCGAAAATAGGAGAAAATAAATGAGCAACAATTTTTTTATTCTGTTTTATATCTATATTGTTAATTTTACATTCAGGGTTTTAAGAAGTTTAGGAATACATACTAGTGTATATATATTAATAATTATGGGCATATGGATTTTAAAGTATGTTTTATGGAGACTTATATTGCTGCTATACATTGTGTTAAGTCTATAATAGGCATAAACCCCTTTCTTTATGAATTAAATGCCTGTTTCTTTTTAAAGAAAATTCTGGAAGAGCAGAGACGGTTAAAGCGAGAGCAGGAAGAGGCAGATACAGCTGCTCGGAGACATGCTGGGCTGGTTGTGACTCATCAACAGTTCATTACTAATGACCGCTTCGGTGACCTGCTGGTTATTAATGAGAAAGAGAAGAGAAAAAATATAGAGGTGTCACATCTTCTATTTTATGCTTTAAAGGATATTGTTTGATGCTTCCTGTCTTTTTGTGTAACAAAGAGAGTTCTTGTACTGAATGCAGTATTGTGAAATAATGCTAATGGTCTGTTGTTGTCTGCAGAGGACCCCTGCTCTGGCTCGATTTGACTTCAGAGCAGAAAGTTTAAAGTAAGTGTCTCACAAAGATCATAATAAGTGTTTGTTAATAACAGCATGTCATATTTAGAATACTACATCACAAATCTAACCACATTTTACTTCCCCTTTATCAGGGAACTACCATTTCAAAAGGGAGATATTGTATACATCTACCGGCAGGTTGATCAGAACTGGTTTGAGGGAGAGCATCATGGGAGAGTTGGGATTTTTCCACGTAGCTACGTTGAGGTACATTATCTTTATCTTTTAATATTAGATTTTTTATTTATAGAGTTTCCGAGTGTGCAGTAACCTCTCGTCTGTAATGCTGTTTCTCTAGATCTTGCCCCCTACAGAAAAGGCTCAGCCCAAAAAGAGTGCTCCGGTCCAGGTGTTGGAGTATGGAGAGGCTATTGCTCGATTCAATTTCACTGGTGACACTGCTGTTGAAATGTCTTTCAGAAAGGTATTGTTTCAGCAATTTAATAAAGCTTAAGCTTTATAATGCTTTATTAATATAGGAGTCATCAACCTTAACCACGCATAGTGTACCACTACTGATATACTAGCAACAAGAACTAGAGAGATTATTATTATATGTTTATGCTTAGTTTAGAAAACTACCTCGTGGAGTAATTCTTTCAACCACATGCATTCTATTATTATTTACTGAGCTGAATGTGGAGTCAAACACACTTAAAGTGTGATGAAACAAGCTGAACAGAAAGCTTTCAGAAACATGTTATGGAAGAGGAAAAATAAATTAGTGCTGTCAATCGATTCAAAAATTTAATTGCGTTAATCACAGTCATGGACTGTGATTAATCATGATTAATCACAAATTTAAAATACTAGGATTTACCTGTAAATGTGTTGAAATAAAGAAATTCATGACAAACTAGGAAACAGAACCTTTCACACTTCTGCCAGGTATGAGACATAATCCTTATTATTCTTTTATCATTATTCTTTTGTTTTTATTCAGCCATTATCAGACTTTATACTGACAATAAAACGTTTACCAAGCCACATCGCTTCAATCCCAGTATACATTTACCCAACTATTATCAAAAGTATTTCTAAATAAATACAACAAAACATTTTCTTGTGACCTTACATGAAGTATTATGACAAAATGCATTATGAAGAATTGGACCTGTTTTGCAGCTGCATTAGAGCTAATATTAGCATCATGCTTCATAAGACAATTTATGAGATTAATAGTACACTTTTACTCAGAACTCACTTCAAACCACCATTGAGTGTTTGTAATAAGTTCCTTTTACGATCACATGTGGAATTTGGTCGTTTACTGTTGTTAAAATATGCTATAGCCTTTTATATATATCGCTGCACAAATTAGCATTTCAGATGTACACATTCAACTCAAGAAAATCACGTACAAATATCCTATCATAATCGTGTGTTTATTATCTTATATAATCTATAGTGGCTGTTGTCAAGTTTATTTCTGCTGTGTAAAAGCCTTAACATGTAACATTATGCTCTGCTGAAACTCACGTTGTTTGATGTTACAACCACTTCTCCATTCTTAAGTTGCCAGGGATACATTCCAAGTATAATACACATTAGTAAAAGGATCTATTTTAATTTTTATTTGTCTATATACACTTTGGGCGGCCGTGGTACATTATAAAAGTAGCCCAAAAAACCGCAACCCAGGACTCTATAATTTTTCCCATGACTGTATTTTCAAAATAGCCCACTTGTGCCGTTACCCTGGCAACACTGGTTCGCTGTAACCTTATCACACAATGATAGATAACCTTCCGCTGCGATGACAGGAAGAAGTTGGGGTCAAACATTATCAAATGATTAATTTGCGTTAAAAAAAATATTAACACGTTAAAATTGATAGATTAATCGCATGCGTTAACGCGTTAAAGTTGACACCCCTAAAATAAATGAAGATAGATTCACTGCAAATTAAGCCAAACATTCAGGACAGATTTGTCATCAGTCAGCAGAATAACATGTGCTATACAGAGACAACAGTGACTATAAACAATTCAGCAAGAAGATGATTAGATATGAATTTACATGAAGTCACATCTGGACATATGCATATCTAAGCAGACTTTACCTTGAAGACATTATTGTAGGTAAATTAGTCAGAAAATGACTCTGTTCTACTGAAATACCAAAGAACACTGCACTCACACCATTTCAAATGCGTGTGTTTGTGTGTTAACTGATGATGGTTTATGTACATATACACTACTTAATATTTTTGTGAGGAAACTGTGATTATTTATTTTCATTATTTTCAAAAAACTTCCCACATGAAAAAATACTATAGTAATTTATATTATATACTAAAGTGTTTTTGAACCATTCTATAGTAAAGTACTTGAATTAATTTGTTGTGGTAATTCTATAGTTGCGGTGGTAATATAACAACTGTAGTAATAAACAAATTACTTTACCCAATACTGTAGCCTACTATGTTCTTGTCAGTCCTCTGTCATGTGTTGTGTGTTTCCCGCCCTCATGTTTCTATATTTGGTCATATTCATGTCCTTGTTCAGTGTGATCATTAGTTTACTCAGTTCAGGTCTGTGTGTAATTATCCAGTGTATATTAGTTCCTGCCCGTTCAGTTCCTTTTCGGCTCACTCAAGTCTGCCGGTCCATCTTCAGTCAAGTCTGTCGGCCGATCATCTGTCCAGCCCGCCGGCTGTGGCTAACCCAAGCCTCCCTCTCCTGTCGCGGAAGTGGAAGCGATTCCTGAGGCAACCCTGTGAGGGCCCCTGACTCCACGTCATGCCCAGAATGGACCTCAGCCTCCGAGCCTAGCCCATGGAGGGCTTCCTGCTCCTGTGGATTGTCTTGTTCCTGTCTGTTTAGGCCCCGGAGTGCTCCTGATACCCCGTAGCTGCCCCATGGATTTTTGGGTGGGTGGGTAGAAGGGTTTCCGGCTGTAGGGGCCCCGAGGCCACGGCCCCGAAGACGACCTGCTATGGCCTCCTGAGCTCCCTGCACCGCCATGGTGCCCCAAACTGTCTGTTTCATCCAGAGAACCCCCCCTCCGCTCTCCTCCCCTCCCTGGGGGTACTGTTATGGCGCGGGACATGCCTTCCAGGAGGGGGAGTTATGTCAGTCCTCTGTTGTGCGTTTCCCGCCCTCATGTTTCTATATTTGGTCATGTTCCTGGCCTTGTTCAGTGTGATTATTAGTTTATTCAGTTCAGGTGTGTGTGTGTAATTATCCAGTGTATATTAGTTTCTGCTCGTTCAGTTTTCGTCTGGTCTAATCGTTACTCCAGGTGTTCCAGTGTGTCTGCCCTGCCTTGTCTTGCCTTGTTGGTTTGAATTAAAGACTGTATTTTGAGTTTCATCCTTGTCTCCTTGTTCCTCCCCGCTGTGTGCACCATGATAGTTCTCTACAACTATAGGGTATATTATACTACAATACACTACACTTTACTGTAGTAAAAACTAAAGTAGGTAATACTACAGTATTTATTAGTTTATCAATTCACTAGAGTTAATACTACAGTATGCTGTAGCATTCATTAACAAAGTGTTGTAAATACTATAATATATACAGTATAATACACTTTACTATAATATGGTTCAAAAACACTAGTATTTACTATTAATTACTATAGTATTTTTTTCATGTGGACTAGAAAGTTCAAAAGAACAGCAATTATTTGAAATATAAATCTGTAAAATCATAAATGTCTGTCAATTTTTATCAATTTAATGCATCCTTGCAGAATAAAAGTATAACTTTCTTACTAATCCCAAACTTTTGAATGATATATATAAATAAATATACATATAAAAGAAAAATAAATAAATGTGTGTGTGTTGTCTGTGTCATTTTGTCTACCTGTAGGGGGAGCGTATTACACTGATTCGCAGAGTAGATGAGAACTGGTATGAAGGCAAAATTTCTGGCACTAACCGGCAGGGCATCTTCCCCGTCACCTACATAGAGGTGCACAAGAGACCCCGAGTGAAAAATGGAGTGGACTACCCTGATCCCCCTATCAGCCAGTCACCTCACCGGAGCACTAATGCCTCTCCACAGGTAAAGACCTGACAATAGTCGTGGCCCTTAAATCATTTTCTTTCAACTCACTGTTTTCATTTTCCCATTTGTTTTTGTTTATTCATTATCTCGTATAGTTGTTCTCACTGTTTCACTTCTCCATTTCCTCCTTCCTCTTTATTGTTTCCTCTCATTTCTCCTGACACCTGGCCTTGCCCTCCAAAAAGCCCATTCGTAATCGGCTCACCACATCCCCTCTCCCTCTGCCGCGGTCTCCCCGCCGCTCAATCTCCCCCGAAGTCCACGCCATCTCCAACGAATGGATTTCGCTCACTGTGGGCGGAGTCAGCAGCAGTCCCCCTGCTGCACCCACCCCACCCCTCCCCCCTCTGCCAAGCGCTTCATACCGCTTGGGCGAATATCTGCCCCCTTCCATGTCAGCCAGTCCAGTGCCTCCCATCAGCGGCAGCCCCTACTGCGTCTCCCCCATGGCTTCTCCCTCCACATCTCCTTTACCCCCGCCCTATCCACCCCGCCCCTGCTCGGCCACCCCGTTCCTCACCTTCACTCCACCTCAAGGCGAGGACTTCCTTCTTTCTCCACCCTCTCCCCGCCTGTCCCGCAGCCTGAGTCCCTGTGGGGGTGCTGGGCTTGAGGGTTGGCTTACTGGGGGCAACAGGCTGGATCAGGAGTTTCAGGAAGGGGATGGGGCTGAAATAGACAGGGGTGGCAGCCTCCCCAAGGCTCCTTACAGCAGGAACAATAGTCCGGCAGAGGTATCTTCTGCATGGTGTGGTGTGTTTGTTAAAGGTGCCCATCATATGGTGCCTAAGCTCAAGGGAGGTCACTGTTTACATCGGCACGAGTTGTAGATCTAACAGACTGAGATAGGAAATTATATCTGACCCTTCTGGTTGTGCTAGTGAGTTTCAATCACACATTTGAGGCTTCCACGCTATTGAGACAAACACAGATGAAAAGGAACTGCTGCATGTACCTCTAACATGATTAGCATGAAGCTTGGATGTTGATATTTTTTGTTTATGTTGCCTATTATGAAATCATGCATGTCTGATACAAATCTATAGAGTGTGCACATTGAAATGAAACAAGGAGCCCTAAATCTAATGGCAGATTGAAAATTTAGATTGGAAAAAGGATTGTCAGGCGAGTGAAAGGGTTAAATTCTTTGATAATAACAAATAATATTTTGATATCTGAAGGCACTTTTTGTATTTGTCTATTTAATTATGTATTTTGAGGCAGTTTTTTTTTTTTTTTTTTTTAGCAAATGTTGATATATGTGATTATTTGTGACTGATTTAGCATACAATGCAATTAATCAGAAACAAAAAAATTGTTCAACAGCCCTGATTTATATTAATAGTACATGGTTAATTCTGTGTAATTGTTTGAAGAACTCTTGTATTTTGCGTTCAAATGACAAATATGCATTAGGTTATAAAGAGTGTCAGTATGTTTTTTAAAAGAAATTAATATTTGTATTAAGCAAGGAGGCATTAAATTGATTTAAATTGACAAAATTTTACACTGTTACAAAAGATTTCTATTTTTAAATAAACGCTACTTTGCCATCACAGGAATAAATTACATTTTAAAAGATATAAAAACAGAAATAGTGAAAATTTAAACTAAAATGCAGTCTTGGTGAGCATAATAGATTTATTTAAAAAACAATAAAAAGTCTTACTGACTACCAAGCTACATAAACTAGAAATATAAGCTATCCTAAGGAATATTTCCAGTAGAGGGAGCATCCCAGCATGATGTCACGCGGTTTGATTGAAGTTTCGTAGGAAATGTGGTGACTGCTACTAACTCACAGTCTTATTCCAGTCCTTTATCTGTTTGATATACTGTAAGGTTGTACTGCAGTCCTCTGCAAATAATAATGGACTAATCAAGTGGCAACCATACTGCTGTTTGTGCAATTTTCAAATTTGAACCCAAACCTCATGGATGAGCATGAATCGTTGTGCGCAGACATATATGGTATATGTTTTTAAAAAGACAGATCATTTAATTCATGTTCTTTTTTTCCCACAGCCATTAAGAAATGATGTAGAATATTACGGGCGATCTTCAAGAAGTCCTGTCATGCTGTTTGACATTCAAGACAACAACATGAATGCCAATTCATTCACGGTAAATGAACTCTCATGAAGATTACTCTTAAATGCACATACTGCTTTTTGCACATAGTTATTTCTTGATGTCATCTGTATTGATGGAATATGAAAGATGAATATGAGCTATTTCATATTCTGTATTGATTGGTCCTTATGATACACATAACAGTCAATCACAAGGCTCATCTCAGTGTTTAATCTTATGTGATATCTAATCCTTAAACTCACCCATGTAATGCATGACAAATCTCCGTACCCTGCAAGTAAGCCCATCCGATAAGATTGTGGCGTATGTTCCGCTCCTTCCACATGCACTCACTCTGTTGTCTTACTCTTCCATGCTTATCCTCTGGACACTACCATCCTTTCCGGCTTTCCTGGTATTAATGGACATTCCCTTCTTTCTGCCCTGTTACTATCTTCTCTAACCACACCGCCCCTTCCTCAAACTCAATTTTCCATCTCAATGACTGACCCCACTTCCTGGTTTGTGGCCACCTTTTGGGCTGACCCTCTTCTACCAATAGGAGGCAGTGTGTAATGAGATCATGAATATTGCAGAGACCTCAGTGAGGTACTGCAGCACTTTGTCACGCCCTATAGACTCCGCCCACCGACTCCTGCCTCCTCCCAGTAAACACTCTCTCATCATTTCCCAGCAACCCCTGTCCCAGAGCAGCAGTCCTGAGCCTGGACGCATGAGCTGTGGGATGTAAGTATGATCTACCTCAGTGTGTTTCTCTGTCCATGCACCTGTAGTTTCCTCTGACCTGCACTTTAAAAATTTAGGACATCCCTCAGTAATTCTCAACAACACTGTTAAACCATATGAGTTGTTTTAGGAGGTTTTGAATTATGTTAAATGCTAAATATTAAACTTTTAGTCTTCAAGTCAAGTGTTTGTTTGTTTTTCTACAAGCTCCCATTTAAAGAAAACATTTTAGATTAGGTAGAGAAAAAGTTTAATAGTAGCAGTTCAAAGGATAGTTTTCAATACAAACTGAAGTCAAGTTTGAGTTAAATTTAAGGCTACAGTGGGTTTCATTAAAAAATTATATAGTTATGCTTTTGTGTTCACTTGGAATACGTTTGTGTTTTCTTGCAAAACAGTTGCGTTATCTTGCAAAATTATTGCGCTCCCCCGAGAAACTGCACTGAAACATAGTGTTTATTACCGCCTCATATTATTTCCATTTCAAAAGTTTTATGGGCAAACTCGAAATTTATCAAGGGAACGCAAAAGTTCTGTAAAAAAATGCAAAAGCATTGAAATATAATTTTCCTCCCAGCTCATTTTTTAACCATCACCTTGTCCCTGCAATTTCTTTTTTTTTTTAATCAAAAATCAGTAATGAACAGCAATATTGTGAAATATTATTGCAATTTAAAATAAGTGTTTTCTATTTTAATGTATTTTCAAATGCAATTCATGGCAAAGCTGAATTTTCCTCATCATTACTCCAATCTTCAGTGTCACATGATTCCTCAGAAATCATTCTCATATGCTGATTTGGTGCTCAATAAACATTTCTTATTATCAATGTTGAAAACAGTTGTGCTGTTTAATATTTTTTTGAAAACCGTGATGCATTTTTTTCAGGATTTGTTGATGTTGAAATTTCAAAAGGATTGCATTTATAGGAAATAGAATTCTTTCTAACATTTTTTTTAACAAAATCGCTATTGACGTGACAAATAGTTTTTTTTTTTAGCCTTGTTTTATGTACATATCTATTAAGCATTATTTCATGTAGCTGTGGAGTGTATCAACTTTTTATGAGCTGTCAAGTGTGCAGTGTGACATATTATAAAACCAACTGTGTCAGACAAAATTGTGTGCAGTGTTTTTAATTTAAGCCAATCAACTTTATTTCTTTTTCAACTAAACTGAAAGACTAAACAAGGCTTTTCATTTGGTCAATAGCGTGATCTGTGCTGTGGTTTCCTACCTCCTCCCTTTCCATGCATGTAATGATGTGTTGTGCTCTGCTGTAGATTTCAAGCTCTGTACAATTACATGCCTCAGAATGATGATGAGCTGGAGCTGCAGGAAGGAGACCTGGTCAGTGTCATGGAGAAATGCGATGATGGCTGGTTTGTGGGTATGTGTCATTGATCATCGCATCTCCATTACATCATCTCTCCCATACTAAATCCATATATACGTATATATTATAGAGCTCTCTTCTGGAGTTGTATGTTTTCCTTTTATTTGTACCCAGACTCTTATGTATGTACTGGGTTCTCTGTGCAGGTACATCCAAGAGGACAAAACAGTTTGGCACTTTCCCAGGAAATTATGTGAAAGCTGTTAATTTGTGACACGAAATGATGGTTTGTATGAAGAGATTCTAACACTATGCTTAAGCAGCCTGATCCGTTTGGGACACTCTACCTGTTGACGTCAAATGAAGACTTTTTCTCCCCTGCAAAATTTGGTCTTTCCCAGATGAATGTCCAGGTATGTGATCAGTAAAGGTGTGCGGCATGTCAGCGAAGAACATGCAGTTCAACTGTACTACAGTGGCAGCATTTGTTGAAGGATTTAGAAGAATACATTGTTTTTGCTTTTTGAAAATGTTCGGACTCCGCTAAAAGCCATTCATATGAAGTATATCAGACTTGGAAAGGGTGTTTAAGTTTACAGCTGCGAATTGTACTGAAGTACAGCTTCATCACATACCTGACATTACTGAAAAACATGAAATTCTATTATTTATTTTTGCTGTAAATGTTTGATGGACTTTGAGTGTGACCGTTAGAGATGACAGTGTATTGAAAGCACCTGAAGGTGTCCGTATTAAGGGTTGCAGGTCAGAGAAGCTTTGAAAGGATCATAGAAGTTAGGTTTAGCCATTTTGAAAAGTGTTTAAATTACAGTTTACACTCCCATTTTGTAAAAAAAATTCATATTTATGGAGCTTTTTTTATCATACTTTCATAAAGAGTATGATGTAAATTTCTATTCTGATGAGGGCTCAAAGGATGAGACGACAACATCAGTATTTGCGAATCCAAGCAAAGCTATTTGTAGACATCAAAATGATGTAAATCAGTGTTGGTCATGTTAAGGAGGATAACGTCACAGCAATTACTGTCTCATACTGACATACAAAATTACGGTAACACTTTAAAGTAAGGTGTGATTTGTTAACATTTGTTAATTGGTCCTGATTTTGTGTGGGCGTAAAATTTTTTTCGAAAAGAGTAACTTGGTGCTCTGAGTATAGAGAAAAGTGCTATATAAATGTGACGACATTATTATTATTTATTTTAATGCATTAGTTAACATGAGCTAACTATGAGCAACTATTGTTAACAAATAAAACCTTGTTGTAAAATGTTACCAAATTTCTGTTCATAAGATTACGATGGAGTGAGCGACTCTACAAACTCCAGATCTAACAAGCTTTTTAATTGGTAGCAAAAAAACAATCTTTAAGCGTAATGTAATATAGTGAGGTGAAGGGCTACAACTAAACCCCACTAAACAGATGCTTTGCCTCAAAACATACTATTTATTTGCCTGAGTAGTGCATATTTTGCTCTTTCAGTCATCCGTTTTCGAATTGGTTGTTCTGAAGAGTGTATTACGAGTTTGAGGCGCAGTATTTACCTCTGATAACAAGCCTTGATAACATCTTAACCCAGGTACCATTTGACAGTGACATTTACATAGTGTTATGAATGGTAATATGGTTGCATGATGGGAAACGATGATCCATATAAGATTGCTGTACCTCATTTTCAAAGTGCCATTCACAGTAGAGGATGCTACATGTGGACTGCTGTGTTCATTTATTAGTTAGGTAGTCTCCATTGATTAGCTTGTGGTCTTCCTTAACTGAATGTAGTTCACATCTACTCCAGGTTGTAGATTTGCTTTTGCTTCCTTTTAAGAAGTAGAATTGCAAATTTGAAGATATATGTTTGGATTTCTTCTTCAGATGAAATTGTGTCTTTTTGAATCTCCCCTTTAGTTTTATAAGGTCCATTCCATATAATGCCAGAGAACGTGCTGCTAGAGAGCATGAGGGTCGTCTGAGACTCTTACGCTTACCAGCCTTCCGTCCAATTCAAAAGTAGAATTAGGAAAAGATCATTTGGACGGAAATGAGTCATTTCAAAAATCTAGATGATATATTTTTCATTTTTTAAACCAGTGGTTGTTGCTAAAACCTTTGTCGGGAAGTAATCACATAGAAGATCAACAAGGAATTCAAATACGTATATGTGATCTCTATTGAATATGATGTTTTGGCCTTTCGAACCGTTATAAGATAGCGTAGCATATCTGAATGTAGTGCTCTGAGAAACTTTTAACTTGGATGTGAACACAGTTGAAATTCTCAGTTTTCCTATTCTGTCAGAGTTGTAAATATGTAAAGTAAAATGAATGAAAGTGATTGAAGTTACAGCAACCTCTATGAATATTACAGTTTATATTAAATGAAGAATATTAGGAAAGCACAGAGATTTGCGTAACACAGGCCGTCTCATATGACTGAACGAGCGATTCTGACACTGTGTTGGGATTCAAATGCCTTTCTGTCTCATGGCTTCATTGAACTGTGCCTCGTTTTATTTTTTTGCCTTGAGGTAAACACGTTACTTTTTAAGTACGTTTTAGTGTGTCACAGGAGACAATTACTGAGTTCGTTACCACAATCACATGAGTTATTCAAGAGTGTGAGATGACACCTGAGATGTTTAATGTATAATTATTACTTTGTGGTCTGTATGCAGAGACAAATTTTGCATTTTTTGTTTGTTTTTGTTTATTTGCAGTGCTGTTAATTACAATGAATTTAAAACACTATTTACTGCTGTGATTGCCTCATTATGCAATATTTAATAAACAATATTACAGCTTTTGACTGACTATGTTTGTTGTCGTGATGTGCTCGGCCTGTGCAAATGCTATATACTCAGTGTGATTAAGTAATAGTGAAAAATATCAGTTTAATCCTCATATCTTCTCCCAAGTAAAAAAAGAAAAAAAAATCTATCTAATAAATGGAAGCAAGAAAATGTAATCGTTTTGGACTAAAGACTTATAGACACTGAATGTATTTTTGTGACTTTGGAGTGAGTGGAATTCTCTGTCGAAATTACAGTGACTAGTACACATCCATGGGCTGCGTGAAGAAAAGCATTTGCTGTATTACAAGTCAGTGTTCCATTAGAATGCAAGAAGGTTTTAAAAAAAAATAAAAAAAAATAAAATGCATTTGCTTTAACAGTGATTGGTGAAAAATGGTGGTTGGTAGTTTTTATGTGGAATTTTGAACCCACTGTATAAAAACACTCCACCTAATTTAATACATTCGTTGCAATACCACGTAAAACCACTAAGGGGCAGCACAGACAAAGGAACTTCCTCGTTCTGCGTTTAAAATGACTGGCTGTGTCATGAAGGGAAAACTTTAATGAAACACAAGTTACAACCTAACAGAAATAACACTTTCAAAAAAAACGATGATACATTAACAGAATAGGCTGCAACACGATCTCAGTAAAGCATAAACGCAAGGTAAGTGTGATATTGTCAGTCCCAGATGTTTGCAATTAACCTACTGTACACTTTAAAAGGTAAATTGAAGTGAGGGGGAAAACACTCAGTAGGACGCTGATTATGTGACACGGAAACACTAGCATCTAATTTTCCCCAACCACAGGTGGTAAATTCTGTTTGTGTAATCTAGTCATTTAACACCAATTGTGCTTCGATTTCTTCACTGAGGATTCTGTTGAAACAGTAGGGGACAACCAGTAGCTACCCTATAAATGTTATGTAAAAACTGGCTTAATGTAAATGTTTAACAGCATTCGCGAACAGTAGTTGAAGATTACTTCTCTTTTTTTTGCTCATTTGCAACAAGAAAGAAAGAAAAACGTTATGTTTTTTGAAAAGGAAAAAATATATTTTTGAGAGCTTACTCAAATCAACAGAGCAGAACGTCTCAGCAGCTCAGCAAAATGTTGACTTGTTAAGTTTTAACAAGGAATCCCAAATACTGACCTACTTCAGCTCTGCTGAAGTCAGAATTGTTCATTTAAAGCTCAGAGGGGTTGCTCTCCGCATAATGTTTATCTTTTTCAGTTGAGGAAACACACTTTTGTTTCATGGTGCTGGGTAGATGTTGTAATGTCGGCTCTTCATACTTCGTGCAATGCTTTGATCTAATAGCACTGCACTGATCAAATACACTGAATGCATCCAGGCTAATAATCTTTAATTAATTATTTTTTTTATTTATTTTTTCTTTTGTAGTTTGAGTGATTGATCAAACATGTCAAAATGTTAATTGCTGTAGAGGTGCTGTGCTCAGCAGGGGTGCAGGAATCACTGTGGAATAATCAGCTCCATCTGCAATAAAAAGAGGAGAGAAATTTTTGCCTTTTTGGAGGGGCGTCTTTGCTCTGCTGCATGGTTTCAAATACAATGGGTTTTACTGTTTTATAATGCAGAAGAAATACAGTAATATTACAAGGGCACACAAATCTTAGAAGATTTTGACAATTTTTAATTGTTAAAAGTGTGTGAACTTATACTCTGTATAGCATATTTGTCTTTGTATATACAGTACACAGCCTGTCCTTAATTTGAAGCAAAATGAAATAAATAAATGAGAGGAGGGCAACTAAGGAGACACTAACTAGGAGCAGTTGTGAAAACTTTTCCTGTAAAGAATTAAACTTTCAGGACATAATTATTCATCCATCAATTCCCACGGCTGGAATATTTTAAGTGTTCCCTCATTTCCATTTTATAATATCATCACTGATATATTCACAAACTAAAAGAAGCAAACAAAAAAAATCAAGGATATTTTTCACAAACCAGCAGGAACATTCACATAAAAACCTGAAATGAAGCAACTGAAGACATGAAGTGGTAAGATTAATCTTTAATAGTGTTGAATTCTACAAATGTAGTGAAAACAAATGTATTTGGTTAAATTAATATGTTGATTTTGCCATTATACAGTATATTTGTTATATTTCCCATATGTCTAACTATCTTACTGAATACAGTTTATGACGTATTCAGATGTCATTTGTGAATACATTTCATAAGATGATGCTATTAACTAATGATAACTCCTATCATTATTCATTAAGCTTATCAGAACTCTTTAAGAATTCTTCATTTAGTCACTTAACACCATATTGTGTTTCTATTGTTTGTTCACTGAGGAAACAGTAGGGACAACCTGCATAAATGTAATTAAATATTGTATGTACAGTAATCTAGCTACTAAAGATACTAAAATGTACAATATCCCTCTTAACATTTTTTGAATCAATCATTATTCATTAACTGTTAGTTAAACTTATTAGAACATGTAGAGAGGAGTATTTGTTTTCTTAATATGAGAAACATCTCATTACTACTGATGTAAAATAACTTTTAGATTTGTATAAAGGATATAGTTAATCACATAGGAAACTGATAGAATCTAGCAAAATAAATTAACTAGCTGAAAGTTTTAAGAAATTCACAATAATGAATGAAAATTCAATTAAAGAATAATGTTATCATTTCAGCCTCTCTGTGAAATCTTCTTTGGGATTTAACCCGTAGTGCAGGATGTCATCTTTAATGGAGGCCCAAGCCATGCGTGGTGTGGTGAAGCTGGCGGCCCAGTCCCCTGTGGAGGACAGAACAATAGCTCCTCCGCATCCCTTCACTCTCTCTCCCATGTACTGAAGTGAAGCGGCACCGGCAGCTGTGGCTGATTTCCCTGCATTTCACAAAGAAAACACTCAAGTACAACCCGAATTCCGGAAATGTTCTTTCGTTCATTAAACGAAAAATACGTCAAAGATGACCATGAACTCTTCAGCAGCTGGAAAACTATATTTGGCAAGAATGGGACCAAATTCCAACACCAAAACTCCAGAAACTCATAACCTCGATGCCCAGATGCCTTCAAACTGTTTTGAAAAGAAGAGGAGATGCTACTCCATGGTAAACATGCCCCCGGCCCAACTATTTTGAGACCTGTAGCAGGCATCAAATTTGAAATGAGCTTTTCAGTCAGTTTAAACATTTGTTATGTTATCTATGTTCTATTGTGAATAACGTATTGGCTAATGTGATTTGAAATTCTTTTTAGATTTCATTTTATTCAAATTAAAAAAAATATCAACATTGTTTTCAACATTGATCATAAGAAATGTTTCTGGGGCAGCAAATCAGCATATTAGTATGAACTATAAAGACTGTAGTAATGACTGCTGAAAATTCTGCTTTGCCATCACAAATTATATTTTAAAACATATTAACATAGACAACAGTTATTTTAAATTGTAGTTATTTCACAATATTACTGTTTTAATGTATTTTTGATTGGTGAGCACCAAAAGCATAAAAACAAACTTACCAACCCCAAAGTTTTAAAACGTAGTGTTCATAGGTTCATTCAACTTCA
The DNA here is from genome assembly GCA_036784905.1 of Acrossocheilus fasciatus. Taxonomy (NCBI): domain Eukaryota; kingdom Metazoa; phylum Chordata; class Actinopteri; order Cypriniformes; family Cyprinidae; genus Acrossocheilus; species Acrossocheilus fasciatus. Next base: position 15,651,532 of record CM071950.1, read on the forward strand.
CAACATTTTCTATTGTGCTTGTATTTTTCTAGTATTTTCCAGCACAACAGAAGAAAATCAAGAGCATTTGATCTCTGTGTGCCGTATGATGAAATACTGCACAGACAGTGTATGTGTCCTTAGTGACCCTTTCCAGGTCACACAGTGAACAAGATATGTTATCTTAGTATTGTAGTCTTAGTAGTCCAACATCAGCCTAGCAACGACAAACACTGCAACATTACATTTTTCCAATTTGTAGCATTAGAATTTTTATAATTTATAATTTGCATTGTGCATTTGCTTTTTTCTATATGGACGTACTGTGTTTAGTTGTAATGTCTATTTTTAATTCTCTTTTATCCATCTCTTTGTGTCCTGTTTCTTGTTCTTCAGAGCAGTGAATTAATTTTTTTGCTTCAACTGGGGACTCATGGACCTCTAGCCAATTATTAAAGCTTTTATGCTCATCATATTTATTATTATTATTATTATTATTATTATTATTATAAGTAGTGCCAATGTTACCAATAACTAAAAATATTTTTAAAAACCTAAATGAATTGATCACACTAGTCAACTACACAAATGTTCAACAAATAGTTGAGAGACCCTAATGGCGAGCCCAATAATTGATCAAATAAAGAACTGGTATATAAAAACAGAATGGTTGCGCTTGCAGCATCATTACCACAGAATGCCAAAGCAAACAATAGCCTGCTGACCCTTCACACTCTTTCCTCAGACAAAAACACACCTCATTATCATCTGCCTACTGTGGCAGCACATCCGATCCTTCTTGCCTCTCTCTCTCTCTCTCTCTCTCTCTCTCACACACACCAATTAAAATGACTGGCAACAGCAGCATCCGATTTGTGTGCGGTTTGACATTCATTCTGCTAGGTTATACAAAATCTGATAATAATAGCAACATGTGGGTGAGGGTAAAGGGGTAGAGATGATCGAGACCTTGCAAACCAAAACAATATGAACACAAATTGCATAAGAGTAAAAACACAAACAAAGGGAAGGCATAGCAGGGGAAAAAAACAAACGGGTGATGTGAATTTTCCATTCAGAATATACAAGAAAATACTGAAAATTAAATCTTATTTAGCTGTGATTGAATAATTGTCTTTTTATGTCATTTGTAATTCTGTGATATTGATTAACCTGACAGGACTTATATTTATTGTAAGTATTATAATTGGCATCAGCATGACATGCTACACTCCACCTACACCTGTTTTCATGTAATTTTTATCATTCTTATATAAGTATGCAGCTTTTACCTCTGTCTTGATATGGAGATATTTATACTATAAATTCATTTGTCACACTTCAGGAGCAATTAAAATATGATTAAATAGTGAAGACAAGGACCTAAAATATACATGTTCTCTTATACATTAATATAGAAAACAGTCATGTTATGCATCATCTAACCAAATGAACCAATACATACTGTTCTGGGGTCTATGTGATTCTGATATTATTATTATTTTTTATTATTATTTTAAAGAAGTCTTTTGTTCACCAAGGCTGCAATTATTTAATTAACAAGAAGTTAAAAAATATTGTGAAATATTATTACAATTTAAAATTCTATTCTAATATACAGTATTTTAAAATGTAATTTATTCCTGTGATGGCAAAACTGAATTTTCAGCAGTCATTACTCCAGTCTTCAGTATCACATGATCCTTCAAAAATCATTTTAATATGCTAATCTGCTGCTCAAGAAACATTTCTTATTATTGTCAATGTTAAAAACAGTTGTGCTACTTAATAATTTTGTGGAAACCATGACACATTTGGATTCACGAATGAATAGACAGTTAAAAAACACATTTAATTGAAACTGATTTATATATATACTGTGTATATATATATATATATATATATTTTTTTTTTTATTCATTCAATGTAATGCATCCTTGCTGTATGAAAGTATTCATTTTCTTTTAAAAAAGTCTTAAAAACTTTTGAAAGGTAGTTTTGAAAGGTACCTTTAAAAAACAGATTATGCACAAAATTAATTAAGCAAATATGGACACTTTTGTACCCCTTAAATGTAAACGAGTGTGCATGCACACTCACACACTCATCAGGATTAGTGTAGAAGTCTCATACCTTGCTCCATATGAAAGAGGATTAATCTGGCTAAGGTGACTTTGAGAATAGACTCTCCGTGACCAGTACAGGAGACCGCGCCACTTCTATTGTCTGCATATCCACCAGATCCTTATCGCACAGGAAAAGACAGCAGCACAGAGTTAATGTGTGTTACCTCGGGAGAAAACACTCTGACAATTGAGTATTGATCAGAGCTGACACCCTCAAACCCGAAATGGCTCATTCAACCGAGGCACTGCTTCAAAATTAATGTTGGTGTGACACTGAGATTATCTCTGTCCTCTATCTCTGATCCAACTCACCTATAATAGGAGAATCTCCGACTCTTCCCACCATTTTGTTTCTGATTCCTCCGGTGGATGTAGCGCACGCCACATTACCCAAAGAGTCCAGAGCCACTGCTCCGACCGTATCATGGCCCCTATAATTATGAAAAAAAGTTCTATAACCTTGAATAATAAAGATTAGTGCTGAGATTTGTTTTTTTCAGATATGTAATTTTATGGTCTCAGACATGGTATTTTCAAAAGGTGCTTTGAAGAGACAGCATTATTATTCATCACACTCAGAGATGTGCCTCTAGCTTAGTTCCTCTTCATCAGACAGACTTTTGTCCCGGAATTCAACTTAATACGCTGCAGTCATAATCTACTCTATAAAAGCCTCAAACTCCCTTCTAAAAATAGCCTCTGTGCAATTACTTTTGTTTCCTATGTGATTTTCAGTCCAAAAAAGATGCATGTTGCACTATTCTGGTGATGTTTGAAAGGGATGGTGCTAATGACAACCTCACAGATGCTTTTAAGAGTGCCAGCACACCCGAAATTGACTCATCATCATCTGCCTGTCAACAAAGGAAGAGAGCGAGAATAAGTGCCCTTCACCACTCTGAATCACAGCCACTAGTCTGGCAAAGTACACTCAGAGAGATTGCAGGGAAAGTGTTGTATGAGTTGTGATATTTCTATAGACACACATGAAAAAGTATGGATTGCACTTGAAAAAACAAAACAAAACACAATTCTTATGATGCGCACATCAGTCTTCCCTGCCAGTTCACTTGAAAGGAAATAGAATAGAGAGCAGAATGTGGGATGAACAGAGACCCTAGTATTTCACAGGCTTCATATCCCATGAAACTCTGATTAAGGCAGCAGTGCTGTGGAAAACAAGCGTGTGTTATGAGTTTGAAGCGGCACGGAGGACAATGGTTCAAGGTGAAATTAAAGAAAACAGCCTCCATGCCATTCTCCCAGAAATGGGAGAGCAAACATGGTCCTCGTGGAGAATATTTGTCTGAAGCAGCTGGCGAAGAATCACTTGTCAGGTTCCAGATTTGAGGCATCAATCATTTTTGGCAGGTGCTTGATTGCTCTTTTAAATCACCGGCGATGCCTGGATCTTGCTCATCGGTTTAGGTGAAAACAGCTTTTAAAAGCAGCTTGACGGTGGACTGTATTTCACACTTCAAAGTTATCACAGAGTTTTGCAGTAAATCTTCACACGTCCATAAACAGCCTAATGAAGTGTGCAGATATTGGAATAGAAGTTTTGAGTTCTCATTAAGAAGAACAGGTGGTTGTCTTAACTTTTTGTTGTAAATGTATTTTCTACATACTAATTGCTAAAACTAAATGACAGTATGCATTTAAAGCAGATGTATATGGAAGCTTGTTTCAACCTGAAAGTAAAAAAAAAAAGGTAATTGTGAGATGAAGTTTAAAATATGAAAAAAGTAACCCATTGTGAGACAGTCTCGCTGTTAAGTTATAGTCACAATGTGATATGGAAAGTCATATTGTCAGTTTTAAAATCACAATTCAAATATCTGAGAAGTTATATTGTGAAACATAAAATCACATTGTGAAATAAAAATTCACATTGGGAAATTTGACAAAGTTACAATAGTGCAAATTAGTAACATACCAAGTTCAATTTTTTAAAATTCTGACATAGAAAAGGGATTCAATTTATTAGCGTCAGTTTTTCCAATATTAAAAATCTCTCTCCTATTCCATTTTAATATTTAGAGACAGCAGTAAGTAAGCCATTTGTAAAACCTGTGTTGTTTGAGAATACTGATGATCACAGCATAGAAACACTGGCAGAGTTATCCATTTGTGTGATGGAGATTGTTTGAAAACAATCATTATCTTTGCAATAGAGTACAACAGTGCCCATTCACTTTTTCAGTGGCCTTGGTTCTAGAATAATTTTTCCTATTCATTTTTTTCCCATGGGATTTTTAAAAAGTCTTTGTTAAAGCATTAGAAGCCATGACCTAGCTATGAGGTGAATCAAAACAACATTATGAAGTTTGATGTGAAAGGTACAAGACTGCATTACTTAGCTTTGATGAAGAAAAAAACTACAATCCCATGAAGCATTGCAAATGACAAAATAAAAATGAATAAATAACTCTTGATTTAAACATATTGACTGTGTATATAGAAGCAAGTTTTATGTTTATTGCAAAACTTATACATACAAATATATAAGTATTTAAGAGTGTAGGGAGTCTGACTCTATTACGTCATTCTCAGTGCTTTATGAAAGTTGGCAGGCATTAAAGAATTATTTTAGGGCATTTTGCTTGTTTTAATTATCTTATTGGTGGTGTACCTTTCTTTGCAGAATCATGGGTAATGCAATTTTTAGCAGGAATTCCATCGTTGAACACGATTATTTAAAAATAAAAAATGGTTCTGTTCTGGGCAAAACCTCCCAGTCTAGCATTGATAAGAGCAGGGAGAGCAGCAATAACCCCAGATATCATTAATGTTCTTAATGACAATTTAATGTAACAACATAATTCGGGATAAAAGGATCTGACTCAACTAGGAATATTGAATGTCAAGTCCTGACTGTGGACAAAAGGAGGAGCTGGGGATGGAGAAGGGTAATAAGCTCCTGAGCTGCTGAATAATACTGAATGAAGCTTATATAAGGAAGTAAAAAGTGAATGGAATTTTCATTTTTTGAACTCTACCATTGCTCTCGATTTCAAACTGTATTTTGATCCTGCATAGTGGTATCCATATTTATTACATGATTGAGATTCATCCAATACTTAAATCTGTTTTGATCAATATGCTGTGAATAGGAAGTACTGGCACATCGGTGACTTGTACTATAAAAGCGTGGTCAGACCAGAAGGGCAGAGGTAGGCTGTGTAATCACCTAAATAAAGGTGGAGGGTAATTGAGTGCTAGGGCCTGTGTGTTAAAAAGCCCAGTGATGGTAGTACAGGGGGAGCAGAGGGAGGCTATCAATAATGAAGCCACAGCGGGGCGGGATGAAAGGCAGTAGCTCAGCCAACTGTCACTTAGCACCTCCACAGCACTATTTTTACAGACTCCCTCAGGGGCTGAGGTTACACCCCGCCATGGCCCTGACTCCACTACTACTCAACACTCAGCCTGGGGAAGTGGAGGTGGCAGGCAGGTAAGGCTGCTTTGCTGGAGCCCACACAGCTCTAACTGCACTGCCTAAGGCCTCAGGGAATGACCTGAGTTCTGTGCAGGCCAGCACGTCAATATGCTGCCATTCTCAGCCCATTGCCTCAATGCCAGGAAGAACTACTTTTTAAAACTCCAGATTTTCATCCATTATTTTTTTTCATGATAGTTGAAAGAGAAATTATTTAAGCAACACCAAATGCTTTCCCTTCAAGTACACGAAACATACCATTCCAAAAAAGCTGTTGACAATTTACTTTAACTGAACAGTCATCAAAATCAGTGTCTGAAATGAATATGTCAAGAAAACAGGAATTATTATAAACATCTCGGAGCATAAAATTGACAAAATTACCCACCATTGTGTGTTGAAGAATTTTTCGACTCCGACAGGATAGCTACTGCTTTGTTCCCAGTCTTTACGTTCCAGCTCAGTCACCAAATCGTCAGCTACTGGAATACCAATGCGCTCCGCAAACATGCTCGCTCCTCTATCTGTCAACATGACATGATCTGTCTGAGTAAAAACCACAAAAAAGGCATTAAAGAGATGATTAGTAGTCTAAATGTTTACTCTATCCAGTCTGTCATGTGTCAGCATTTCCGGGTCCAAACGCTCCTTCAGATCCTTCAGAAAAGCAAACAACAAACGGTACTAGTATACACTAATGGTGTGCTGTACCACAACAGAAAAATCATGATCTTAACCTTCATGTTGAAATCTCAGTCGAACAGACAGTGATTTATTTTTTATCAGTTGTTAAAATATTGGTGTCTTGGATGCCGTGAGCCTGTAGTGTACATCATGAGTTTCTAAAAGTTTGCTCTCATAGACAGCTGTTAAGGCAGTATTCTCAACTTGAAAGAGTAGACAGCTTGATCCTGGAAATAGTATTTGATATGTCACGACTTAGCAAGCAGATTACATACTAGCTTGTCTCAAGCTATGTTTTCCCTTTAAAAATTCATGTTTTAAGTATGACTGTGTGTCGTTTTTGTTACAGAACAGAGCATGAAAGTCATGTAATGTCAACCACAGACCTTACTCATAAATGAAAAATTCAGTTGACTACAGTATACTGTAATTGAGTATAAAAATCCATATTCCAGAGGGAACCCAATGCGAATTATCCTCAGGGTTGGTCTACAAAACATCTTTATAGCAAATGTTTATGCAGATGATACAAATTAAGATGGGCCCTTAGGCCTTGCTTGACAGGTTAACAGCCTTAAATTGTTCAGTGTTACACGGTTAGTTCTTTGTTCTGACTAAATCAGTAGTAGTCTTATCTGTTGCATTCTGATTCCCTTGGATGTGCTGTTATATCTTCCACATAAACACTAACAAAAACACCACATCTTATGTATACCATTTCACTTTATTTTCATATTTACTGCCCATATCTCCACATGGAACTGCTATTATTTATTGAGACAATACCCTGCTCACTACAATTTTATTTCTCTGTGTTGCTTTCTGTACAACATCTCAGTGGATTGAACCATAACTCTGGCTTAGGAAACTTTTAAATATTAACGTGGTTATTAATGTCATATTTCTTTGTCAAATACTGTGCAGTTTAGATCGCAAAGCAAGAGCATGAGGTCAGTGAAGCTTGATCGCAGCATTGATCAAGACTTGATGAATTTTTAATACTGGCTATTAAAGAGATCTGCCAATCCACTGTAAGGCCAAGGTCTTTTGGGGCAGTCAAGACAGGTGCTGCAACTAATCAATTATCATGTATTTTTGGGGTTTTGTTTCCTCCATGTCCAACGCCTTGCAAGGTGAACTTTGGTGAAAGGGAAAATGTTAATGTCTATGACTTATATCTATGAATACATTCATATAATAGTAGCTGAGAGATTATGACCAAGGCTATGTAAATATTAATAATTATTTTTCTGTGTGTGGTGTCTACAGGCGTCGTGGTAGAAAAAGGTGCGTGGCTAAAGGCCCATTCACACCAAGAACAATATACTATAACATTAACTTTAACTATTAAGTTTTAAGAATTGTTATTCTGTGAGAATAGGGAAGTCCAAACCACAGCAGCCTATAACAATAATCAGAAGAACAACATTGTTGGAGTCACTTTCTGAATGGTTTGTTTCCAGCTGAAGAAAGATAAAAACAGAATCAGAATCCACCCGATTTAAAGAGGTTGAGCATTTAAAGCAGCAGATTACATAACTATAGTTGTTTATAAACAATGTTATATGCTGATGTTGTGGATGCAAGTAATAATAATATAGTTATCTTTATTGGTCTTGGTGTCAATGGGCCTTCATACAACTAAATGTTACAAAAGGTACTGTATCTTTAACTGCCCTTAAAATAGCAGATAAAGGTATCTTGAACAAATCTTTTTTTATGTAGGCTGTTGATGTGGTCAGGATTAAATGTGCAGAATTTGATTTTATGTTGTCGTTGTAAATGTGATATTGTAAGATTGAATGACTCTTTCGATCTTGCCATGATGAACTGATGCTACTGTGTTGCAGATTCACATATTTTTGTTTCATTATTTTACTTCTTTAATTTTGCTGAAAAGCCTTTAATAGATTGTTTAAATGCAAGTTTTGCTGTGATAACTAACTTAGTGTATTATACATGTTGAATAATACATTTTTTGTAGCTAATAATTAATTTTAAGGTTTGTGCCTACATGGAAATTAACTTTTCAAAATAAATTAAACTGTAGAAATAAGTTGAAAATGCTGGCTAGGCTTTTTGTCTTTTGGACATGTGGAGAAAAATCATTGTATAAGACCTCTGTCTATGTCATTACAAAGAGCACTGATTGAAATCAATCTGAAAATCAGCCAGCATTTATTTCCCTTTGAGCCTGTCATTACAAAGCTGCTGGGGAAAAAAAGACAAGCTAAACCTTTGCAGGCAAGGGAAAATCCTGAATCTAAAGTGTCATATAATTTCACCTTTGAAGTCAATACCATGGCTTTTGTGGTCATTTAATCTATTATAAGAATTTAAAAAATGGGTATATCTACCCAATTCTGGGTTTTGCAATAAATCTTCAAAGTGATCCACATAGACCTCCTTGATAAGCGCGGATATCAAGAACTAGGTCTCTCCTCATTTCCTTATCCAGAGCGAATGTCAGTTTTAGATATAAATCTATACTGAACATATTTTATAGCAACCATGTGACTCTTACAATGAGAAATTATTGAGTCACACAAGTCTTTATGGGAAAATGAAATGAAATAAGCCTTTATGATTGAAGAAAGGAAGTTGAATTTGGATTTATGTATTGCAGCCAGTGTCATATCTAAAACATACAGAATTTTGTCAGAAATTCAATTTCTAGATCACATCCGCTATATTAAAAAAATTCCCTTCAGTAATATATTTACTTAGCGAGAAATGGCTTGAATTAAATGGGGTACATGTTCACCAGAGAGAATTCTACACCCAAAAAATTAATTCTGAAGCTGTTTGAGAAAAAAAACATACCTTTTCCATTACAGCACGAGCAAGACTAACAGGGTTAGCAATGTTTCTCACAGAGGCCACAGCTCCAGCGGCAAGAGTTTCCCCATCCATGATGATACTGTCCAGCTCCACCTCTCCATCAATATTCAGCACTGCACCATGACCTACACAAGAAAGATTCCAATTCTGAACGTCCACATTTCATACGACACTTCCCGTAAAAAGTGATAGACAGACAGACCTTCAATGTTAGGGTTGAACCAATCCATAAATATAATTTTAGAAAAACGAATGAAACCTAAACTAATTTGGCTGTAACAAATTAGAGTATTTTTTTTTTAAAGTTTTTCCGAAGCATCATTTTTTTTTCAGTGTATATAGAAGGACAGATGGATGGACAGACAGACATATAGGTTCTGGAGTAATACAACATTATCTCATTCTCACACAGATATCTCATTCTTATCTCTGTCATGACACCCTGACATACTCTAGACTGTTATCCACTCTGATGTCTACCTCTTAAAACTCCAACTCCAGGACTGCATTAGTCATCTATTGATCAGTCTGTGCCTCTGCCTACCCCAGTGTATAAAATGATCCTGATGAGGTACTGAATGTGCAGCTCTGATATGAGGAGGATTAGCCATTTCACTTATGGTGGCAGTTAGCCATCGCAAATGAGATTGGCACTGACAGGCCGGGTGTGTTAATGAAGTGTCTTGTTTTACCCTGCTTTCCTCCTTGTAATCTGATAATTATTTGAGAACCTCTCACCTTACTCTCAAGATGGTCATTAACAAAGTGTCATGGGTGTGTGCTGAAATACAGTCCCACTCGGAGCCTAGATGAACTGAATCTGCACTTCCTCTGCTTTAAATATTTAATAGAAACAGTCAGGGTCAAAGAGAAAAAAATGATATTAAACAAATAATTTCAGTATATATTGTATATGTATTATACCTGCATCAAATGTTGGGTCATCTTCCAAAGACCTCACAGCTTTTTCTACAGCATCAATTGCACTCCCACCATTCTTAAGAACAGCATCGCCGGCCCACGCAGCATTCTTGACTCCAGCCACGGATGCTTCAGCTAACATGTCTGGGATGGCCCACGCTCCACCATGCACCGCAATCACAGTCTTCATCCTCGGTCCTCCTCTAGCCCTGAGGAAACAAATGAGCGTGTGCTGTCAGGAGGGAGGATATTACTGAGAGCTAGCACATTTTAATATATTGCCCTTGGACTGTACTGAGCTGTGTAATTTATTCAGATGAACACTGACAGAGTGGGTAAATGCAACTTTCACAGCTCATCTCAATGAGAAGGGTGTCTGGGGTTGTTTACAGGAAGCAGGTTTTCAGGCTCCTGTCATGTTTACTCAAGCTCTATTAAAGTGAGGGCTTGAGAGATGAAAGGAGCAATTCCATTTGGTTTACCTGAAACAACTTTCATATGTTTTGCTAACCAGAAGCATGCCATGACTAAATGAAGACCACAACAAAAATATACCACGGTAACCAGGGTCTTGACCAATATGCCGTTGTTTTTATAGTTTCTACAATAATGGTAATACACTATGAGTTTATGTACGCCAGTGACTATATCTTGTCTCGAACCCGACCAGTAAGTTTTACTCTCTGTACATGTTGTACATTTGCCTGATATAAAACTATGTAGACATTTTGCAGATGAAAAAGCATATGCAGCGGCATATTTCAGTATTAAAATTAGCTGGACGAGCTGTAAAACGAAACAGAAAATGAGAGTGCGCGGTATTGATCAACAAATTAAAAAGAAAATAAGGATATATGACACTGAGAAAAATGCCTGTGGACTTTGGTAAACGATAAGGACATTTGTAACCGTGCTCCAGCCCATTCATATGGAAACTGGACTGTCAGCGTATTGTCAATGGTCTAGAAACGGCACGTGCTTACCGTACAATGTCGCGCAAAGGCAGATCGTTGGGTTGATAAAAGAAGTTAGTAGGTCTCTCACACTTTGATCTGTCCTGTGACAGACGGGTTTCTCCTCAACTTTGTGAAAAATAATTTCAAAAGAATTAACCGATGCAGAGTCACGTTTTCAGTTTAACTGTTGGCTAGCAGTTGCTGTGGTTCGCCTTTGTAGGGCAGTGTACAGCTAAACTCACTAGTTATATCATACTTCAGTTTAACTTTACACAAACAAAGGGTCCATTCAATGATTAGTGCGACCGTGAATCAGTCAAATCTAGCATTTTAACTAGACAAAACAACAGAGAACAAACGTCAATATTCATTGCCATTACTTTAAAGTTCAAAATTATTGTCTTTAAAACATAAAAAAAGAACTTACAACGACGAGTTAAACCGGTAAACCGTTACATAACAATAGACCGTCCGGAACTAGCCAGTTTCAATTGATATGCATGACCAGTCTCTTTTCCTCTAATTACCACGAACACTCAAATATTAAATTAAATATATACTCACTGTTTTCTGGATTTTGCAAAATCTTCACTGGCTGCAAGTCCTGTTCTAAGGAGGACCAAGAGGATTTTTACCCTAGAATGTTATCTGCCTGTCTTTTATTGTGTTGTGTTGCATAATATTATGGACAAAAGCCAAGTCTAGTCTGAGACATCCATTGAAGGGCTGATGTGAATTATTGACCTACTATATTTTTCTAATTTATAAATTTCTTTTTTTCACATTTTTGTAGACTCAAGCAGGGCAGAAGTTTGAAAAGTTGGAAGGAACATTTCAAAGTTGTTTACATATTGTTGCAACTAGGCAGAAAACCAAGATCTTATGCATTTTAGAAATAACGTGTGATTAAAACAATGAGTTACAGGACCTTGCAATGCAGTGGAGTGGAACAAAGTCTGGTAGGAAAAAATAACATTATTACTGTAGCCTGTATATTATCTGTCCTGAGATCTAGTCCATCAGGAAATATTCCATTTTGGTGTGATATTCAACTGAAGTCAACTTTTTTTTAATATGTGCTTTATACAGTAGAGATGTTTCAAATTAGCTTCAGAGAATCAAACAGGAAGGTAACAGAATCAACGTTTCAAACTTTAAAAATGAGGTTGACCCAAAATTTTGCTAATCAGTTGTAGCAAGACAACAGTGTCATTATTCAGCTCTAGTCAGTTCAATGTTGGTTCAGTTTAATAACGGTGTAATAAAGTTCATTCATTATGAAACAAGTTTGTTCAGTTCAGTGATAATCAGCTCTACTGAAGACAGTAGTGTCATTATTCAGCGTGAATCAGTTCAGTGTTGATTAGTTTCAGATCAATAACCGATTCGATGTTGCAAAATTCATTAATTATAAATGAATTCATTTCAGCTATAAAGCAGCTCTACAGAAGACAATAGAGTCATTATTTAGCTCAATTCAATTCAAGTTTTGTTCTCATCCAATAGTGTCAGTGCCGTCAAATTGATGATATTGCTGAATATTAAGCATCTTTATTAAGCACCCCAACTAAGCAAGCCAAAGATGACGCCGGCAGAAATGGAGGGAAAAATAAAACCTTGGAAGAAACCAGGCTCAGTCAGGGGACCAGTTCTCCTTTCACCTAAATAAACGAGCACGGTGTGATATTGATTGGGATACATGACACCAACATTAGGTGGGAAGGTATATAGTAATGTCACAATGTATGTTGGTAGTTGGACATCATCCTACCGTTTCTAGCTAAATCTGTGCCTATGTGTAGACATTAAGTGTCCAGATTGCTTCAGAGCATCTACTGATTATCCCTTTGACATTGAATGCATTATTTAGATTTGATATCTACAGTACAGGTTCATGTTTATTCATTTTATCGAATAGAGTTCACTGTTTTTAGTATTTATATAAATATACCTCAATATACCATTATTCTTTCAACCAATACAAAATATACCGTAATTCAGTGATCTGTTTTTCAAGAATCAAAGTTTATGTGTGTATGATAACAAATGTAGGTGACTGAGTTAAACAGATGTGTTCATTACAAGCAGTGGCATGAGGAAAACTAAAAGATTATTCTGATTTATGTTTCATGTCTGGAAGTGAATCATCTAGCAATTCACGTCATTCAGAGTGAGCTTGACAGATTTCTTTAGTGTATGAAAAAATGAAAGAAAATGTGTTTTAGAGCCAAAGGGCATGCATTAACCCAATCTCATTGGGTTAATGATGAATTAACGCATCATATTTCTCCTAGTGGGCCTTACATATTGATCTGAGCATTCACTCATGCATTTAAGAGGACAACTGGGAGATCAAACACTTAAGCTATGGATTCTTTATTTAGATGTGGTTTGCGACTAATGAGTAGGGAAATACTAGCTGTTGTTTGTCCCTGAGAATGCTAGCAAGCTCATTTCCTTTCCTGACACACTGCAAAACTAATGCCAGACACTCCCAATGACTTGCACTATGATGTATGGGGATGCATATACTGTGTGATGCATTGCTTGGCACTTACACATTCATTTGCACCTTAGAACCATTTGTTTCTTAAAATCAATGCCACATATTTTTTTTACTAACATTCTGTATGCTGTGCATTTGTGGCAATTAAATGTATTAGATTCCCCAGCACGAGTGAATGAGAAAAATGGTTGGCTGTACTACTGAAGGGGTACACTGACTCCATTGGTTTAAGCTGCTGTGATTCTTGTAATGTCGCTGCATTGATTATGACCATTCATCATTTTTTCGACCTCTTCGTGCAGTAAATTTCACTTTGATTTTACAATATAGTTCATTCGTCATTTTCCTTGGCAAGTATTTCATGTGTAGCACCCAGTGTGTCACAAACTGTACTTATGACCAGTGTGATACTGATGCCTCAAGCCTCAAGTGGAAGATAGTGGATCTAATGTAGTTTGCCTGGAATTCATTCTTTTTATAATGATTTCTATTAAAGTTATTGCTGTTATTATCTATTATTATGAATTCATCTCACCAGTTATTTAGTTATCAGTTTTTCATAACATATTGTTATTGCAACATCTAATATTATTATTATGAAATGCTTTTTATTCCATTTCTAAATATACTAATGAAATTAGATAATTTTTTTTTACATTTACATTGTAAGTTTAGATTTTAAAGCTTATAAACTACCATTCTGATTAAGTTTGTAACATTATACATACATCTGTGACTATTTTAAATAAATAAATGCTTTTCTTCTTCTGAATCCTGAAATTCTGAAAAAAAAAGTATGAAGTTTTCACAAAAATGATAAGCAGCACAACATTGATAATGTTTCTTGAGCAGCAAATCAGCATATTTTAATGATTTCTGAATGATCATGTGACACTGAAGACTGGAATAATGATGCTGAAAGCTTTATTAAATTACATTCTAAAATATATCAAAATAATAAACAGTTATTTTAAATGGTAATATTTCACATTACTGTATTTTTGATCAAATCAATTTTCCATGAAAGATGATTAGGTCTCTTTGAAAACAAAAATTGTTTTATACACAGCAAACCCTCAGTTATTTGAGTACTATTTTTCTTTTTCTCAGTAGTGGTCCTCAAAAGACAAGACACGTCCAGCACTGTTTACAAGTAGCCTGAGGAGCAATAAAATGAGTTAATCTTAATTGATCATGGAGAGCTTCCTCAGTAGAATAGGCAAACTGTAATAACTGCTGATATTAGGCTGCCCTGTGGGTCAAAAAAGCTATTTCAATTAGTAATGTAAGGTCTTTTATATCCACTTTTTTTGCCCAGAGGCTCTTATTAAACTTTCTTTTACAAGGGAGCTCACAGTGGAAATTATTGTTGATGACAAAGGTTTTGGGCTTGTCAGGGTACTGCAGACTCACTATTTAACCCTGCTGGCTGCGGGGACTCTATGGCCAGGAGCAGTGGCAGCCATTATCTGCTCTGGCCTTCACCATCATAAGCCTAATTTAGATACGCTGTCCTAACATTTCCTTAACACATTTTGCCTTAATGCTGACCTTTATGAATCATAATATTTTAATGAACAGTAACGTACAGCTGTGTGCCCACCACTCGCACAGTCTACTGCTCAAAATAGGCCTACTTTATATATTCTACTGTAGTTGTATTCAAACCAGTGGGAACAGTGCCTCTGGGCCTCTGACTGCCGTAGGATCTGACCTGAAATTCCTGAAAACAAGGTTTTGCAAAAATAGAATTGATATTGATAGTGCTTGAATGTGTTCAATTAAAAGAACAGTTCACTAAAAAGTAAAAGTAGCTGAAAATACTTACCCTCTCAGGTCTTCCAAAATGTAGAAAATTTAACAGTGCATCACTTCCTCTGCAGTGAATGGGTGCAAAGAGCTGATGAAAACATCTCAATAATCCACATGATTCCAGACTGTCAATTAACAAATATGAAGCAAAAAGTTGTGTGTTTGTAATAAACCCATTATTATTATATTTATGAGTTTTAACCATCACTTCTGGCCAACCCCCCCCCCCCCCCCCCCAAAAAAAACCCTAGGACCTGAAAACTGCATTTATTTAAAATTAATCATATTCAGTAAATATTCCTATACATAGACTATCTGCTTACCCAAATCATAAGTCTGCTATTACTTTTTGATTATATAAGTGGTTAAATGTTTAAGTAGTTTAAAATTTTAACGTGTCCATTATTAGTTATTCATTAGTTTCACATCATTTATTATTAGTTATTTGTAGTTACTAGAATGTTAATATTGTGTTGCTCATTTGTTCCTGTGTTATTCAATTATTCATAGATGATGCAAGAACAGTCTAAATTGTGACCAAAAATGTATTTAACATATTTGTAACTAAATTGTTACCAAATAACAATTATATTTAGCTTATTGGTCTTGTGTCATTAGAGTGTCATGATATCTAACATGAAAACAGGATTTTATGAAATGTGTTTGACTGCATTATCTCCCATTAAGGTTAATTAATGTCTCCTGACCTCAGTCTATGATTTTCATTGGCAACACAATTTTGTACAACAGAAAGTACTACAGACTAAGACAGTCGGTACCAGCCTATGCTGTTTATAGCATCGTATCAATAGCTCTCTCCACCTGTCAGGGTAGAATGGATTGCTTTGTGTGAAACAGAGAGCTTGTAAAAATAAATAAATACATAAATCTCAAGCGAAGAAGCAGGAGGTTGATGTGACACAAGGGCCTGAGATGCCATGTGAACCCTTAGTCCTCAAATTGAGCAAAACTTAATATCCCATTACCCCATTTCCTCCCCTCTCCTGATTTCTCTCTCAATAGTGCTGGTTAATAATTCACACTGTGGGCTATTGCATTTCTACAATCGGAGACTCTGCTAAAATACCAAAGCTAGTGTCCCTGAGCTGATTGCATTCGCTCAAAGTTAATGATACACGCCAAATAAAGTCCTTCATTAAAATGCAGCTCAGGACTTTGAAAATGTTGCATACTTCTAAATGTTATTTGTTTTTTAATAGTTGCTAGAGAACTTGCTCTGAGGTGTAAAGTCAATGTACTTTAGTCCAACTTATTATTTTGACAAAGTAATAAAGATTGATTATTCCTAACACATGGTGCTGTTACAGCCTTGCAATTCATCATGTATTTTCCCTGCGTAATTATCCTTCAGTGCTTGATGTGCCATCAATCCAAAATGACTGACTGGATCTTCTGAATGTTTTTTTTTTAAGAAAAAAAAAAGTGCCAGAAAAACGGATTTAATGTTTGACAGTTATATTTTTAATATTAAAGACTTTCTCTAAGTTTTCATGACAGATGTTTTTTTTAACGTTCTTTTAAAACAAATGTTTGTGAAAATTCATATTTGTAAAATTCATCACTTTTCTAATTAAACACTGTCCAATTTAGTGTTAATGTGACAGCAGGAAACAAAAACAAATGACAAACAACAAATTCTGTGCCGGCCAGAATTTTTGTGCTTTGAATTATTGGCTGCCCACAGCACGAAACCATTGAATTTTAAGCGACAATTAAAAACCAAAATCATCAGTTTGCTATTCAGATTTGATAAATTTACATATGTGTACTGAGTTGCTGCTCATTTAATGTAAAATCTGGGACCTGAAGCAAAACCAACTAAGAAGCTCTGGCCTGATCTACCTGATCCTGTTGTGTTATTTTTGGCCACTAGAGTGCTGCAGAAAGCCATTCTTACTAGTTTAATTCATGATGCAACGGAATAAATTATGCCAAGCTGTTAAGTGTAACTACAGAGGCTCTAGTTGTTTTTTCTTGACCAGATGCCTCAGATGTTCAATATAGCAGCAATTTATTTATTTCTAAAGTGTCTGGTCTGAATACAGATATGGTAAAGGAACTGATTGATGGTGTGATGTTGGATAACTTTGGAACAAATACCATAATATCACCACAAATATTCATCCACTGATTTTTTCTCTCACCAATATGAAAATAAAAACTTATATATCAAACAGGCAGATATTTCGTAAAACTGAGAACACAAAAGCCACAAATTAGACTAAGTGAGAGACTTTTGATGAATCACAATCTTTTGATGAAGCAATAAAACTGTTTTTCATCTTGCAGAGATGAGACAAAAGAAGCGTATATCATAGCAACTGATAGCTTTTGCCTTTCAGAAGGATTTCATTATGTTGAGTGGTGAGTGATGTATAGAAGGTGTTGATCCTCCACAAACCCTTATTTCTTTTTTCTTAATCCCTTCCCATTCACCACCCTCAGAAATCAATATAGAAACCCCAAATCCATTTGATTATCCTATTGCCAAACTGATTCCGACCAGAGTGTTAAAGCGTAAAATACAACATGGACCTTTCAGCTAAACCTGAATCAGAAGTCACTGAGGAAATTAAGATGTTCTAAAGTAAGAACCCAAAGCATCTGCAAGTATTTTTGTCATTTTAAATTAAAGTGATGGTTAGAAATGTACTGAAGTTAGTATTACTTATCAATATTTTAATAGTGGAGTTTTTTTTCTAGTTTTCTTTTTCTTTTTGATTAAAATTCTATTAAACATTGACTGCAAACCAGCTTTATATACTGTAGATAGCTTGCATGGCTTGTTTTGGGACATATTACACTTTTTATTAAACATTTTTGCATACTGTATATAAAAAGGTTTTATCACATGCAGTAGCTTTCTATTTCTGTATGCTCTTGTTTTCATAACCCTCTCTTTATATTATGGAATATTCTGGATAAAACAGTATTCACATGAGATTTTTTGATGTTTTACTTTTTGATTACTTGTGCCAAATGGTTTTTCATTTGCAGCATTACCATGCAACACTCTGTCTGTGTGGACCAGTATTCTGTAATTATGTTCATAGTTCACAGGCAGACAGTAAATATGACACTTGGGGTGCAGATGTTTGCCAACAGCACTGTAATCCATTCAGTTATTAATTAGGCAAGCTGGTCCTGTCCCTCTTCCTCCTTTCACTGCCTCTCTCTCTCTCGCTCTCTCTCTGTCTTCTCTCCCCTTCTCCTCTGTGGCTATCTTTCCTTCCCCCTCATATGTGCTTAGCTGCTTGGCTAAGTGTTAGTGTGTGTGTTTGCGAGTGTTTGCACTATCTGTGACTGTCTGTCACAACAGCTTAATCCATCTTGGCAAACTGAGGCAAATGGGAAATCCACTGATTAGTATTCACGGCCGTTACCAAATTTCCCTTCCAACTCTGCTGTCTGCAGTGGAAAACTTATGTTTGTCCTGTATATCTGTTATTGCACCGTTCCAATTAACAAAATAATTTTACTGCTATATTTTCACTGTTGTGTCCAGCTATAAAGTCCTCTTTCCATAATATTACTTTCTCCAGTGAAAAAAAATCATCTCGTTTGAATTAGGCGAGAAATATGCACAGAACAAGCAAAAACAGTCGAAAATATTTCCAAACAAATATTTCGGTGGATTTTGATGTGAGAGGACATCAGGGGATGGACTTTTGTCACTGGAGGAAGTGTTATTGTGGATTGTGGATCAGAAGCGATGGTTTAAAGTTAAAATGTCTTCATGATCGATTTGTTTCTTGCAAAACATACAGCTTTTTCACCTTACAAGACATTAACTGATGGACTGGAGTTGTGGGAGTAACTTGTAGATCATTGTGATGTTTTTATCAGCGGTTTGGACTCTCATTCTGACGGCACCCATTCACTGCATGCAGAGGATCTACTGGTGAGCAAGTGATGTAATGCAAAATTTCTCCAAATCTGTTCCAACGAAACAAACTCATCTACATCTTGGATGATCTGAGGGTGATTAAAAAAATTATATTCGGGTTAACTATTCCTTTAAAGCATATGAAGAATGACTCATTATTTCATGTTGGATTCAGTATCCAATTATAACAATGCATTTGTTGTCTGATGTCTTTCCAAAGCAAATGTGCAAAGGAAATCCAAGGTTACTTATCAGAGAGTGCGAAACCATAGATTTGCTTAGAGGATTAGGTGTTCAGAACCATGGACAGGGGTCACAGATCAGCAGTGGGATCGCAGAATGTCCCCTGTTCAATCCTATAGACAATATCTGACATTTGCATGCAGTTTGCTCTCTGCCATGACCAATCCAGATATAGATGGGCGGAGTGAAAGTACAGATTCGGAGTCTGAGGTGGGAGGTTTTACATGAGAGACTCGAGGAGATGGGTACACTGCATTGATATCTTCCACGTTGTGCGCGAAAACCACACGATCCCTCCCCGATATTACGCAGTCTATTTAAACGCAACATCCACACACCCATTCCATCACTCACCACTTTGGTCGTCTCACCTGCACTCGCGGTGTTCAGGAGAGGAATCCAGTTATGGATCAGGACAAGTACCTGCCAGAGCTCATTGCCGAGAAGGAGAGCTTGGACCCGTCGTTCGTCCACGCGATGCGCCTTCTCGCTGAAGGTAAACTATGATTTCTTCTGCCATCATTTTTAGGCTTGCATCTGTTTGGTGTGGCGTCGCTGCTGTACATTGTTTGTGCCGTTATCGCGAATACAATATTCATTAATCATGTTTAATTCAGATAAATGGATAGGCTATCTGTTCTTGAAGCATGTAAGAAGGAAGCATGCGTGTCAGATGTTATCATTTATTATCTTTTCAGGTGAGCATTTATTTAGTCAAATGAGGGAATTGTTCACAGGCGGGCTTGGTGTTTATAAATAATTTTTGTAGCTATGTAAGGTTGTCTTTTCCAGTTATTGGGACTGTGCTTAACTTCGTTTTCATACAGCGCTCAAGTGAGCTTTCAATCAGCACATACCAGTGAACTGAATTCAAAAAAGAAATGTGAAGCAGCATAAACGACAATAAAATATTTGGCGGCTGTTCATCAGTTCTTCCGAAAAAGTTCACGTGCTTCAGCGACGTCGCTAACTATAAGCACACCAATTATTTAGAGTTACTGGATCGAGCAATACGGCAAACGCATTCATATTGTAGCCTATTCATAATACTAATTCTATATGCATTTGATCTGATAAATTCAAATTATACATTAACTCTCATTCTGTTTCATTTAATAACCAGTATGATAATTATATCACAACTTAAGGGGATGTCGGGTATTTCAAAGCAATTTCGGCTTTTTTTTTATAAAGCATTAAATACAAAAGTAATTTCATTGCTTAATCTCTCTATGTTTGTCTCGCGAACTCATTGATTTAGTACCGCATAGTCAGCTAGACGTCACTTATCTAAAATACTGTTTACACAAAACACTAGTTTTTATGATAGGCCCTATAGCTACAAGTCATGCACTTGCCTTACGCACAGCCCAAATCTGATCGCAATGGGAAACTGGCGAGAAGTATTCTGTTGTTATGGTTACCTACTTTTGTCTATACAAATTTCAAATTTGATTGTATCTATTTATTTATTTATTTGTTGTATTTGGCTGGCTATGGCTAATTTTAATAAAAAAAATTTGATCACTAAAAACCACGTTTTGCCATATGAACTTGTATGAAAAAGAATAACTTACAGGCTTTAGCGTGCTGCTATATCTCTATTGATTTATTGTGCGGCACAGAGAGCCTAAATATTTCATTACCTACCCCAGTGTTCCTTTGTTTGAGGTCATAAGGACAACCTAACATGGTAGCATTGCATATGATCTGAAGTTATTATAGTTGGGATGAGATAAAAGCAGTCCTTGACAACTCATCAGATAGTAAGCAGAGTAATTAAGAGGCAATTACGGCTATTACAAAGTACTCACACTGGCTCAGATTATCTCAAGTGCAGGGGGGCACAGTGGGGTGTGTGCTGTTGAATAAGCATGCATATAATTAAATGACAATAGTTGTAACTGGTCCAGATTATCAGGAAATTGTAAACATATTTTTAATTGTAAATAATGCGTAACATTAATTTACATTAAAACATAAGTCACATAAGTATGCTGCTTCAGTTTGTTGTATAGAAGTGTTCTGAATGCCTGCATCTGGTTGCATACAGCTCATGTCATCTCATGTGTTGCATTTATTCATAATGGTTAGATTCATTTTCACATGATAGAAGCGAACAAACAAACAAAAAACATTCCGCAAGCTCATGACAAATATAAACATGTTTAAAGTGTTTTTATGTAAACAGGCCAGTAATTCCATCTGAAAGAACGGGAAATCCGAAAGGCTGAGCTGATGATTCAGGTTCTGAAGAATTGGATCGTAAAACAGGCTGTGCTTTTTCAAAAGAAAAAGTGTTACCAGGGTTTTCTGTAGGTAACAAATATGTCTGGTAAAAACCACTTTATGTGCCCCAAAATAATTAGTCATAATCTTAAAACCAAATCAAGATAACACAGCTCTTCACAAAAGGGATAATAAGTCATTTGTATGCTATCTTTCAAATAAACTAAATTGGCCATGGTTATGAAAGTCTGCATATAGCTTATGTTACCATTATTCAGTCTGAATATTTTGCCTCTGCACAAAAAGGCTTATTGAACTGGAATGAATGGTAATTAGTGGCAGTCTACTTACTCTCCTGTGGGTCATTTTTAATCTAAGTAGACACCTACTGTCTTAAAAGACTTCATTTTTAGTGCTTCCCCCAAGACATAGAAAAAAGTTCACGTTTCGCATTTACAATTCAGTGTTATATAATTATTACATTATTATAAAGTATGAAATTTATTCATAAATAAAGAAATAAAAACGTTCAACTTAATTATCTCTCACTTTGGTTGCACATTATGAGGAATGTATGAATAGTGGCAAAAAATTAAAAAAGAAAAACTGGTTCGTTAAATTTCATGCTGAGCCACTGGTACCCTGCCTGTGTTTATTTACCCAAGCACATATTTTATTTATTTCAGAATGTCGTATAATAGTCAGGCCTCTTGGTGCTGCATGTACCTTTAGGGCCAGTGAACAGTACACCCGATTTAAACCTGGATAGGAAATGACTCTGGCCCATGTTCAGGGAACACTTTGATATGTGCTCTCTTGTTAAAGATTTAAAACTCTACGCTGTTAAGTTTGCTGTACATTTTGGGATATTAAGGGAATTGAAATCAAATGCTTTCACTCTCAGAGTTTGTGGGTTTAAGGAGAGTTCAGGCAAGGAGTCTCCCACAGCTTAGTTATTTTGGTACAATTTTTGTCACTCCCTTTAAGAGGGAAGTGATTAATATTACAACGGCGATCAATACAAGCGTAACTTATCCTAAACACCAGGCGGCCTGGAAACAACTGACGACTAAGCACTTCAGCTAATGGTCCGTGCCTGCCGCGTATCTCTAATGTCTAGACCTCTCCGAAACTGCACAGTTCCAGTGCACTGTGAAAGAATTTGCACAAATGATTAGAATTGCTAATTTTAGGATTTTTTTTTTTTATAATGTGAAAAAGTGATACTTATCATGAAAAAAATGGCCAGAGGATCATTTATCGTGTTTTTCTTTTGTTCTTTTTTTTTTTCTCAGAGCCATACAAAATGAGATGATTTTTGATAATCTGCTCAACGTTTGGCTGTTTTCCAAGAGATCATTTGTACAGTTCATAATTTTTTTTTTTCAAGTTCATGAAATATCATGACATAGAGTACAATTGAACTTATACACAATTGTAATAGAAATAAATATATTAATTTTCCATACCGGATATGACACATATTGTCATATAAAAGTAAAAACATGTATGAAACCTATAAGAAATTGTTCCAATTTCTTATAGTAACATGTATATCTAGCCCATACAAGTATGTTTATGTATGTGTAAAACATTTTTGGACATACATGGCATGTACATGTATGTCCTTCCTAAATCCCATCAATATATGAAGAGTTCATTCGCAAAAACAGATAACTCCGTTTTTAACAATTTTCAAAAATCAAGTTTTTTCATTGTGCATTCCAATTAATCTCAGTCAAACTGCAGTTGGTCTTTTTTTTTCTTTTTTTTTTTTTTTGATTAGGTTAAAAAATAACTAAAAATTATCTGAGTTATCTGTTTTTGCAAATAAACTCTTCATACGTTGATATTATATAAGTAGTATAATATAAAACAAATAATATAAAAGTAGTAGTATAGTCCTGATATAATATAAAAGTAAATATAGAAAAATAGACATTACAAAAATTACAAAAACATATATTAACATAGAGATATACAGTTGTGCTCATAAATTTACATGCCCCTTGCAGAATATGCAAAATGTTAATAATTTTAACAAAATAAGAGGGATCATGAAAATGGCATGTTATTGTTTATTTAATACTGTCCTGAATAAGCTATTTCACATAAAGGATGCTTATATATTCTCCACAAGACAAAATAATAACTGAATTTATAAAAAATGACCCCGTTGAATTTTAATACTGTGTGCTGTTTCCTGGATGATCCACAATTGTTTTTATATTTTGTGATAGTTGTTCACGAGTCCCTCGTTGGTCCTGAGCAGTTCAACTGCCTGCTGCTCTTCAGAAAAATCCTCCAACTCCTGCACATTCTTTGGTTTTCCAACATTTTCTGCATATTTGAACTCTTTCCAACAGTGACTGCATGATTTTGAGATCCATCAAAAGTTTACACCCCCTGTCTCTTAATGCACTGTGTTGCCTTCTTGAGCATCAGTAAATATTTCCACCTTTTGTAATAGCTGTGTATGAGTCCCTCAATTACCGTCAGTGTGAAAAGATGGATCTCAAAATCATACAGTCACTGTTGGAAAGGGTTCAAATATGCAGAAGATGCTGGAAAACCAAAGAATGTGCAGGAGCTGGAGGATTTCTCTCAAGAACAGCAGGCAGTTGAACTGCTCAGGACCAACGAGGGACTCATTTATTCACTTACTAAGATTCAAGGCTATGTAAACTTTTGAACGGGGTCATTTTTAATGAATTCAGTTATTATTTGGTCTTGTGGAGTATATATAAACATCTATTATATGAAGAGAGTTCAGGAGAGTCCTAAATAAATATAAAATGCAATTTTCATGATCCCTCTTATTTAGTTAAAATTATTAACATATTTGCATTTTCTGCAAGGGGTATGTAATCTTATGAGCACAACTGTGTGTGTGTGTGTGTGTGTGTGTGTATACTGTATATACTGTATATATATAGTTTTAATAAAGTTACATATATAAGTAACATATACTGTATACTGTTGACACATGTAGTTGCTACATGTAGTGCCATATAAAAAAATATTATTAACACGTGCATATAAAACGGGGGATTCTACGGGGATTTTATATGTATTATAAACTTATAGAGAATGCATATATTTGAAAATTATATATCGCCTTATAGGTAGCATATGTGGCAATATCGCTCTTGATATAAGACAATATTTCATATATTACATTTCTGTATTGGAAAATGTGTTGACAGGTTTGTCTCAGAAAAGATAGGGGAAGTTTGGCTGAAAGAGACTGTTTAAAGTTTATTCATCTTCTCCGTCCAGATGCTTTCATTTTCAGGTGACAGTCCACTTCAGAGAACCACCAACCTGGAATAAGCTGTTCCTCATGGGGGAACAAAGAGGATGCTTCACATTCCAGTCTGTCATTTTGATCTTGTAAAGCACATTGCTGAATTGCTTTTATAGAGGTGACTTGATGCAAACTACTTACTTTAGAAAAGGACAGACCGCTGCATCCACTTTAGAGTCTATTTTTCTAAAATGAGCCTTCTTTGCCTCATAGGGGCGAAAAGTAAGGCAACAAAAAAATCTGCTTAGCAACAACATTTTTGGAATGGATATTACAAGGTGGTGTTAAAGATGAGGCAGGGTTTTGCTGACATGTTTCCTCCCTGATGAACTGAGATGACAATGAATCATTTAAATCAAAGTGCTCTTATATGATTAAAACAGCTGGTCGTTCATTTCTGGACAGATGTTTTGGGGCAAACTGTGTCTTGAATGAAAAGTGGCAGACAAAACATTTTTCAATCAGCGAATTTAGTAATATTTGCTTTTGCTTTTACAGTACATCTATTATACCACACTTAACAGTAGTGATTAATTTGTGGTTTAAACAACAGTAATATATGACCTCTCAAGGATTGCTGTGCCTGATGGGAAAATTCTACCACTACAACCTTAATTATATAGAACAGCATGAGTGTCATATTTCAGTAATCAATCACCCTTCACTATTATAAGCAAAGATGTAATATCTGGAGAAATCTTTATGTCAGTATTCTCGTTCATCTCAATGGCAGTTGATCGGCTGACGCAACACCTAGTAGTTGTGCTAGATCTGAAATGAGGTTTTTGCTCAACAAGGATACACACCGCATGCTTTTAAGATCCCTCAAAAAGTATCTGCTAATAAAACTACTATAATACAATGAAACATTTGGGGTTTAGTAAATTGTCTCACTTTCTGAGAATACACTTTCATTTTTCAGTATCCGTCAATTGAGAAAAATGCTTTTTTTATTACCAGATAGTGTAGTTACAACATTTCCCAGCAGTGGCTAATGGTACCTTGCTAACCAGCAGTTTGTAAACCATTCTTTGCTTCTGAGAGACTCATAACCCATTGCTTTAAATTACACAGTGCACGTAAAATGTTTGCAGTCCAAGTTAACAAGGATTTTCTACTTATGTCTAAGGTTTAATACACACATCTTTCAGATTCTACACAGGTCATATGCTTCCAGATGTCTTAAATTAGTGCTAATGAATGCAGTTGATCAAATGTGTGATCTAGCAGTAACCTTGTCCTGACAAAACGAAATCATTAGGCCACAGAACGTGTCTCAAGATGGAATGAATGTTTAATGATATGTCTCCATTTTCATAAGCAGCCTTTTAACTTGATTTAGTTCTCCTGCAGTATAAATTTGACCTGCAGATTGCATAGTCACAGACTTTGATAGACCAACTGCAATCCTCCAGACATTAGTATGTAGAGTGTGAGCTATTTAAAATGGGTATGTTGATAGGATCAGCTGTTCCTAACAGCTTCCCATTTGAAAACTTATCAAGCCACAGCTCTCTATCACAGAGTAATCATGTGCAGGCTAATAGGTTAATACCAGCTACCTTAATATTTTGATAAATATGTTGATGTTGTTCCACAACTGAAATTGATAGATGGCTTGATACCCTGTTCTAATAATATGGGACGTGCCAGGTCTCTTTTATGTTTTGGAGGCCACAGGAAGACCTCGTTTAGCTGTGAGCTACTAGAAGTGTGACTATTAGTTTTTTCCTTCCATATATAGACTTACTGATGGAACAAATGATTCCAAGCCACCAGCCAACTGCATATTTGCCCCCGGCTTCATGAATCTTTATCATGTTGACTTCCTTGAGTTAATGGCTGTGAAAAATGAAAAATGGCAGTATATTTAGGTAGGAAGGCATCAAGGAACATCTGAATCCAACATTTGCATAACTGATGCCTTTATCCAAGTTGGTTTTTGAAACAGTGCACATGTAGATAATATCCCACAATCCTGTGCGGTTCACGATTGGTGGGAAGAAAGAAAAGAGCTGCTAGAAAAATACTAGAGTTACACACTTTTTTCATTATTATCTATAAAGCTCTTAAAATTGTGCATTTATTTTTGATCCTCTCCATGTTGTTTGGTTTCCTCAGTAACTGGCACAGGCCACTTGTGTTTGCTATGAGATACACAGTGAACTGCACTGCATAGATTGTTCCTGAAACTCCAGCTGGAACAAAGAAATCCCAAGTGTCTTTGTTTCTCTGGCTGGATGGCAGGTTCCTTTTCTTCTTGCTGTTACAGCAACACCTTCTAAAAATGGGATGCCCATACACTTGCTGTGAGAGGCAGTGAGTAGCACTTCCTTGCAAGCGTGTTTGGTGACTTGATGTAATACCACTCTTCGGGGAGAACGGGGGGTGGCTGACAGCAAATTCGAATGGGCTTGTCCTTGTGCTCCTGGAATAATTTGCATCAACATTATATATGTGGCAGATGTTAATGTGCATTTTGGCAAAAGAACAAAATGGATACCGAATTAAGTGTGTGATTTCATTTTTAAATATGCGTCAGACAGGTGAAGCAAATGTGTGGGATCTAAAAGCTAGCTATGTCTCTGTCCCTTTGCTCTTCTCTATGCTCATCTGTAGCATCGTGTGAAAAGAGACCGAGCAAAGCTGGAGCAGAAATCATATCGTCCTTTTAATGCATGACAGCCACACTCTCAGTTCCTTATTCATGCATAATACGAGCCCCCCGGCAAAAGTTCAATTAAGGAATCTTCTTATGATTGGAGGAGCCATTTAAAATGTAATGGAGAAAAGAGATTTGCTAAAAAGCATGTCAGAATGATTTTAGGCATTTTTGTCTCTCTGTGTGTGTTAGCGAGCTGTCAATAGCTGAATGAACACAGTCCAACTGCACAGTCTGTTGAGGGCAGCCTGTAATATGTGAACACGTGTATGTTTAATAAACAGGTTTGAGGATTTTTGTTTTTGAAAGTGACAGTAATGAAATTTATAATGTTACAAAAGATTCCTATTTTGAATAAATGCTGCATTTTAACTTTCTTTTCATCAATGAATCCTGAAAATCATGGTTTTCAAAACTATTGCACAGTAGTTACACAACTGTTTTTAACATTTATAATATAAATATGTGTTTCTTGAGGACCAAAATAGTATATTAGGCTGGAGTAATGGCTGCTGAAAATTCAGCTTTGCCATCACAGGAATAAATTGCATTTTAAAATATATTAAAATGGAAGTTATTTTTGATCAAATAAATGCTTTGGTAAGCAAAAAAGGAGTTCTTTCAAAACATAAAAAAACCAAAAACATTTTTGACATTAGTTAATAAAAATATAGCTGTTCATTGTTGAATCATAATATTGTAAAATCATACATAAGAGTTTTTTTGTTTGTTTGTTTTTTCCAAAGGAAACAGATCTGCTACCTGCTGGGTGAAATTTTAAATTCTCAGATTTAAAAACACAATTAAAAGATAATTACATTTAAAAACCCCTTTGAAATATATTTACTGTCCTGATACGTTTAGAATCTCTCTAATTTTGTTATGGCACTCTCTGAAAGGTGCAAGAGCCAACTGTGCTGACATCTGTCGACCAACTACAGACCTGAGAGTATTCTTTCCCACTTATTAGAAGTTCATAGAGGAGTGATGCAGCACATGCTATGCTCACTTTCATTGTAATTAAGAAGCAAGACAAGATGTTCTTTACTGTGGAGGTTAAACATTAGCGTTGTGTCTTTTCCTCCCCCTTAAGAAACATCCAGGAAAAATCATTTTCATTCACCCTGAATTATGTTGAACCATTACAACACATTTGTTGCAGGGATATGAATTATCGCTGCATATCCATAATGAATGCTTTATGTCAGCGGTAATGTCAGTGTATTTGACTTTGAAGCATCTTTTTGAAGGTCATACATTTTTTAGTGTAGAAGATTGCTGTTGTAATGGTTCAGTGTCTTAAGATGCACAATGTGCAAATATCATTTCTGACTAAACTATAAAAAATATCTACATTCCCGCCGGGCCACTAAGGTTAATTAAGTAATGTAAATTAGGGTGATGCACGATGAAAGGTGATGTATGATGAAAATAAGAAATGAAAAGAGAAGAGGTTTCTAATAGTAATGACTTGAGTAATATTTGTTGAGATAGGCAGAAGATGGAAATATATTAATATTCAGAAACTGAAATGAGTTTCTCAAACTCATCTGAAACAAATATTATGAAGCCTATTGTAAAATCATGATGTTGTATAGTGACACATTCAGATGTATCAAAGTATAACATGTTAAATTGCAAAATATTACAGGCAGGTGTGCATTTGTTCTTTCAAAAATAACAATATCTCTCTTTGAATATGACGTGTTTTAGTGGATATTGCGCGCGTGTGTTTCTCATTGACTGCATTTTGCAGGCACAAGAATCTTGATATTAATCAGAATTGTATCATATTTTGACCATTTATATGTAAATGAACAATGTGTACTCTTTCTCTGTTACCTGCACCCAGATCTCCCAGTTTATTTGTCAACTAAAGTCTGCCGGATGATGCAAAACCTACCTTTTTGGCAAAAGGGAACACTGTAACCCATTTTGTCCATTTTCTCTAGTCAGATAGCACCAATTATAGCACCTATTATATATATAAAAAAAATGCCTATTTACTACATAGACAGCCAAGTTTTGTTAAAAACATATCTTGCCTGCAGTGAATAACCCCTTTAAGTGTCATGCAAACTTGATTTCTTAACCAGATTAAACAGAATGTCTAGAAATCTAGAAAATCTAGAAATCTATGCAAGAATTATAATAAAAACTCAACCAGAATATAAAACTTCATCTAAAATTGATAAAGGTGGTCATTGCTCGCTGAAGTAGTATGAGTGAGTAGTAGACAAAAAAAGTTGTAAAGCAGATTGAAAGAAATTTCCCTCGGGTACCGCAGGCAGGGCAACAATTCACAAGCTTACGTAGCATAAGTGCTGCCAAAAAAAGTTTGTATTAAATCCTTTGTCTGTGTTCTTTGGATTGAAAGTGTCCAAATTGGGTTTTATTATAGATCAAGCATATCCTTCAAAGTGGGATTTATGTTATAAAATAGGAAAATACAATCACAGAGGGCCTTGGCTGAGATTGCCTCAGCTCTCTGTTCATTTTTGTTCTGGTGGATTACAAAGCTACTATTCCTGCAGAGTTGACTTTTCTCAATGGGAAGGGTACTGTGATTATTACCCACGGTTTGTAATATTGCTGAGGCAGAAACACAAGGCTGGTTTGAGCAATGCACAATTAGCTCAAACTAATTTTCATCTCTCACTTTTGCCAGTTGCCTCCTCCATATCCTATGACCGAGTCATCACCTTTATCTGTATTTAATCATTTTTAAACCTACACCTTTGTCACTTTATATGTGTGTATGAGTGTGTCAGGAGAGTGCAAACCAATTTTTCCACTGATTATGTTACAGATTACAAAGAAATAGTGAACACGAAGTGAGGGTGACAAAAAAAACAAAAACAAATAATCCTCAAATAATTTTGGGTTGAAAAATGTATTTTACACTCTCAGAAATAAAGGTACAAATGCTGTCACTGGGGCGATACCTTTTCAAAAGGTACATGTTTGTACCTAAAGGGTCCATTTTGGTACCTTAAATGTACATATTAGTAATTAAAGTGTACATATTTGAACCTAATAGGTACAAAAGTGTACCTTTTGAAAAGGTACCGCCCCAATGACAGCTTTTGTACCTTTATTTCTGAGAGTGTACAGTATTTCTTTTCCATAGCCGAATTTCTGAGTTCCATTGGTCCTGATCAAGAGGTCAGCTTGATGTGTTTTACTACGTGAATGTCATTTTCAGTTTAAGGTTTAATTTTCCAACCAGCAGGATGTTATCTTTAGAGAGACTGTGAGTCTTCAAAGTTCCGGACGGTTATGTCTTTTTGATGGATTGTTAGAAAAGGTGGATCAAGTTGTGTAAAATGCATTATATATCAAGGAACAATACTGTGAGACTCCAAATAATATTATTAAAAGCCAAATCCACCTGTTTGATGAGCCTCAGATTAGGCCCAAAGGTCTTTTCAGATTTTCTTTTGTCATTGTGAACATTATTATTTGGACAGATCCAGCATCCCTTAAATTGCACCCAATTGGTTCATGCTGAACAAGGATCATATAATTCAATCTAGAATATTCTTGTGAACTACAACCACAGAGAAACTTCACAGAGCCCTTAGATGAATATATTTGACATTCTGTGATGTGCACATTTTTCTGCTTATGATAATGCCAAGATGATGAAATTTCAAAATGATCAGATTTTAATGCTTTTTGGTAGATCAGTTAGAGATTCTTTTTCTTGAATGCTAAAAATTTAAACTTTTAAATATATATATTTTACCTTTGAATGACCAATCAATTGTTTATGCATCGGTAACTGTATAGGGCAGTCCTTAAACAAACCTGGCTGAAGTGTTTTATGCAAAGGCATAACAACAGATGTCGGAAAAAGAAGCCAAGCCAGAATTTAAGCCTGGATCTTCCCTATTATGCTGCGATACTCATTCCACAGAGCCACTCACCCTTGAAATTGTTATATGTATCAACTAAAAGCCCATTTATGGACTTTTTGGTCTTTTACTCACTCAATAAGATCAGATCAGCAGCTCCTAAATAGCACCCAGAGACTTTTGTTAGTTAGTGTTGTCAGGCATGCATGGCATACTCAAGAGATGGCTTTCATTGTGTTTAGGAGCATCCAAAATCAATGAAATCCGAAAACACAGAGGTTTTACAGCGCTCTTGTTTTTTTTCTCACTATGTTAAATTTGTTTTTGTTCACTGGCAGTTTGTATGCTGCAAAAAGTCAAAGGAATAATGGCAGCTTTGAAATCTTTTTTCTACAAATAAAATAACATTAGAAATGCACAAAGCACGAGTCTGTTCCCAGTGGATTACAATGATAATTTGCAGCTACTGAGTCTGCAGAAGTACTTTTTATATTTCAAATTAACTTATATTCATAAGCAAGAGGACAAAGTGATTATACTTTCCTCATTCCTATGTTACAGTTTCATGCAAAAATGAATATTAATTCAGGATGTATTTTTTTTGTAAAGAGTTTTACACTCTTTGTAAAATCAATTTTAGTATGCCTTATTGTTAGGTCTCCGTCTCATTTTCAGCCTGGTTTGATTTCTTTCATACCTTTCAAAGGAAAGGGTAAAGCGACAGGAAGAGCCCAGTACAAAAAAGGTTAAAAAAAATCGATAATCACGATCAGGTGACTTTTACATAGACCATGTCATTGTTTACTTTTTTGATAGAAATTTCACCTTTTCGTGCTGTTGTCATTTTGCAGATGCTTTGCCATTAGTCGCTTGCAGCCACCTGAGAGTAAGTGTCATGTTGAAGGGCACACAATGAAGCAAGACCTCTGTAACTCTCCGGTTCACAACCATAGGGCTGTTAGTGCTAGAAAGGTTTTCAAGCAAAAATAGGTTTGTTTACACAAAAATTGGTTTAAAGCAGTGGTTATCACCCAGGGGGCCAGGGCCCACAAGGGGGCCTCAGCAAGCTTCTAAGGGAACCTGAAGTATTTAAATTAATAATTTTTTAAAATATTAAAATCAGAATTAAAAGGCTAAAAATAAACATAAAATCAAGATGTAAACTGAGATCATATTTCTTTAAAAAAATAAAAAATAAACCCAATAACTATTGTTTTTAGTGAAGAACTACTGGTTTAAAGCAATAATACTGTTCAAAATTAAGGAAAAGTTTTTTTTTTTTAAAAAAGCACCAAGTAGGTCTACCTTCTGGTTTTCAAAAATTGGTAAGACATGATATGATGACATCATTAATGTGACGTGGTTTCTTTGATAGGACACCTTTGTGAACTTGAGGGGAACTGACTTCATATATCCTCTAAAAATCAGCTGGTTCAAAATAACTGCAAAAATAACTTTCATTATTATTGTTATTTTTTCAGTCATTTTATCCTCTGTTATTGCACTTAATTCCAGCAGATTATATTATAACCAGCAAATAATTGCTTTCTAACTGTTTATTGCAGAGCGTTGATAATGAACAATAAGTGGTTCATTTAGAAAAACAGAGGTGATCATTACAGAAGAACTATACAGAGAGAAAGTTTCATTTTAAATACATAAGGGGCTATATAACACAAAGATCACCACACTAAGCTATCATTAAAACTAACACGCTTTGAGTCTACATGTCTTAAAACTTGAAAAGACATTGCGATGAAATCCAAGCTGCTCCTCCCCACTACATTCAGTGTAGAAGTGAAAGCGAGACAATACGGTTTTCTGCAGGTCTAAGCAGCTGAGAGACTCACCAAAGTTGAGGTGAAAAATAATGGTCTCCCTTCACCTGCTGACTTCCCTTTCCTTCTTTCCCCGCTCCGTGTTTTACACAACTTGCACAGGTTCATAATTCTCAATTCTGCTGAGCATTAATTTAGCAGTGACAGAAGGGGATCCCCGGAGGAACCCAGGTGACAGCTTCATTTCAAGCCTCTTTAATGTTGTGTGGCTGCTAAGTCTCTG
Source organism: Acrossocheilus fasciatus (assembly GCA_036784905.1). NCBI lineage: Eukaryota > Metazoa > Chordata > Actinopteri > Cypriniformes > Cyprinidae > Acrossocheilus > Acrossocheilus fasciatus. The sequence continues at coordinate 15,685,062 of CM071950.1, forward strand.
GCTCAATTCTCAAAAGCACCATAAAATTCCTCAAGCACAAAATATTACAGTTTTGCGCAGCAGCTTTTCAATTTGTGTTTGTCATGCGAATAAGGGCTTAGCAGGCTTACACCGACAAGTTAAGTTCAACGCAGAGTATTTATTTAATTGTTGTTAATAAACGTGCCACAGGAAGCTGGAAAGATCTGAAAGCCTTTTTTGAGTTTTTCCTCATATTCCGGGCTGGAAATCGTGACATTATTTGACCCGAGTGTTTTTTTTTTTCTTTCATTCAGAGATTGAAAAGTTCGAAGGAGACGAGTTGAGAAAAGATGGCGAGGTGAAGAAATACTTGGATATCATCAGCAACAAAAACATCAAACTGTCGGAGCGCGTCCTGATCCCGGTGCAGCAGTATCCTAAGGTAAGGCCTAAGCACTCCATGCAACATACAAAGGAGCGATGACGTGCCGGTCAAATCATTGTTATAGTCATGTGGAGATCAGAGAGAATCAAAAGCAATTCATCAGTTTTATGGGATTGCTGTGCTCGTGGTAATGACTTAATATGTTCTGTATCTGGCAGGAGCAAACTAGAAGGTGTCAGACTCTGATTTGTGCTGCACTGCAGATCTGCTGTTATTTACACCTTACATTTCTGTCCTAGCTGAAAAGACTCCTGGCTCTTTCAGAGTAACAGGCACGCCACATCTGTTTCTACCTGTTCAAACATTATTCTGCCTCATTTCGTAATCAGGAAATTATTCTTGTTTTTACCAGCTGGCCTCTCACGCATCTGTTAGGAAATTTCAGCTTCTCAGCACTAACAGAGACATAAAACCATTTTATTTAGCAACATGGTCAGTTTTGTGTCATGTTATTGTCTGTTGGTTGATTGATCTTCCTGTGGGGCTTTGACTTTGTAGCTCTTGTATTTGTTATGTTGATCGCTTTTATTCACCGATAACAGCTGAAGTCTTTAAATGTGCCATAAAAACTAGACATGGAGCGTATTTGGCACTGAGTGCTTATGTTTGATTCCTGCTGATAGTTTGATTATAGAGATTCAGTATTTAGAGAGCCAGAACTGACTGGTTTGATTCATCAGTGTAATGTTAAACAATATCCCACATCACGTTTTTGTCAGTAACAGAGATTTATTTTAGAAGAATGTTGTGATGTAAGCTAAAAACAGATTCAGGTTACTGGTTATTTATTTCAGGCTACTCTGTCGTTATCACGTTTGGTGCACGCGACACTCTTTTATTCAGCATTGTGCTGCTTTAAAATGATGCTTTGAAAATGAGTGGGAAAAAGCCCATGAGCATCACACAGACGGATCCATAAAGCTTCTGAGCTTCTCATATGCTCAGTCGTTTTTTACTGTTTCGGCTTTAGGAAACGAATCCCTGGAGTACTAAAATGTGCAGACTGTTTGATGGGTTTAGTAGATTTGTGCTGTCGAAAAAGAAAGTACAAAGAACATGCCTTAGGTTTAGATTTTACATGTCTTGTTCGAGTTGTGACAATGGATTTTTGTTTTCCCAAATCCCCCTTTCCTCAGGATCTTGGCTGCTTTGTAGCTATGGAAATTTTATGGCAAAGTTCTCTTGTGATATTCCTGGAACGTGAGAAATATCTGTCCAATGTCATCGGATTGATTAATGTTAAGTGTAGATTATGTAATTTTTCCGAGATTTTATTTACATATCGTTTTTGGTACGAGGGTAAGAGAGTGTATTTTCCCCCAGATATAAGCATATAAAAGATGTGTTTTTGTGAAGAGTTATATTTTTCAGGTGCAAGAAATAGTTTTGTTGCAAAACATGACTGCATAGAGTAAATGTGTGCAAGTTGTTTTAGCATTTCAGGTTATTATTGATTTGAGATAAGACGAATTATTTTTATAGCCTTATGGAGAGCTATGGGCTTTTCTTTCTGTAACTGCAGACTAAAGCAGGTTTTGGGTGGGTGAGAGAGGACAAAAACCCAATGATGCACAATATATTGCTACCATATTGATTATGATCATCGGTATCGTTTGAAATGTCTGTATTTGACTTTTCATGCTCAGTTCTCATAACTAAAATTTTAGATTACCTTTGCAGTCATTTAACTCACTTAAAGTAAATCATTAAAAGCTCTAATAATTTAAAACGCTTATTTTAAATCCGCAAATTTATTTAGACAAAAATTGTGTGAAAATAAGTCCTGCTAAGAAAATATTTTACAGGTATCCATGCTATATTCTTTTATTTGTCATGGCACTTGATATAGAGCTTCTAAATGTTTTGCTGCAGTTACGAGCCATTTCTCTGGGGTAGACAAGGCCAAGCCAGAAAATAAATAAATAAATGAATAATTAAATCAAAAGGTTAGTTTAACGCTTAGAAACCACTATACTTCAACATCAGTTGATCAATGAACTTGTGGACCATAACAGATAATAGCTTACAGAGTCTAGACTTTATGTTATGTTCTCTGTTACAAATCCCCAGGATTTATCTATGTGTGGTTAATTAATCCGTGTGTGACGACAGCGCTGTCTCAGAGTTTTGTCTAATCATGCTTGATGAGACTGTCTCCAAGGAAGAGCATCTCGGCTGCAGCTCAGAATAACTGAGCTGGAGTCGGTCTTGGTTACTTTGAACCTCTCATTAAATTAGGCTAACTTTAGTTTATGTATTTGCATAATGAAGAATAGGCCTTTGTGGACCTTGAAAGGAAGTTTGTTATGTATCTTTTGACTATTTGTTCTAATGTATATATTGACCTTGACATGAATTCCTTGTTCTGAATCTTTATTCGTCTGCATTGTTTCAGACTGAGACTCATTGCTTATAATATCTTTGTTTTTCCTGGCAAGATATTAATTGCACATCACTGCTGTGCTATAATGCATGTGTTCAGTATACATTCATGGTATGTTTATTTTTTTTCTCCAAATTATTGCAGAGCGCTTTCTTTATTTGAAATGAAATGTGAAATGAAAAATTAAATGCATTTACAGTGGAACTGACAGCAGGCATTGTTTGAATTATTTTATTCAGTGAATATTAAGTTCATTGGTTCTTCTGCGCTGAATTGACAAGGTTACAGAAGACAGGGGAAAAAAACTTTATTATTCGTAAGGAATGCTGTTTCTTTTCAATGTTTTTGAATTGCAACAACTTGACTCTGTTATGGTTATTTATTTATTTAGCATGATTTTGCACCTTCTGATTTAAACATACCAAGTATGTTGTTGTTGTTTTAAAAATTATTTCTGTCATTTTATGCCTTTATTTGGATAGGACAGAAGCTAGACAGGAAGCGAAGTGGGAGAGAGAGAGGGGGGACGGAATCAGGAAAGGTCTGTGAGCCGGGACTCGAACTCGGGACGCCCTGAAGTGCTATCGGCACTGACAACCAGGGACAATTGTAACTTTTTCTTTATAAATCACAGACTACTGGTGCCTCTTCTGGTATACAGAATGTTATCTAAATATAGGAAAATAACCAAAATTACAGTGCCATTAACAGACTTCTAATGAAAAAAAAAAAAAAACCTTGATAATAAATTGATTTTAATACAAGAAGTGCGTATGTGTGTATTCACTACACATATATTCCCTATGTATACCAGACAACATGCAACGTATAGTGATCACTTAAGTTCCGCTTAATATAAACAATCATTAAGTTCATGTAACATTTTCTGTTAAGTACAATGAACTTTCTGTAATGTTTAAGTAAAATTAACTTGTTTCATTGTTCAGTTTTACAGTGTTTTTTACTAGAACATTACTGAGCATATTCTGAATCAGTGTCATTCCACATCATTGAGAACATTTAGTTTGTTAAATTGCTTCCGGTCTCCCCTACATCTTGTTAGGAATCCAGTTTCTGCTACTGCATTGAAAAACTCAGCAAATATGCTTAGTTGATGTGTTTTGGACGGTGTCCACCAAATGTTGAATCACTGGATATTTTTATCCTGGCTCGTATTACCTCTGCAACTCTTCTTCCTTAGATCTCTATGCACAGATCTGTATATATTTCATTGTGACATAACAAAACTGCTTACTGTTTTCATTTTTTCATCAGTGTCTGTTATGTGTATTCAAATAAAGTGTTTGATTTACCATAACTTGCAGAGAAGCTCAGTGAGTGGTTTGCAGTGAAATATAGTCCCTGCTGACACAGACCTCAGATACCTGTGAGAACTGATAGAAATCAAGAGAGCGTCACACACATATAGACCAAAAGGAAGGCCAAGAGATGAATGGGGTACCTGCATCACCATCTAGTAAAGTCAAAGACACGGTCGCCATGGAAACCACTGTATTTAGATTTAAGAGATGGATTTGGGCAATCTATCAAAGGGTGTTTCTACACCTCTGAACATCACTGCAAATTTATTTTATGATGGTCTGTGGGTTTTTTCCCATAGGGGATGGTGTTATTTTGATCAACAGTTTTCAAAAAATGGATAACTGGGACATGTGCATAAACATTTGGGAAGACTTGCTTTACACTGTAGTGTAATTCATTGTGTTTGCGTGGGTTTACAAGGTAGCCAGACCGCCTTGGTGTCTGATTTGTCAGAGGATTCTAATTAAGACTTAGCAAATGTCCTATGGGTACATCTGTTTGTGCAGAGACTCATTAGAGGCGTAGTATACGCTAAGCTTATTTTGGTGCAGTGGCTGCTGATGAATCAAAATGGTGCGGAGTATATGCTGTCATTCACCTGATTCCATTGTGCTGAACATTAAATTGACAAACACATGTCCAGTAGCACATGCTAGTGCTGCAAAAAAAAACTTGCATCATCAGCACCTGGATCGAGGCTGTAGCTGCATCGCCCATTTTCTGGCTGTTATGCTGCACTATTTCAAACCCATGTCAAATCATGATATAAAGAAATCCTTGAAGGTAGAAATGTGATTGAGCATGGCTGAATGAAACAACACCACAGATGGACCACAAAACCAGTCACCCAGTCATAAGGGTCAATTTTTCAAATTTGAGATTTATACATCAATAAATAAGCTTTCCATTGATGTATGGTTTGTTAGGATAGGACAATATTTTGTTGAGATATACAACTATTTGAAAACCTGGAATCTGAGAGTGCAAAAAAATCGAAATATTGAGAAAATTGCCGTTAAAGCTCTCCAAATGAAGTCCTTAGCAATGCATATTACTTATCAAAAATTAAGTTTTGATATATTTACAGTAAGAAAATGTACAAAATATCTTCATGGAACATGATCTTTACTTAATATCCTAATGATTTTTGGCATAAAAGAAAAATCTATAATTTTGACCCATACAATGTATTGTTGGCTATTGCTACAAATATACCCGTGCTACTTAAGACTTGTGCTCCAGGGTCACAAATATCTTTGATAAAATATAAATAGTATCTATATCTATCTATCTAATAGTATCTAGTATCTATATCCCACCCCCCTCCCCCTAAAGAAAATTTTGTACATTTTAAAGTTAAATTCATCTACCTGGTGCACTTTGAGAATTCAAAATTAAGAGCTCCAACACCGGTTCAGAGTGCAAACTAAACAAAGAAAAAAGCTGGTGAATTGACTTGTGATTGAAATTTAAAGGGGACTCAACCCTCTTTTTTAGTTATAAATAGTGTCTCAGTCTAAATTACATTCACACTGATGAATTTAGAAGTCAAACAAATTAAAATATAATAATAATAATTTTATGATTATTCCTATGACAGTAGTAACCATATATTTTAAAACAATTGCACTGTAAAAATATATGAAAATGAGTATTTCACAGATATATTATTTTACCTTACACTACAGTAGGGAAATAATTACAATACTTTTGTCCTAATTTCTACACTTGCAAGCAGGGCCTAAAAATAACTTTTTACCAAATCTTGAGAAACTATACCAAACTATACTATACCAGCTATAAATATTTTTTCCTGGCCGTGAAACGATTTTTGCAAAAACAGGCAATTGCTACTACTACAACGACTATTTTTTTATTTATTAAAAAAATGCCATTTGAAATTAGAACCAACTACTGCATTTTAATCATGATACATTATTGTCATTTCTAAATTGCTTCTCATTTAAAGTGTTGTAAAGAAAGTCAGGCATGCAAGAAATGAAAGCATGGGAACATATTTTTTAAGCATTAGACAGCAAGAATTGTATTTGTGTTTCGCCAAGAGATCTTGAAGATATTCCTAAAACCATTGTAGTTCATTCAGAATTCACAACGCTGTTTTACTGTAGTTGTAAACACCCAGCTTTACCTAAACCTTTCATTAAAACCAGCAACAAGAAAAGACGCAAACAGATCTACCACAAGGTTTGCCTTTATAGTTCTGAAAACACAACTAATCCGTTGAATAGTAACGCCGGTGGTTGTTGTCCCCATAGATTGTGGCTTATCTGTCTCTAGTTATATGACCTTTACATGGAGGTGTAGGCAAGCTCTGCACACAAAGATAATCCAATTGTTGTCTTGTTAAAGAATTCCCTAGTCCCAAAGGCCGACCAACCTTGTCAAAGGTGTTTAACATAGATAAGCTGCTGAACAGATTCAGAATCGAACAGTACACAGTAGGGAAAAATAAAAAGAAAAAAAAAATCAACAATAGTGAGGAAGTTGTATCTTCTTAATGAATTAAAATCCTGCTGAGGCACCTTTTATTTGTTTTGACGAAGGTTATTTATATAATTGCAAACATGAGCTCAGATAATGTGGTTTTCTTGTGGTGCACAGTTGTTGGTTCAAGATTTGGAGAGACGGAAAGTCATGGAAAGAAACACTGAGCCTATGGGAATATGGCTTCTTTCCTAATCGGTTTATGAGGCTTATCCCAGTATGTTTCAAATGACCAGCACCCCATGGGATAACACACTCACTAAGCAGCCAGCAGAACGGCATTCATTTGTGATGCTGCTGCCATAATCTTCAGCAAACAAATATTTTTGCACTTGGAAAACTTGTAAATGTGTGCCTTTCCAGCTTTTTGACCTTTCCAGGACAGCATTTCGTTTTAAGAGCAGACACCAAAGTGACGTGGGAAATGTAGTCTGGGGAAGAGAGTGGATGCCTCTCATCTGTATGGGTAGCAGTCTTTAACCTGTCAGCCTCCTGACTCTGAGATGGTCTTAATGCGCTGTTTGTTTACCCTGCATCTGTGCTGTCAGCCCCAGAGTGTCAGGGCTCAATATGGGTTCTGTAATGCAGGGGATCCATCATCAACTTTTCCTCAGGCTGTTACTTTTTCTAGAGCTGCACTGAATGCACTGTTCAGAATGTTGGAACATGCGTTTTTAGTCTGATATCATATGTGTTTATTATTCGTTCTATTTATGTGCATCTTATTTTCTCATTTCACCTATTTTGACAATTAAATATTAATATAACAACAACAATAACATTATTATTATATTGCTCATATTTTTTCCAAGTAATATTTATCATTACTTTAGTATTATTATTATTAGATCTATTAATGTTAAGAGAGGTCTGTTAATGTCAATGCTGAGAGATGTTAAAGGTTTCAAGGCTTTAACATTACAATTTTACTTTAAAGTCATTCTATATTGCTCATAATTTATAATATTGTAATGAAATTCAGGCATATGTAAAGTAAAAAAATATTCATATTTTTTTTCAGCAAGGACACATTCAATTGATCAAATGTAACAGTAAGGACTTTTACAATGTTACAAAAAACTGAATGTTCTATTTCAAATGAATGCTGTTTTTTTCCCATAAAAGAATCCTGAACAAAATGTATCACATTTTCTACAAAAATATTAAGCAGCACAAATTAAATCAACATAAATCACATTTTAAAATATATATAAAATAGAAAAAAGTGTAATAATATTTAATAGTTTAAATAAATGCAAACATGGTAAGCATAAGAGTTCTTTCAAAATGATAAATAAATAAATAAAAAAGTAAAAAATCACATTAATTAAAATCACATCACAAAATTGTAACAACTCCAAACATTTGAACAGTATAGTTAGTGTATCAAAGCTCTCCCTCTTTCTCCTAGCTCATTAGCCTCCACTAACAGCCAGCACTGGCCCTTTGACTCGCGCCTCTGTTTAACACCATAGTGCGCTGCCACTGTTTAAACCATTCTCTGCTAATGCCCATGTCCATTGACTGTGGCCAAGCCATTTCTCCTGGCCATTATTACATCTCTCCCAGTCCTAGTCCCCAGCAATAATCCTTCTATCAGCCAGTGCTAGGCCTCGCTAGCAGCACAGCTGGCTACACTGGCAGTAGACATCTAACCCCATCTGCGGATCTTATCTGGTTTCACAGCTTATGGCAAGGGTGCTATGTTTCAACCTCCAACTCAAACAGAGGCAAACAGCCTAACTGCACTAATGGTTATGTTAAGTGTTCCCTTTGCCAACTTTGGCTGGCAGCACATTCTGTTGTGAAGCCTGAGGAGTTTTGTGCCATTTTTGCTGAAACAGCCTTGAGGATATTTAGAAGTTTATTGGCCCTAGACATCATAGTCATTTATACCACATAAGATGCAGACTGTATAGCTGTTGTAGCGATTTCTGCAGAGTCCATAATTTCAGGTCTAATTGGCACAGTCTGAAACCCAAATCCGTAAATAACACAAGTTAGCATGTGTCTTGTGCTTAATATCTCTTTTGCTTAATGTGTATATCATATTCAGTCATTGTAAATTGGCAGCAGATTGAAATTGTGCCTGTGTCCCACAAGATCTACTGTTCCAATTTTTTGATGCTGTGATAAGATGCACCAAAAATAGATTAGTATATTGTTTTTTCTTGATAGATAAGAATATGCACCTTCAGAATGAAAATGAAGTAGTCAAAGACTTAGATAGAGGAGCAATTTGCATCAAGTCTGTTGAGACTGGAATGGCAGAAGAGAAGTGTTCTAGAACAGCACTCTTAATGCACCACAAAATTAAATTCAGAATTAAGTACACAATGCATTAGAGACAGATTTTAAACTCTTAAGACTCTTTCTGAGGAAGTTTAAATTAACAAGTAAAGCTGGTCTTAGTGCAGGGATTCTCAACCATATTTGGTCTGTGACCCATTTTTAAGTTCCAAAATTCTCGAAACTCCACATCAAAGAATTACATTAGACACTTGATGATCTCACAGATGTAATTCCTGACAAAAAAGGAGGTCTATGATACCTGGAGAGAGTTATGCATTGGCATTTACATTCATATCTATGGTAACCATAGTAACTAGTAACTGGTAAAAATATTGTATCAAGATTGCAATAAAATATATTAATGAATGAATGAAGGATTTAATATAGTGCTTTATTGTGTATAGCTGTGCACCCAAAGCGCTTTACAGTCAAATGAAGGGATCTCTCATCCACCACCAGTTTTTTTCTCAAATGAAACAGTGTAAAGCTGGTGATGTGACTCTCAGAGTAGCTCTGGAGATGAAGTTCATGTGTTCATGTTCTTATATATTTTTAGTGTCTGCTGTCTCAATATATAAGAACATGGACATGTGAACTTCAACTCCAGAGCTGCTCTGAGAGTCACTTCACCAGCTTAAAGGAACACTCCACGTTTTTTGGAAATAGGCTCATTCTCCAACTCCCCCAGAGTTAATAAGTTGAGTTTTACCGTTTTTGAATCCATTCAGCCGATCTCCGGGTCTGGCGATAGCACTTTTAGCATAGCTTATAGCCAAGAGTTGGAGAATGAGCCTATTTCCAAAAAAAGTGTTCCTTTAACACTGTTTCATTTGAGAAAAAACTACCGTCAAATACACACTGAATAGCAAAGATTTGCCAAAATAAAAGTTTGGTTTAATTTAAAGAAATTATGACAGAAACATATTACTATTGTATACAAAAATGTACTTCTCAAAGTAAGAATAATAATAATGTTTAAAAAATATCATACAACTAAGATATATTTCCTCCATGTTTTAATTTATGCAGTTTGCTGTGCAGCATCTTCACATTCTAAATAAATAAATATTTTGTTAGATTACACGGTTATGTTTGCATGGCCCTCAATGGATAAAGATGCTTTTAGTCTCCGGTTTGTTTAGTTATAGCATATTGGATGAATCAACAGAAATGTCTCCAATAAGATGACTGTCAGTATGTGATGATAGTAAAATGTGTCTGTGATTGTGCCAATATGAAACTGATCAAGAGCTTAGTGGTCTGAGTGGCTTGAATAACTTCTGAAAAGATTTTGACAGAGAAATCAATGTAATGCACACGAGAGAGCGCCGAGCGCAGGTGAAGGTCCCTGTCAAAGGGACTCATGTGTGAAAAGTCATTTGTTCAGCCAGCCACACACACACTCTGAAGTCACTGCAGGCTCCAAAAATAAGTGATTCTGCATGACAGCACACTGAATAGCCATCCGAGCTTCTTTAGTTATCAATAAACACTACAGTGAATGCTTTTCCTGGATTTTGGCAGTGTTTTCAGACGTACACACAGATCCAGGCTCCAGAAGTGTGAGTTAGTGATCTAGTCTCCATCACAACAGCACACTATGCGTGCTTTCTTAGAAGTCCCATTTGCTCATAATAAGCCGATGCGGTTTGACACTTATGCCTCCGGTTGTCAGGTTTATCATCCTCAGCCTGTCAGTGCTGCATAATGCCCATCATTCTGCGGCCTGCCTCTGCCGGAGACTGCGAGGGACAGCTTGCATCGCTTCAAACCTCATCCAGCACTGAACTGTGCCCCCTAATAAAGCCTAAATTGCCCACCGTGGAGCAGGAGAGTGGCTCCAGACATTCATTAGCTTAATGAAAACAGGCCACTCCACTGCAGCCGCCCAGTGAGCATCTTCACACTGTAGCTGAGGCAACCATCTGCTCCGAGGCACCCAGCCAGCTGCAGAGTATTCCTGTCATACACACCCCATCAGAGGGGATGCAGACGGCACACCTCCAGCTCACCCGCTCCGAGAGAGTTGGTCATGCCGCTTTGGCGCAGTGCTGCAGTGTTGCTAAATATACTGCCCTACCCACACCTCACCCTTTCACCTGAAACTGTTTGCATTTGCTTTGTGGCTCCGGCCAAATTCGGCGACGGTTCTTCTGCGTTTCATCAGCTAGAGTTCCCTACAGCTGCATCTATAGCCTGACTGGGAAGAGCATGTGTTGAGGAGTTTCCAGCCTTGTGCTAGGCAGGGTATGTCAACATGTGTTACTGCCAACTGTTTCATTCTGGCCGCCACATATCAGCTAACCTTTGCAAACATTTGAAGGACAAATTCACTTCTCTGAGTAATGTCTGGCTCACTGGGCTGGAAATATATAAATACTGTAGTAAACAGCCATATCACTAAAATGAGACAATGTCAGACTGTACAAATGTGTTCCACACAGAATGCTTTATTTGTGTCATATTTGAATTGTCACAATAGTGGACTAGTTATACACAACCAATATTTATTTATTTATTTATTTGAGCCTCTTAGTCTTAAAGGATTAGCGCACCCAAAAATGAAAATTCTGTCATTTATTACTCACCCTCATGTCATTCCAAACCCATAAGACCTTCGTTCATCTTCAGAACACAAATTAAGATATTTTTAATGAAATTTGAGAGCTTTCTGGTCCTGCATAGACAGCAACACAACTGACACGTTGAAGGCAGAAGGCCGTTTAAGGCCAGAAAGGCAGTAAGGACATCATTAAAATAGTCCTTGTGACATGAGTGGTTCAACCTTAATTTTATGAAGCTACGAGTTCAAAGAAAACAAAAATAACTTTATTCAACAATTTCTTCTCTTGCGTGTCAGTTTTTGACATGCATTCACGAGAGTACCACGATGCTTGCGTTTACAAGCAGTCTTCGTAAACATGTCTAAAGATTTCATCAGAGAGGAATTTTTTTGCCAAGCCTTATTTATTTGAACCAGAATATTCAGACGATGAACTAACAGAGATGGACATCAGCAGCACCACACACGTGTTCTACTTTCCTGAACATGCATCTGACACAGAAGAGAAGAAATTGTTTAATAAAAACATTATTTTTGTTTTCTTTGCGCACAAAAAGTATTCTCGTAGCTTCTTAACATTAAGGTTGAGCCACTGATATATTATCGAAGTCCTTGCTACCTTTCTGGGCCTTGAACATTTTAGTTGTGTTGCTGTCCAGTGTTGGGGAAAGTTACTTTTAAAACGCATTACAATATTGCGTTACTCCTTAAAAAAGTAACTAATTACGTTACTTAGTTACTTTTTATGGGAAGTACTGCGTTACGTTACTTTTGCGTTACTTTCGCGTTAGTTTTTAAATATGAGTAGGGCATGATTGTTTGTTTTTAATATAAGAAGTTCTATTCATAGCAACTGTAAAAGGTCTTTCACACCGAAACGTATAATGAATAAACCTCAGGCTAAAGGAAAAGTAAATTCACGTCTGTACAGTAGAATACAAGAAAAGAAGGTTCAACACTCTTCAGCAATAAACAACAAAACAAAACAATGAAGCACAATTGTTAGTGGTAACACTATATTTTGATGGTCCCTTTTGAACATTCTGTTGACACTAAGTAATGTTGCAACTACATGTCAACAAACTCTCATAAGAGTATTAGTAGACTGTCTGCTTCATATCTACTCACTCCTTATTGTGTTGGTCTCCCAACAAATATTCTACTAACTATAAGTAACTTTGCAAGAACGTGTCAACTTAATCTAACCCTAACCCTACCAGTCAACTAATACACTACTAACACTAATGAGAGTTAGTAGAAATGTAGGTACAGCATTACTTATAGTCAATAGAATATGTTAAAGGGACCATCAAAATAAAGTGAAACCTTTTTGTTTTATCTAAAGTCATTTTTGCTTATTAGTATGGTTGAACTGGATCATCAAAGGTCAGCAGCAAAGACATTGCTTAATAAAATGGCATTAGATACATTTGTGTTATTTAACATATTTAATTAGGTTTATCAGGTTTGCGTCATATTCTGAGTTTGCATTTCACTGTTTGAAGTCATTTTGATGAATACTAAATCTGTTTTTGTTTTTTTGCGAGTGGGATACATTAATGGACATTCACATTTAGTCTAGAATTACAGTAACATCATGTTCACACGTAACACCTCTGTACTTCTGATTTCTCCCAATATGGGAACAGGAGACTTGTCAGTCAATAAATGGGAAAACAAAGTAACTGGTGTTACTTTTCTGAAAAAGTAACTCAGATATGTCTTGTAAATTTAAAAGTAATGTGTTACTTTACTAGTTACTTGGAAAAAAATGTAATTTGATTACGTAACTTGTGTTACTTGTAATGTTACCCCCAACACTGTTGCTGTCTATGCAGGGTCTGAAAGCTCTCAGATTTCATCAAAAATATCTTCATTTGTGTTCTGAAGATGAAGGTCTTACAAGGTCTTACTTTTGTCTTTTGCCATTAGCACTGTTTTTAAGAAGTGTCGACTTAAAAATTGTGCAAGTGTGTTTAGATGCATTATCAAAATCCAAAAGGTCACTTTCTTATTCTGTTTTATTGTCCTGTGTAAAAAAACATACAAAATGTTTTTTTAAAAGGTTTCTCAAAAACATTACATCTAAAGTGAATTTAGAGAGGCTGCTGGCTTTGGAGATTGTGGCAATACATCAGAGAAAGTGATGAACACTGAATATGAGCAGACAGTGATGAAGTGACACTGTTATAAAGGGAATCTGATGCACCACTTTATACAAGGGCACTTTTTCTTACAATGGCAGCATTTATTGACCATTTAAGATTTGTTGTTATCATGGGCATTAAACAACCCTTAGCAGCCCAAATCTGATTGCAATGTGTAAGACTCAGAAATCCCTTGAAGATACAGTTGTATAATGCACAGATGTGAGTAAACCAATGGAGAGAGAGGGTGAAAAAAACGGTGAAGGCCAAGTGTTCTCAATGACCGCTGATCTGCTGTGTGACTGAAATGTTAGTTGCTGCCCCAAGGCAGTTACTGGATAGCTCATCATCTGGGTAGTATTACTTGAATCCCCATTGGAAATGAACTCATTATGTTATGCCTCATTCAAGCATGGACTTCTGGATCGTTTTGAAGATCCCTTTTGGCATTTGGTACATGTTATAATATCTCTGAAAGCAGCAGAGCCCAACCACTGACCCCAAACATCGATTAGACACATGAGCGGCTGCAGTGCCCTGCAGAAACAGGTGTAGACTCTCACATCTTTTTTGATCGCTTCTGAAAAACCTGGACCTAAAAATGATCGACGACTGCCACAGATTTAATTTTGAACCCAAAAAGAATTTTTCATTCTCTCCCTGTAGTTTTTGTGCATGATGAGAAAAACCAACTTACTTTTAAATGTGTTTTATTGACTGAGGTAACTGAGGCAGCTGTCTAGGAAGCAGGCAGTGTGAGAGACCAACCGTATTGCCTTTTCTCTCCTCTATTACAGTTTAATTTTGTTGGGAAACTGCTGGGGCCCAGGGGCAATTCCATGAAAAGATTACAAGAGGAAACGGGAGCAAAGATGTCCATCCTCGGCAAGGGTTCAATGAGGGATAAAGGCAAGGTAGGATGACTGGCAACAACTCCTTTCTTTATCCTCCTGTGTACTGTATAAATTTAATATATCCCATAAATGCTTTGAGTATTATTATTATGATTGACATTGATTTGTCTGTAACCATATATGCCATAACTATACCAGCATATTTTCGGATATTAATATCTAAACTGACTGCTCATGACAAAAACAAACTACCTGCATTTGATTAGACCTGTATTAAAGCATATGTTGATTTTTGTCAATGAGAAAGTATAATAGTATAATAATTCTATGGAAGTCTGTTTCTGCCACGAAAAAAAAAATATGATATGTTTTGATATGACACATAAAGTCAGAATTATTACGTTAAAGGGGCATTATGACATGTTATAATTATGAGATTAAATGTTGACTTTTTATTTCACAATTGTGAAATAATGTAATCTCATTATTTCAACTTTTTTGTCATAATATGACTTAATATTCATAATTTGAAAAAAGTTTTGTGTTATAATTATGTTGAAATATTGGCTACTAAAAAACCCCCAAAAAACTGAAATGACAAGTCACGCAGTAATCTTTTGTCAATTATGGCTTTTTATACCAATTTCAACTTTTTAACTATTATAACTTTTTATCTCATAATTATGATTTAGTAAGTCATAATTTCTGCGTTTTTATCTTAAATGATGACTTATCACCGAATTTTTACTTTTTATATCATAATTATGATTTACCAAACCATGATTTTTTTCTCATGTGGAGGAAATGGGCTTCCATAAGCTTGTACATGTTAGGCACACTACATTTATTCCAGAGCAGAGTACTTTATCCCTTAAATCCTGTAAACCTTTCATTTCTGTGAGTCTAACAAGCATCAGCAGTGGCTGACAGAGCAAAGTGTGAGATGACGCTGAGACTGAAGATCATTACCTGCACTATATGCTCATATAGAGGAAGAACTGCTGTGTTTAGCATTTACTGATGTTGTATAAATTCTTGAAAAAAGAAATACATCGCAAACGATATCACAAATAGATAGCACTGACTCACATTCTGAAAGTAAAGCCTGGCAAGGTTGTAAAGGAGCTGTTGAGACTATTCACAGTATGGATCTTTCTCAGTGGATCTGATTTAAACAAGTGCTTTGGATTGAGTTGTGGTGAGTGCAATGTTTAGAAATGGCATTTTGTGATTCAGCCAAACAGCTGCCCTAAGAGACATGCTGGTCATTTACCTAGCCAGAGAATCGTTCCAAATGTAATATTTCTCGGTTTGCTGCTCCTGTCATCTCATAATAGGCCATCCTGATTTCCCCAGCTCAATAAAATGTTCATTTTAATATAATATTATTGCATGTAACTCCATTGAATGAAAATATCAAGCAAATATTAGTTTTCTTTCATGTAGTGTATGAAATGGAATGAAGCAAGGCTGTGTTCTAAAGTGATTTTACCACTGTTAAGGGGTGTTGTTAGGCACAAGTGAAGCATGGCGACTTGGCATATTAATAGCATTCAGTTGATGTGTGCATATTTACAACACTCTTGAATTTTGTTTAACCAATTACATTTTAGAGCTGAAACAATCCTTTTTTTTCAACAACACCATGATGAAAATTAAACGTTGTTATCATAAGATTTCCACAAAGTCAACAGAAACTTTGTTTGTGCAATCAGCAATGCATTTACAGTTACCTGAGTAGTATGAATTATTTACACAAAAGCTGTTTGTCCTCATTTGGTCTCTGAAGAGTGTTCTGAATGTGTTAGAGGAATGAAATGTAGTGCACAGTGCAAAACCCATTGTCTTGTTCACATTCCACCTGCAATCTATTTTAGCCAGGTGCTACAGGCATTTGAATATGCTTTGAATATTTAAACATTCAATAATTAAGCAATGAAGCGAATACACAGGATCTGCCTATGGAGTGATCAATGTGGTGTTATTACTGAAATAAGATTTGTTGATCTATGAAATTTTTTTTTATCAGAAACCGTGAGATTTCAGAATAATTTATGAACCTGTTGTATCCAATGGAAATTATTTTTACTAGATTTATTTTCATATCGCCTGTTACGTGCCACATAATGTACTATTTGTGTATATGTGGCCTTGCATCCATTTATATATCAGCAATGTGCAAACAGCACTGTGCAGATCGCGTCATGCACACAGCCCCAATTTTACCATTAACCTGATTTACATAATTTCTTAAGTGAATTGTGTGCTCAAGCAATGCAGATAGCATGCAAATAAAAGATGGTTTTAGGGCTATAATCCTTTCTTAATGAATTCCCCTTCAGACTTTAATTTAAACATATTATGTATATTGTTTTGACTAAAATCTGCCTTTGTTGCAATCATTTCACAGAACCAACCAGGACCAATGTCTTGTTATTGTTTTATTCTCTTATATTGTTACATGCTAAAAAGTTGTCCAAATGAGACAGGAATATGCATTTTCTGATTCCGAATAGCCATGTGTGGAGTATCTACAAGCAGAAGGTTCCTCTTTAAGTTTTATAAACACACTGGTCTCCAGAATTTCACACTGTTTTAACAATGCAGATGAACCGTGGTCTGAAATCTATTTAAATTTATGGCAGAACTCAAACAAGAGCCTGTTGGATTGTTTTAAATCCCAAAGGCAATCATTAATGCAAACATATTCCATTATAAAGAGTCACCTTGAGCTGGTACAGGTTTGTTATACATATGAAATTAAGAGTCTGCCATGCATCTTTATAGACTTTTCTGTGCAGTATCTGAAAGTCCTGCTGAGGTCTTCATATAACAGACTCTCTACATCCAAGGATCAGCAAAGCAAAGAATATTGCATTTAGAATGATTCCCTAGGCAAGTAAATGAACAGCTTGTGTCTGAGGGCAGCAAATCGACTGAATCAAAAAATGGCATTTCAGGATATTACATTCACCACAATGGCAAAATGACAATTTGTGTAGCGCAAATCTCAATCTGGGGATAGACAGCAGAAATATTTAACTCATATCCTTATTTTTTTATGGAAGGAAAATAAATGCAGTGTTTATTATGACCCATAGTGCAGCTTCCATGAGTTGCAGGAATAGATTTGACTTAGCTTTATAAGCTTTTGTTTCAAATCTGAGCTCTTTAACTCCATAGGGGCGCTGGATAACTGTCAGGCTTATAAGTGTCAGATTCACTATTTGTACTTTACCGGGAATAAATTTGAGGAACCCTTCATTTTGTCACATTTGAAGAGGATTCTGCTGTGCTTAGACATGCTTACTTGAGTGCCTTTTGAAATGCATCCTGGGAGACAGACCTACCTTTTGAAACAACAGAACATTTTCTTCATGGATTGACATGAAAGGAAAGTTAAAGCTTTCAGGCTTGAAACAGAACAAATGTCATCTGACGAACGGTTTTCCAGAGGACTGTAAATGAGGCAGCAGACTTTTCACCATCTCCTGCTTCCCCTTTTGTCTGTCTGTTTTTAAGTCGATCCGGAAACACTCACATCGTCCACACCTACATGCATACATTTGTGTCTTCTCGCAAAATGATCTAATATTCACAATCGCCAGCTCCTGTATATGGAGCCCCACAAAATATGATTACGCCTCTCAGAAATGTTGTGAAAGCTTAAGTATCTCCTGACCTTTCGTCCATGCAAAGCATGATGGAAAAAGTGCTTGGGTCACTTTGACTTGATAGAGAGATGGCATCGGTAAGTGTTTATTAAAGCTGAAGGGGCTACAAGGGCCCGCATCAGTGATCAGACATCTGTGAATGGACCCTACATCAAAACTCTCCTGTCTTTAAGAAGCCACAGCCGAATGGCAATCAACATTAGACGGAAATGTTGGCTACGTAATTACAAACTTCATGAAGTTTTATGTTTTTTGAAGAGCCACAGAACACCTTCAGCAATCAGAGAGAATTGAGAAACTGGATACTTCTGTGAAATATCACCCTTTTCTGCTCTTCCGATGGCAGGATTTAATCAGAAAGGTGACAGTGTCAATTTATTTCTGACAAAAAGCCCTCGGGCAAATTTAAGCATAATGATTTGCAGTATCCACGTACCCATTATCTGTGTTACAGAGTAAGGGTGGTGATAGGTACCATTGTTCACAATTTTCCTGTGCCGTTATGAGAATTATTATTAAATGTGAGCTAAAAATAAAAGTCATCTTTGTGACATTTCGTAAAAATATATTCAAAGAACATCACCCCAAAAAGAGCTTCTTTCTTAAAGGTATAGTTCACCTAAAAATTATTATTCTGTCACCTTCATGTCGCACCTGTATGACTTTCCTTTCTATGTGGGACAAAAAGATTATTTGAAAAATGTCCCACGTGAGGGTGAGTAAATGATGACAGAATTCATTTTTGGGTGAACTATCCCTTTAATGCCTTTCCAGTTCACTCTCAGTTCAAAATATGCATAATGTGGTTTGGGGGTGGTGGAAAAAAAGTACTATTTATTTAATTCATTAATGATATGATTAATTCTTCACACAAAAGTCCTGACTTGATATTTTTCCATCTCTAGGAGGAAGAGCTGAGGAAAAGTGGAGAGGCAAAATACGCCCATTTGAGCAATGATCTTCATGTTTTAATTGAAGTTTTCGCACCACCTGGAGAAGCCTATTCCCGCATGAGCCATGCCCTGGAGGAGATTAAGAAATTCCTTGTTCCAGTAAGTTCATACACTTGGATTCCTTGAGAGGGATGGTGAGCTGGAAGCCAAGATGAAATGAGTGCACCAACCAATACTGAACTCTAGTGCTCTCTTGCATACATAAATTTGCTCATGTTTATTGCGTAGGGAAAAAAAAGAGATTATAGAGTTATGGATATGATTAAATATATACATTGGAGATCTGCCTTACAAAATTGGATGTTTAATATGCTGGAACTGGCTAGAAACCGAGAGAATGCTGCTAGTTTCTGATAATGTATTTTGCAAATCCACATTAATTTCACCCTAGGTTATGATTCTGAATTTTCTTTGAAAAAAACAAACGGCTTAACATGAAAAATTCTTCTGCTTTTTTAACTATACAGTTGTGCTTATACGTTTACATACCCCTTGCAAAATGTGCAAAATGTTAATAACTGGAACAAAGTAAGAGGGATCGTGAAAATTGCATGTTATTTTTTTATTTAGTACTGTCCTATTTCACACAACAGATGTTTACATATACTCCACAAGACAAAATAATAAGTGAATTTATAAAAAATGACCCCATTCAAAAGTTTACATACCCTTGAATCTTAATACTATGTTTAATTTCTTGGATTATTCCACGACTGTTTTTATATATTGTGATAGTTGTTCATGAGTCCCTTGTTTGTCCTGAGCAGTTCAACTGTTACATTTGGAAAGGCTTCAAATAGGCAGAAGATGCTGGAAAACCAAAGAATGTGCAGGCGCTGGAGGATTTTTCTGATGAACAGCAGGAAGTTGAACTGCTCAGGACCAACGAGGGACTCATGAACAACTATCACAAAATATAAAAACAGTCGTGGATCATCCAAGAAATGACACATAGTATTAAGATTCAAGGGTATGTAAACTTTTGAATTCAGTTATTATTTTGTTTTGTGGAGTATATGTAAACATCTGTTATGTGAAATAGCTTATTCAGGACAGTACTAAATAAAAAATAACATGCAATTTTTATGATTCCTCTTATTTTGTTTCAATTATGGACATTTTGCACATTTTGCAAGAGGTAGCCTATGTAAACTTATGAGCACAACTGTATGTATAGTACAGTTCAGAAGTCAGTAAAAATTGTAATAATAGTAGTTACTTTTAAAGAGATTTCAAATTAATGTGTTCAATCTATACAAATAAATAAATAAGCAGCACAACTATTTAAAGGGTTAGTTCACCCCAAAATGAAAATTCTGTCATTAATTACTCACCCTCATGTCGTTCCAAACCCATAAGACCTTCGTTCATCTTCGGAACAGAAATTAAAATGTTTTTGATGAAATCGGAGAGCTATCTGACACTCCCATAGACAGCAATGCAACTGAAATGTTCCCAGGCCCAGAAACGCAGTAAGTACATTGGTAAAACAGTCCATGTGACATCAGTGGCTCAACTTCAGTTTTGTGACGCTACAAGAATACTTTTTATTTTGCGCAAAGAAAACAAAAATAACATAATTTACTCAACCATTCTTCTCCCCCGAGTTACGTCGTTTGCCATTTTAGAGAGTATCACAACGCATACACACGCTTTCCCCTAAGCGTAAACAACGCTTAAAACGCAGATTACGTTCATGCTCGCGCTTTCTCCCCAAACGTAAACAATGTTAATTACGTGAAATACGTTCTGAGGTACTCTCCAAAATGGAGGGTGAGTAATTAATGACAGAATTTTCATTTTGGGGTGAACTAACCCTTTAATAGTAGTAGTAATAATAAGATTTATTTATTTAATTTGCAGCACCAAATCAGCATATCAGAATGATTTCTGGAGACTCGTGACACTGAAGACTGGAGTAATGGCTGCTGAAAATCTTCAGCAATAAATTACATAAAAAATATTAAAATATAAAACAGATATTTTAAATTGCAATAATATTTGACCATATTACCGTTTGGACTGTATTTTTGTACACACACTAGCTTACTTGTAACGTTAGAAAAAAAATCGGTCCTGGAGCTTTCAAAGGTAATTAATGTGTCAAATGAATATCTCTGTGTAGTCCAGACTCCAGACTGTAAATATTAAGTATGAGTTGCTGGCCTCAGGGAGGAAGTGTTCTAGGAGAGATTCCCTACATTCACCTCTCCTGCCCTGGGCTTTAGGCAGGCTCTTAGCCTCTTGGGCCAAAACTTTGCATCATCCAGCACTGGTCTGGTCATATCCTCCATGTGTACTGCTGTCAGTGTTGTTCCATATTTTATCTTTATGCCCACGGCGGAATACCAAGATGATGAGTTTTCAATCTCAATAGCTCTGTTTCTAATCTATAATCTATTAGTATTTTAAAATGTCTTAAACATGCTCCAGCTCCAGACAAAATTATGATGCCTTCTTTTTTAACCCAAATTCTTAGACAGCAATGTGTGTATCCATTCCAGTTAGAATACTGCCATAAAAGCAGCTTCCTATGTAGGCAGTAGGCAGCGGGGCAGCTCATTAGGGTTTGGAGCTAATGTCTTGACGTCTTTCCGTCTTTGAATTTGTTTATAGTGGTCTACTCATTTATCTTTGTCAGAAAGCTTGATTCCTGTCAGGATTAAAAGAGTGTGCTGGCATCTCAAGATGGTGCACTTTGAAATGTTAATAGTATCTAGGCAGCCATTTGGATATGTCATAGCATTTATTTTATACACTGTAAAAAGGGATAAGTTGACTTAACTTAAAAAAAATTGAGGGTTTCCTAAAAATTTTTTAAGTTAAGTCAACTTATCACTTTTTACAGTGTAGAGACATGACATTATGGCCCCTTTCTAATTAAAGGTTTTTTTCTAGGCCCCTTAATTCCAATGAAAACAAACCTTAATGCTACAGCACACATGACATTCTAGTGTATTGTGTGCTTCTTTCTTGCAATAGTTTGGGAAGCCATTTTCTGTTCCAGCATCACACATCACAATGCCACGATGCACAAAGAAAAGTCTATTAAGAAATATTTTACCGAGTCGAATGTGGAAGAACTTGACTGACCTGCACCAAGCTCAACTCCTATTGAACACCTTTGAGATGAATTGGAATACAGAGAGCCAGACCCCCTGACTCATCATCATTACCTGTCCTTAGTGACGCTCTTGTGTCCGAATGAGAGAAAATCTCAGTGTTCGTGTTTCAACGGCTACTGCAAAACTTTCCCAGAAGAGTGGAAGCTGTTAGCAAATGGAGGGAGACTCAGCTTCCAAATAATGCCCAACAAACACGTACACTACCATTAGTAAGATATGCATTCTTGCTGAATAAAAGTAGTGTCTTTTTAAGACAATAGAGCATAGAGACAGTGATTTATGTATGTAGATATCATTGTCAAAAAAATAAATAAAAATAAAGCTGCATGCAGATTATCTCTAGCTCTGGATTAAATTGCACTATGAATTGTGAAGTTCCATTGAATGAATTTTGTAATTCCAGATTAGCTTGGTTAACATACAATGAATATGTCTTTAAAAAAACAAACAAACAAAACGCCTTTGCAACCTACACTACTGATAGACCTAAACCTTTGTTGATAAAGCCTACAGAAAGCCCATTATGTGAATACGATTACACAACCTCATACACTGCCAAAGGAAAAGAGTGATTCATGCAAAACGCAGCATCTTTAGTAGGAGTGAGTGGGCTCTTTTCAGCGGCAGTACTGTACATGTATTGACTGTAGTCTCATTAAGAAGGAAACTGGCTAGATTTTTCAGGAGGAAGTCTGATATATACCATTAATACAGAGAAGATGTACAGACTCATACGGAGACTAAAAAAAGCAAGAGTTTATGGTTTTATTTATTTATTTTTCAGCCTGACTGGCTAGCTGGACACAATTTGACCTGGTGTTTCTAAGACTCCCTGTTTATATCCTGAATCAATGCATTACCTCTGTTATTAAATCTGATTCAGAACATAATTAGCTTTACCTCGAGACACTCTGCATAATCAGTCCATCAGAATGCTCATTACATCTGATCAGTATAAAATCTATTTCTGTCTGTCTATGTGTTACCCTCATTTCTCAAAGGCAAGGAATGCAGTCAGATTGTTTAGGCTAAGACATGGGCTGCCCTGGCAACAGGGAAAACCTAGCTAGCGCTGATCCAAGAACCTTACACACCTCACCTTTCAACATGTTATAGAAATGATCAAAATTCCTACCTCTAGGTTTTAGATTTATTTGGTGATTGTCTCTGCAGTTACTAAGAATATCTTCAGAGGACTGTGAAATAATCACCCCTCCTTTGTCCTTTTTCCAAAGGTTTCACCAATTTGCACTGTAGTGGATGGGTATTTATGTACAGTTTTAGTAATTGCACTATGGTTTGGGGTCTTTTTTGAAGAAAATTAATACTTTTATTCATCAAGGATTAATTAACTTGATCAAAAAGCGACAGCAAAGACATTGAAGATTTCTATTTCAAATAAATGCTATTGTTTTGAACTTTCTATTCATCATAGAATCATGGAAAAAATGTATCATGGTTTCCACAAAAATATTAAGCAGCAAACCTGTTTTTAACATTTATAACAATAAGCACCAAATTTCTGAAAGATCATGTGACACTTAAGACTGGAGTAATGCCTGCTGAAAATTCAGCTTTGCCATCACAGGAATAAATTATATTTCAAAATATATTAAGTTTTATTTTAAATTGTAATAGTATTTCACAATATTAGAGCATTCTTTGATAACTATTTTTTTTTGTCATTTTGTCATATATATTACATAGCATTTCCAGTTAAACACTGTATTTCGTATATTTACATTTTATTTAACAATGGACAAGCCCGAGTCCATTTAGTAGACACAAAAGCAGCTCTAAATCTCAGCAATACAATCTGTATTGATTGTTGAGCATATCTGTGTGGAAAGGCCACTCTCTTCTAGCTGCCATGTCTGATATTTGCCTGTACCCAGCTGTTGTGCCAAACAGGAAGGAAAATAAGTGGCTGGTGGAAATGAGGCTCCGTTTATCTGCCTGTGGCAGTGACATGATAATAAAATAAGCGCTATCCACTCTGTAATCGTCCTTGTGATTCAGGGCCCTGTCATGTTCAATCAAATGAGAGAGGGACTTTATAAATGCAGAAAGTGGAATTATTCTTTCACAACAATGCACTGATAGCTGATGTCAAACAAAGTTAATAAGCCAGTGCTCTATTTTTCTCCTGCCTCTATCATTTCTCTTACTCTAAATGAAAGATATGTGTGCATCACGTTCCCTCATTCAACACCATATTTTGGAGTGTGTGTCATATGGTGTCTTTTTGTCAGTATGTATGCAAAAAATGTTTCTTGTCCTCCACATCTGAAAAACAAGCTAAAACAGATTTCTTTTTTTATCCTTGTTTTTTTGTTTGAAGTCAGCAAAACTTTCTGGCAGTATATTTAACATTCCCTGCCAACGTTCTGGTGGTCTGGCAATGCATTTAAAACTCAGTTGCTTTGACGCTGGCTTCTGCGAGATGTACATCCAACTGGATCAGTTCTTTTTGTAAAAGCATGTCAGATGAGATGCACATACAACACATTCACATTTGTATAGAAATATTTTTATGTCAGGTTTGCTGTTTTTTTTCTTTCCACAGGATTACAATGATGAGATCAGGCAGGAGCAACTTCGTGAGCTCTCCTACTTAAATGGCTCAGATGACCCAAGCCGAGGAAGAACCGCACGAGGACGAGGCTTACGTCTGACCTCCACAGCCTCCACCCGGTACAGTAGCTTCACCTCACCACCCCTCTGAACAATCACAGAAACCTTAAAGGAATAGTTCACCCAAGTATGCCATCATTTATTCACCTTTATGTCATTTCAAACCCGTGTGACCTTTTTCTTCCGTGGAACACAAAGCAAGAGGTTTTTAAATATTTCTTGTATATTCCCCCTTTGTGTTAGTTTCTTGGATTTTGAACTGAGCAGGTTTGTTGGAAAAAAAAATCTATTATTTTTAGTCTTATCAGAAGGAGAAAATGTCTGTGTATCAGAAAAGCTCAGGCTCAGGTAACAAGGTAGACATTTTAAGCTAATGAAGCAGATACTAGTTAGGAAAAGACAAAAATTTAAAAAATTAAAAATAAACAAGGAATAATACCAAAAAATACCAGCAAAAATATCAGCATGCAAGTTTGGAATGATATGAGTAAATGAGAAATTATTTTTGGGTGAACTATTCCTTTAACTAACATGATTGTGCTTGTTAATAAATTAAGTATGAATCAGATCTAAAAGAATAAATATCAAATAACAATAAAAAGAAATCTTATTCTGCATTTCTGATGAAACCGAAGTCATCCAAGTTTACTCTTTAACTCTAACTGTTAACAACTCTAACAGAGGCCCAATTTTCACTCCCAAACATCTGCGCACTGTTGGATCATGAAAGTGCCCTGAGGCTCAGTGTTATTAATCAGGTTAGCAGGTGAAGCATTAATTGTTCTCATCAAAAGCATAACTTATATATACCGTCATACATTATTTACACCATCTTTAATGTTTATTTCATACATTTCACACTGCACTTGTTCTGGCTTGTTTGAGCCTCTGAAGATCCCTCTAGGATTCTCCCAAAACAACGACAGCTTGCATTACCTCAGGTAGTAATAATAGATTCAAAATATGATCTTTCTGTTTACCGTTCCTGGTGGATAAAGCTATAAAGCGCCTCTTCGCCTTGATGTGCCACGAGAAGTCATTACCACAAATCAGCATGGCAAAAACAACACTGATGAGGCCATTAGTCTCTGTAGGATCTTTGGATTTGGATGGACGAAATGTAGAACTGGACAGACCGAAACATCTGCCATTCACCAGTGCTGCCAACTCCATCTGCCATGCTGCAACAGTAATCAGGTTGAAAATTACTCCAGAAATGGACAACTTCACCCCTTGATTCCACAATAGCAGCACAAGGGAGCGAAATAAAGCTGTCTCTCATCGCACTGAATGAAACAATGTGTTCTACAGACTGATTTTTGATGCCGTGCTTCACTGACACTGTTACAGTGTGTAACCTGAGCAGTGCAATGAAAGAAAAGAGCTGAGGCAGTGAATATTGCAATATCTTTTAAAACTCTGCTGTCTCACCTTATTGAATCACTGGCATTATGGTTCACAGGGCTTTAATAGGCTGTCGGTGATGAAAACACCAGCTAACAGCAACCCACTATTATAGCACTGCAGCAAATGACTTCACACAAAATGCTAATTTTTTTATCTGTAAACATTGGAGTTGTGCTGCACTAATTTTGCATAGCGCTGCCACTGCATCAAGTATGTGTCTATATAGAAATGTGAGGTTCTGCAGAAGAGTTATATCACAGCAATATCAAACAAATATGGGAAGGTTTGGTGGTAAAATACTATTAAAATTAAAATTTTTATATATTAAACTAAATCTACACAGAGTCAGACCCAACCTATTTTATTATTATTATTATTATTATTTTAATAAATTCAATTCAATTGTTGTCATTATTGTAAAGTTGGTTTATCAGTATTTTATTTTAATATTAAATTAAAAAAAGCAATTATAAACAGAAAAAATATATATTGCACCACAAATCTTAATAAATATATAAAATAATATAATAACAAACATAATATGTATATTTTCATAAAAACAAAATAAAATAAGAAAAAAAATAATATATTTCTATTATATATTATGTCATATATTTTCTCTTACTTTATGTCTTTAGAGGTCGAGGGGGGGCAGCTCCACCCCCTCCACCAGGACGAGGAGCAGCAGCACCCAGAGGAACTGTGGGAACACGCACCTCTGTCCCAACACCCACACTAGCCAGGGGAGTGTCTGCACCCCGGGCCAGAGGAACTACAGGGACCCCTGGATACAGAGCCCCGCTACTGCAGGCCACGCACAAATCATATGATGACTACGTAAGTCAAGATTAAGTGTTTTTAATGACAATGAATTTTTTTGAAGTGTGTACTGTATGTGTTTTAGTTTTGTTTGAAGAACTACTGAGGTAAAAAGTCTTTGAGTTGAGTTTGTGTCCAAAAGCTCTTCATTATTGAAAGTCTTGCTTACACGCCCACACAAACACATATACACACTCACAAAATAGAAGGCTTGACAGAAAAAAAGGTTTATGAATCCTTGAATCAAATTCACTGAGGGAAATGGACAAGGAATGGCCTTTCTATTTACCAAAGGTTGAATGAATCAGTGAAGACAAAATCCATTCTGACAGATTGAATGCCATAAGATGTTAGTCTACATGCTGACATACTGTAGAGAAAAGCCATGTGGTGCAAAAAGAAAAGCATCTGCTCACTTGATTGACTGTTGTCTGTGAGACGATGAGCTTGACTATCACTATCAGTATCTGACTACCGTTACCAGTATTATAATTATTGAGGATGGTGATGATAATGATGATGATTATTAATAATGGAAGCTTTTGCTGATTTGTAGGACAACACCTACACATTGCAGACTTTTTGTACCCAGGTGTGCACAAGGTTATTTTTGCGAATTCTCAGCCAAGTGAACGTCAAACTCCAACCTAATGAAAAAAGCAATATCTCATGGATTCGATTCCCTCTGAGCTTTTGCCTAATGCAAAAACCCTATATGTGCAGCGCTGTGGCAGATTGGTCTGTCTGCATGGGGAAATGTTAGAGTACAGACTCATTACCAACGTGAATTGAGTTCTGCTGGAGAGCCTCTGTATTACGGGAGACATGGAAACGTGGACATATTTCTGCGAGTAATTGGGTCTGGGGTAGGCAGGTGGAGGAAAGAGGACTAAGAAATGAGCAGTTCACTAGGAACATATTGTATACCTTTCAAAATCTAACCTTGCCAATCCTCAACCTTGCGATTTTTACCTAGACTTTGAGAATTCCAGAATGTGCATGTATATTTGTGGAAATATATATAAGTGTATATGACTATGTACAGGTGTATCTTGTTTCTATATTTTATATATTACACATAGAGAGAGTGATTGAATCTGAAAATTGTATCTTGTGTTACTTATTCACATTTCTTTGGTAAGAATCATATTACACTTGTGTGATTAACATAACAGCATGAGAGTTATATTACAGTAATATCAAACAATCAAGTTTATAAATAATGAAATACTATAGTCAAATTAAAACATTTACTGAAGTGCCATAATGAATACTTATAGCTACACGAAGCTAACTTGTTTTGAATACGAAGTGTAATTGGGTTAAAAAAAACAATAATCCATTTATAATATTTGGGGAAAATGGTTTATGAGTAATTTTTGATACATGTAAATATTAAATACATAAATATAACATTTATTAACAATAATAAGATATTAAATATAAAAAAAAATTAAAAAATAATATGTCCTTTTAGTTGTCATTAAAAATGACAGATACTGTATAGTGTGTGTAATCAACAAGCAGCTTTGAACATATTATTTTGAAATATTACAGCCGTCTAGCTTTCTACTAAGCCACATTCAGAGATATATGTATGTGTTCAATAGAAATAGTCAGGTTTTTTTTCTGTTATTAATTTGCTGTCTGCTTTTACACAAACTTAAACTGTCATCCAGGTTTAAGATGTATAAAATGAAAGACACATGAATATCCACTGGTGTGTGAAAGCGTTCTGCTCTTTTTGTTGGTGAGGATTTGAATCCAGTTAATCACAGCTCTTATGTATATCAGCCGAGCCGTGCCAGACTGCTTCCTCCTCTCCCTCTCAGCACAACAGCTTTACTCAAAGATCACAAGTGCTTTCTCAGAGGGCTCTTCACTCTTCTACAAACCAGTCAGACACTCCTCTATGAGCTGACGCCCCTTTTCTTCCCACAAAATAAACAAATCTCTGAATGTGGCTTAGTAGAAAACTAGACGGCTGTAACATTTCAAAATAATATGTTCAAAGCTACTTGATGATTTGTAATTTTTCAGTTTTTCTTATCCGTTGGCCATTGTTTGTATGTTCCTTGATGTTAAAATACCTTTTCTTATCCCAGATTAATACGTAGAGTGCTTGTAAGTCATTTGTATGCTGAAAAGTGTAAACACTGAGGCTCTGTGGTGCTATCAAAACATTGTTTTGTTTGTTTGGTTATCCTGACCAGCCCAGCATAGCAACAGCGTCTCAGCCAATGGTGTTGGTTTGGGGCGGGGCTATCTGTTTGTCTTGACTAGTGGCAGACAGGGGAAAAGTGTTTGAGAACAATAATTATTTTTCCATTTCTGTTCGGTAACTCTAGTGGTGCAGCAATAACATACTGGAGAAATTTATTTTGACAATGTACTCACCCTCTTGTCCTTCAGAAAACTCACAAGACTTTTGTTCATTTTTGAATCACAAACTAAAATGTGGAAACTGAGAGATTTACAGTACATTCTACCATTGAAAGTCCATTCCAACCAAACGTGTTATACAGCATTAATCAAGCATGTTTGATTTTCCATTCATCATATATGTACTGTACGGTATGTGCATTATATGTGAATTCAAAATAAGTTTATTTGTGTTGTGAAGGTGAACTAAAGTCTTGCAGGTTTTGAATGGCGTGAGGGTGAGAAACTGATGACAGATTTTTCATTTTGCCTCAGATTTCTTTTTTTCCTGCATAATATACTGTTTTAATGTACTAACTGTTTGAAAACCCAATTAAAAAGCATACAGAATGCCTTCTAAGGCCACAACTAGCTCAATGTGGATAAATAAATGAAAAGGGTCAATCGCTGTGAAAGAAGCCCTTGAGTGTCTCGGATAGTATCGCAGTAAACCTCTTTCACACACAATCACACACCACTTCACATGGCAAAAGCCAATTCAAGGTGCAGAATAGAATGTTGCGAAAAGGCTTCACTCGCACTATTTCAAAGCAAGGTTCTCACCATGGCTCTAATTGTTTTTTAACAATGGGCTCGCTTACACCGCTGACTTGACATTTCTGAGGTGAACTAATTATTGAAATGGAATTCTTCATGCAGAACTCCCTCGTTTAATAAAACAGATGTACGACATACACCTCAAGAATAAGTTTAATCATTTCCTGCTGAAGAGATGCATTTGGAGTGCCTAGAGGCTCAGCATATTATTTCAGCTCTGAGAGCTGTACATGGGAAGGCAGTTAAAAAATTGGGAAAAGTAGCACTTGTGCTTTTGCTGTGAAAATATCAAGGAAGAATGAGCTGCATGTAATTACCTGTTAAATCGTTGTGTACAGTACACGCCGATATCAGCCCTTATGACTTCTATGAGCTACAGTATATTTACTGGTCAGTGATTACTGAATCAGGAAACACTGGCTACGGCTATCACAACTCCTTGTCGTGCATGAAATAACGCCTATTAAAATTTATTGCAACATGATTTGCAAATGCGCAGTAGATTGCTCCGTTACAGGAATTGCTACTTCTGAAGGTTAGAAGTAATAGCCTACTTGTCTGTCATCAGCTTACTGAATTAGTTCTTTTATTTGGGTGATTGTAAAAGTTTATGTAACAAGTAATATGTGCTCCTATATTTCTACAGTGAGATCTTTGGTAATAACCAGTCCTAGTTTATCACATTCCTGCTGCCACTTTCATAGTACTGGCAAATGACTGTGCTTTCAGGCAAAGACAGTGCTTTCAGGATACTCTGAACTGTTATTTTAGCTCTATAAATATTCATGTGGTTGTTCTTGGGTTGGTGGAAGGGAAGGTGCCTTAATGATTTCCAGTGGGCTGTTATCATATATGAATAGACATATCAATTATTTGTATTTCCAGTTTGTAAGTGGTAAGATCATTTAATTCTGTGGGGGAAAATCATATAAAAAATTAAAACCTGACTCCTGGCCATGGACAATAATTTGCTTGATTAAATTATTTGAGATATTCTTTGCCTAAAGCAAAGTGTAAATCTTTCCTGAATATGTGATGATTTCTCTACATATGGAGCAACACATGGTAATTGACATATTTGCATGGAAATGTATGGAGAAGCTCAGAGAGCAGCTGTTTTAGAAAATAATCTATTTAATCAGATCCTCAACAAATCACAACAATTCCATGCAGTTAAATTTAACATATAGCAACATAGTTATTTTACAAAGAATTTCCCATACCAGGATGACTAAATTCCACTTGAACTTATGATTCTAATATATTTAATATACAGTACTACTGTACTTAATTGCTGTTATTTAAAAGTTGTCCAATTGGTTTTGACTAGTGAATTTCTGATGCAAATACAAACAGAGACGCCAATGTCAAAAAAATAAAATACAATATCAAAGCTCTAGCTTTGAGTCAGTGGACTGATCTTTCTGCCTTCATTCTCCTCTTTCCAATAAACTGTGGTTAACCGAACATAATATTTAATTCATCTAAACCTATTAGTCACTAATCACCATGATATGAAATGCAGTTTCCCTTTAATATAAAATTGATGTGCATTGAAATCCCATTTTGATTATGTTTGAAAGAATTATGTGTTCTTTCAACGTTTGCAACAATCAGAACAGACTATTAAATAGATATATGGCCTGTTGGATGTCAGTATATTTCAGACTGCTCCATCCTGTCTGGCCTTAAACCCATGTTTGCTCATACGTCAAGCTGAAAATATTAGCCCTCAAAAATTGGTTAAGAAACAAGTGGTAGAAAAAGAGGCTTCATTCAGTAAGCAGACGGAATCACAGACAAAAAGCGTTTTCAACCATTAATTTCCTTTTGCTGCTCTCCAGTGAGGAATCATATTCAGTTGCCGTCCCACACAGAGATCAGTCACTGTCAAGAGGTGTTGGTGGTTGTCAATTGATAATGAAGCTGAGTATTGAAGACCTTTGGCTGTCTGCTGTATTAATTACTCTTGCAGTGCTCTCTACCACTTGATTTATTTCCTGTTAGCTTGCTCAATTGGACCAGAGTTAATTGCTCTTTCAAACGAGTGTTGAAATGTAACGATCAAGCTCCATTAACTAGAGCTTGCTCGAATTATGCGCAGTGGCTTGTAAGTGCATGTTAAAGTCAAAAAGGTCAGACACAAGGACCTCTTAAATAACACTTTGTTATTATATTAAGTAATATCCTGGCCACATAGTATTTGCATAGATGTGCAAGACCTCTGCATACTATAAAGTACTAAATTATTTCATATAGATGTTTGAATGTTTTCATGTGTTCCTAGTATGTCTTGCTTCTAACTTCTAACTTTTTGACATATATCTTTAAGGAATAGAGCTTAGTCAGAGTAGAGCCATATTTAATTTCTTACAGGAAAACGAGAGTGTACAGTGCATTCAATGATTTGTACTGTTGTTTAACAACATAGAAAAAAACTCTGTAAAACAGTTTTGAAAGTTGTGTGTTGGTGAAAATTGCACAGTGTGTGCCATTATAAACACAGCCTATCCCTCACAGCCTAGTTTTCATCCACACAAAATTTAATATAGCATCTAACCTCAATAAAGTCTGTAATTCACTCTTATCTTTTCAAACCTAAATTTTCTAATTTTAATCTTTCTGAATCAAACAATTCACTGAAAAGATCACAAATGACATAAGGGGCGAGTAAATAATGACAATTCTACTATTCTGTTTGTTCATTAAATGTCATAGCAGTCTAAAAAAGCAGACACATCTTCATCTTCGCAAATGTTAAAATGAAAGCTACTTCCTCCTGTTTTTTTCTGAAATGGCCCTATTAAATGGGTAGGTCAGTCACTACCTCTCACTGTTCTGCTAAAATGTATTTCCTTAGAGTGCTGTTGGTATTACAGTGATTGACATGTTCTGAAATATGCCATTAATAGTAAAACATGCTGCTTCTTCTACACGCTGCTGCTTAAGATATGCATAGCACTCTATCAAGAAGACGTGTTAACAAACCGGTCAATTAGTGGGAGAGGACAGAACCCTGACCCTATTAGCACAAGGAAAAACTAATAGAAGGAAACTTGTGTGTTAGATCTCCTGAACAACTTAATCCCTGGCATAATCCGTAACTTTAATTTAGTCTAATCCTTCTTCATACTCATAAAACCTGACTGTTGTGCAGAATTTTAATGTAAAGGTTTTTCTGACAGATTAGGCCTAATAAAAAAGGGAAGCGCTCTCAGTTAGTCTGTCTGAACAGCAAATGGAAACACCATACTTGATGTTATGAGTTTTGCATTTGTGAATTATTTGGAGTTTACCCAATAGTGAGTTGTTTTAATCAATCCAATATAGTGTAATCACCACAAAATTGTGTATTTAGCACAGGATGAAGATGAATTTTCATTTTATGATGCTGTGTATCTTTTATGCACTAAAAAGTCTGATTGTTGGGGTGTATCTCACAGACACAAACGAATTTTACTAGTCATACAAATGTGCTCATTTTTGTTTATGCAAAACAGAATGTCCCATTCAGATGCTTTTTCCCAAAAGATTCTTATGTGCTGCTGGATTTCCATTAGGCCAAAATATAAATCCAGACATTAAAATTGTAACTGTAATATGTGTGCTGCATATTCAGTATGTGCATTGTAAAAAGAATAATTCCTTTCAATATCAATGAAAGCTTAAAAAAAGAGTAAGAAAAGGTGTATGGATGACATGAGTCATCTCATCATGGAGTTTTAATCTGTTTATTGTTTCTTTTGTCTGTAATACTTGATCGACCTAGGCATTATCCACTTGTCTTCAAACATGGCAAATGAGACAATTGTCGCTCATTGATCAATATTTTCTGTTGGACATGATTCAGCTGTGCCGGTCCTCCACTCTGGGAGTATATTTATTAGAGAAATCCTATCGCGGTGTAATTAAAGATTGATTTTTCAACCCTAAACAATTAGAGTGCTGCTTTGAGACAGATTCAGTCCTCTAGTGTTGCCCTCTGTGATTATTCTTTTGTGTTTCTGTGATTTCAGGGATATGATGATGGTTATGATGGGGAATATGATGACCAGAGTTACGAGGGCTATGATGACAACTACAGCAACCAGTCAAAAAGGTACACGTTTATTCTTAAAAGACATTTTGTCACAACATGAGCTAATTAATGCTTAACTTTGACTCCAAGAATCTGTCAAAATGTCTCATAAGAATTATTTTCCCTCCTACAGTGTCTCAGAATATTATGAATACGGACACGGTAATAATGATGAAGCCTACAACAATTATGGTAAGCATCTGATCTACAGTTCTTCTAAAACAGCATAACTTTTTCATCCACTTTTCTTTTAGCTTACTAGGAAACTTTTAGGATTTTAGGTCATCTGTTTTGAATGGTGCACCACAAAGAGAAACATCCTCTTGCATAGCAGTAGTTTGCATAGCAGGCGGGCTGAAACAGTCATGGCACATTGCCCACACCAGTGAGAAACCTCTTTGCCTCATTCATTTTCCATATTGCTGTTAAATGTTTCAGAGCTAAAGGTAAGGAAAAACACCTCACGGCATTTGCCAGTTGTTAAATCACCGAGGCCCAGGGCACAGCAGCTGCCATCTTACCTTACTAGTCTGCTTCAGGGCTGAGTTTTAAGATGCACTTGAAATCGTGGACTTGAGCCAGTAGAGAGCTGGAGGCGTTGCTCAGGCCCACCAACAGAGTCAGAATGGCCTTTCAGCCATTACTTTGGCTTTTGAATATGTGCCCTCTGTGAATTACATTTGATGCAGTATTCCCTCTGTTCTTGGCATGGATTGTTGTTTTCCTCTGATGCCAGTTTCCCATTGTATACATGCCTGCTCATTCATTTTGCATTGTGACAAATTGTGCAGTGGAGTGTCAAAGTGTTAACACGAATGATTTGACGTTTTGCCACTTCTTGGCTCGAAACCAAGATTTCATTGTGTTAGAAAAGATTTTGCCCATTGGCACCTCAGTGTAAAAAACAAAACAAAACAGTAATTGTGACTTTGTATCTCACAATATCGATTTTGTGACTTCCTATTGCACACAATGTATTGATGTTTCACAGTTGCAGATTTGTTTCTCACAGCTGTTTGGTTTAAAGACCATATTTATTAATATTATTGATTTAACTGAACGGTTACTTCACTACACTTTCAGATAAGAACACAATTTGAACTGAATTGAGCTGGATAATGACCCTAACTTTGCAACATTGACCCTTTTATTAAACTGAATTGAAACAACATTAAACTAAATAGAGCTGAATAATGATACTATTATTGATCGAATTTATTTTATTTTAATATATTATTGTTTCAAAGCAGCAAGAAGTAATTTATTTTTCATAATTGTAACTTTACTTCTTGCAGAGTGACTTTATATAACAACTGTGACTTTATATCTCACATTGTGGCATACAATTTTTAACAGTGTGACTATATTTTTCAAAATTTGACTTTATGCTTCACAATTGTGGTGTCATTTCTTGTAATTGTGACTTCATATCTCAAAATGTAACTATTTCTCGCAATGTGACTATATCTTGAAGCTGTGACTATTTTGCAGAGTGACTTTATAAATTTGTGACTATTTCTTGTAACTGTGACTGTCTCACAATTTTGACTTTTTTGTCACAATTGTGAATTTTTGGCGCAATGTGACAACTCAATTCATTTGTTGTAGTTATCACTGTATCTCACAATTTTATGACTTAATACAATGACTTAATAATGACTTTTTTGACTATATCTTGCAGTTGCAAATCAATCTTTATTTTGTACTATTTGACCATTTGATCTCACAATTGTGAATTTATTTCTTGTAATTGTGACTGTATATCTCACAATGTGACTTTATTTCTTATTTTTAACGTATCTCACAATTACCTGTTGTATTTTTACTCAGAGGTGGAAATTGACTTCCATAAGATTGCAATGAGCAGAGATTTTTCACACTGTTTTTCACACTGAGGAGGAGCTGAGGGGAAAAGCTATTATATATAATGTGAGTGAGGGAGGGCTGTTTGTGCGGTAGTGATCATTACACAGAATACCGGAATAAAAGGGATTCTCTCATGATATATAATGGTTTTTCCTCCTTTCTCTGTGAAACGGTAGTTAGCAACAATGAAGGTTAAGGTTCTTTGCCCTGAAGGCGGGCTGATTGTTTCCTCAATGGCCCAGCGATCACACTCAGAGAACCTAATGGAGCATCGGCTCCCAACACATACTGTATTTAAATGACAGCAGGGTCATACTGTGAGCTCAGCCAGGAGTTCATGCCTCATCTGCTCTGCCTTTGGTAACTGATAATTAGGGCAAAGTGACATTGTATATTTCTCAAATCTATGATAATGTACTGAGGCGAACATGCAATGTCCTAGATGGGATGCAGGAATGGAGCTCTAAACGAATTATTGAAATGTATGTGTAAGATGATCAGCTGGTGCTCAGTTTATCATTTTGTAATGCTTAGAACAAAAAAAAGCATTAAAAATTGCTAATGTCACATGAAATTACATGGCCGTAGGATATCCATTCCCTGATGAATCGTCATAGCATTGCATTTCAGCCATTTAAAGAGGCTCCTCTCCTTCGTAACATCTATATTCACTTGTGTTAAAGTCCATTTTTCTCTCAGATACTTTAAATGAAGTCTGTTGCGACTGTTTTAAGCAGTTCTGCATTTTTCCCATTTAATCGTTCTACTTTTAGCAGAAGAGGACTGGATATCATCGCGGCCCAACCTCAAAGCTCCAGCATCAAGACTTACTCG
The DNA here is from genome assembly GCA_036784905.1 of Acrossocheilus fasciatus. Classification (NCBI taxonomy): domain Eukaryota; kingdom Metazoa; phylum Chordata; class Actinopteri; order Cypriniformes; family Cyprinidae; genus Acrossocheilus; species Acrossocheilus fasciatus. The sequence continues at coordinate 15,721,904 of CM071950.1, forward strand.
AGGGGGCTACAGAGATCACCCCTATGGTAGATATTAAAGGTGCTCCAGATCATGTGACCTCCATACGTCAACGTCAACCTTATTTACTAAATAATCTAAAATGGGATTTTTAAGTGATAGGTCAATCATGTTTTTAAAGTCACACTAACCTTGGGATGGGGGGGGGGGGGGGGGGAAGCCACATGGTCCCTTTTCTTATCTGAAACTGTTGACTTCCTTGTATGATACCTTATGAACGTTAAGTCTGGCCAGGATTTGGCAGTGTACTTTTATCACTGAATGCCCCTTCCTTTAGTTTTCCATTGTTTGTCCCCCAAATGTAAAGCATGGAATTAGCCACACATTATGCTTCCCTGACTTTGGGAACCTTTGCGTTAAGACAAAAATGTATGAGGAGAGACTCATTTTGTACATAACATCTTTCGTAATTTTTAATTTGATTTGATGATGGTAAATACTGAGTTTGTACATTTAATTTTGATATCAGTATTGGGTTTGAAAGCAATTGGCTATGTATGTAGCCACATCCAAGTGCTTTGCTTTGTGTGTAGCTTGTATTTGTACATAAAAAATGTAATAAAAAGGATGTAAAGCGCCTTGTGCAAGGTTCTCTAAATAGGTGATCATAATTGTTAAACTTGTGTTGCTATAATTTGTTAATAAAGATGAGATCATTTTTGTAAAATTAGATTAGGTACGTACTTGTCTCTAGTACTAAATGCCTGTATGACCTGAGGAAATGGATAATATGTTTTTTTATAGATATCTATTTAACAAAGAAAAGCCACAAAAAGGAACCGTAGAGACGTTGTCAAGTCATTTTGTGTAATAATAGATAAGCTTCATTAATAGAATTAAACTTTGTTAAATAATTTTTAACATTAGCTCTAAATTGTTCATTGACTCTTGATTAGTCATATAAATGTTTAACATGTTAATGGAAATCAACTGTTTAGACCAATAAATTGAATCTTTTTTAACACACTCTTTAAGCTTCAGCTTATTAAACAATAAGTCGGACTGACTTGTCTGCGCTAACGTGACTCTGAGAATGATATGGAGATTCAGGAGGTAAGAACGTCCCCATATTCCAATAAGATGTTCTAAGTGCCTTCAGCCTTTGGTGTTAACCACTGTAGCCAATGTGAATATGGCTGATATTCACACTGTTTCATCACTCGCAGGAGTGAATGGGATCCAGTTAAAATGCTTTATCTCTGCTACCTACAGTACATTTTCCTCTTTTGCTATTTATGTTAATGAACATCAGAAGGCTGCATCTGTGTTGTAATACCAATGCTTTTAAATATCAGCACTATTGAAGGCCCCATAGAGACCTGAACTCTTTTTTGTGACTATTAGAACTGAATGCTGACGCGTATTAAGACTTCGAAAGGATGACTAAACGTTAAGCAGGTAACCCTAATAATAACTCTAATGTTGCGAATGCCAGTCATAAATTAAGTTATTTATACTTCAAAAAGTAAACCTGCCCTCACTAACCCCAAATAAATGCCTCGGCCCTCTAAATCCGCTAATAAAGTTAACTAGTGACATCAAAAATGACTTACTAACACATAAGAAGAAAAAAAAAACAATTAACAATCCATCTTTTAAAAGAAGCTAAAACTGATCTTTAATACCTGACCAGCTAAACTAAGCTTTTTAACCAGACACGCTGAAAAAGATGGTTGCTCTCAAATCATATTCTGCTCTGACAGCTTTTGTCCAGCCCCACAAATTGGTTTACTTTTTTGATAGTAACATATGCTTTGTCAAACTGTTTTCAATCCATCTGTTATTTGTGCATGCGAGTGTACGTTTGTTTTGACTTGTAGTCTCACTCATTGTCTCTTCTTACTTCATCTTGTGTATTATACTAATAGCGCCTCAAAATCTATATCCTAAATTTGATTTATCCTTCCAACAGGTACCAGTCTCTCTGTGAGCTGAGATGCAGTGGATTGAGTCAGACTGGGTAAGAGCTGCAAAACAACATCTCGAAACATGATAACAAATGCATTCAAATATAGTTTAGGTGTATATTTGCTGGGGTTTCTTATGATACTTGCCTGATTTTTATTATTACGGAAGACCATACATCCATGCATTTTCATGCACATTGGTGAAAAATGCATACATTTATTTATTCTCTCATTTAGCATAAATCTGTCATGGTACATCGGAAACACCCAGTATACACCTAAATGTACCAAAGAGCTGTCTACCATAGAGCTACAATAAAGCAAACAATTTTATTTCAAACTGAGGAGCATGTACTAATGTTTTGCTGTGACAGTACAATTAATAAACCATTTAGCAAGTAACACAAACATCCTATTGGGTTATAGCTTGAAGACAGAAACCCGCTCAGTATGATATAGACTTATGACACTATATGCACAGATTAATTGCACCACTAAAATATTAAGGAGTGATCGTATGACCTCGAGTGAAATGTGGCCTTCAGGAACAATGCTTTGAACATTTGGGTAATTAACATTTTTTTCCCCGCATGTGAAGCATAACAGCAACAAGAGACAAAAACACAATATTCTTTAGGACTCATTCTGTTTGGTTTTCTTTTTTCTTTTGCTAAGGCAATTATGCGCATCAGAAACAAACAAAAAATTGTAAAATCAATTAACGCAACACTTTCAATATCGATTTAAGCTTCTTTTTTTATTATTCTTGGGGCTTCCAAAATGCATATATTAGTCATTCTATTAATTTTGACCATCGTCACATTATTTTGGTTCTCTTGATGGATGGAAGTCTTTTGTAGAGGTCAGCCATGTTTTATAGTCTAATTAAGGACAAGACAGGGGCATGCTCAAACAGATGCGTTTTTTCACACAGAGAACCATTTGTAAGCCAACAAAGGATGATTAAATCACTGATGCTTATCAGATGACTTATTTGAGAATGGAAAGGTAATAGGAACGGAAACGATGGCAAAGATATTTTAGTCGCATTAACACTGCTGTGGTTTTTGATCATTAATGGTCTGCATGAAATAAATCTTCAACCGTTATATTAAATTTGTGTAAAATAGTATGTAATTAAATATAATGAAAAAGGGATTATTCATGATTTAAATCATATTTATGGTATTGTGATTTGTGGACTGGTATGGTTCTCAATGGCTTTAGGCTTGCTAATTAAAATGAGCATTGTCTTCTAATCAGTGACACACAGGTGGCGATTTTGCTATTTCACAGTATGCCTTCTGCATTAAACATGTCAGCAGAGGATTTTGAAGCTTGGATGTATATCTCATTTGTCTTTGTACAGTGTTCCACATTGAAAGAGAGTGCATGATGTCTGATATTTTTAATGCAAACGTGAAGGTGGTTAATATGAAAAAAAAATACCAGTTTATGACTGATCTTGCATGTGCTGTGAATTAATGAGACTCATTAGTAACAAGCAACTGGACTTTTTAGGCTGTTAAATCTGGTCTTCTGTGATTCACAATGCATTTTCTTTTTGCATTTTTTTTTCTTTCTGTGGTGAGGAAGAATACATTTATGACAATAACAGATTAATGCATGATGCTTTCTGTTGGGTGTCTGTAATTCACACACAAGACATTCAGTTTTCTATCAAATACTAGTGGAGTTTCCATCACTGTTCAAAATCACTGTTGTTTTCTATGATTGAGTTGGTCATCACATAGAGAGCAAGAGACAGAGATAGAGAGTCGTTTGAACAAAAGGGCTTTAGAATCATCATCACATTTCTTTCGCATAGAAGGAATTATTTGTTTGAATAAAACATTTACAGTTGTGGCCCAAACATGAACTTTTAATAAAGCCATGATATTAAAAACTAAGGATACTTTCACAACAATACAAAGGCACAATAACAAAAAAAATTGTTTTGGGTATATAAAATACCTTCCTCAGCTACTGACAGTTTTGCATATATATATATATATTATTATTATTTTTTTTAATTTTTTTTCATGATTAGCTGCATTTTATTAACATCTACAGAGTAATATCAGCACATCATACCTAAAATATAAAGTAGACAAATATAAAGAATAACAACATTAACTACCTAAATTTTAAATCACATATGAATATAAAAAATGTAACCAGCTCAAGCACAAGAATAAATGTTGCAATGATTTTGTTAGGCAGCATGGTGCTTGAACACATTACATGCTGGTCCTGTAATTCAGTTCCTTTGGGTTTAACACAGCAGGAGAGCAGACAAACAAATGTTAAGGACACAAAGCTCTTAACTGTACAAAAAGAGAAATCGACAAGCTCCAATTTCTTAGCTGCATTCAGACCTTCGAAATGTGGGATGATGAGTCTGTTGGTCTTTTCATCTTTTAAATTGTGGTCTTATTTTATTTTACTCCTGTGATGTTGATATCCCACAATGTAGTGCCTCGGTTAAAGCCACTGTATGGGAATTAAACAGACTTTTATGATTTTATGTTTGAAAGAGTGTGTGAGCCTCCCGCCTATAGCCTCTTCAGAGGATCCTTCAGGAATGAACGTGGATAATGGAAAGAGACCAGTTAATCCAGCCTCCATTACTTTTCCATAATCAATAATCAGCGCAGATGATGTAGAGATTTGAAAATAAATCCACACAATTCTTTTAAATGAAGCTTGTAGCTTTTATTTAAGCCTGAGAATGTAATGTGAGATGTAATCATTACCGACGCTAAGCCATTGGACCGTCAGCGTGGAAGAGAGTGAAAGAAAATACAGCTTCTTCTTCTTCAGTAGATCAGTAGATTCAAAAATCTCGAACAAACAAAACAGCCGAAACAACTGCATTGATGTGGTTTGAGGCAAAGAGACGTGTCAGGCTATTAATTCTTCTACAAATTCCAGTATGTCAGACTATGGTCATATTCATGTTATTTCATCTGTCTTCAGGCGAGATTTTAGACACACATATTATCGCTGAGGAGGGTATGACTGTATCATCAGCAGTTCTCTGACACCAAGTCCTCCCACATATCCAGCTCTATCTCTGCCTTTTATGCTGCCAAGAGTAGGATATTCCTTCCCAGCCTCTCCTTAAACGTTCCGTTTGTTTAACCTGAGTAACACCTCTTCCCTGCCGTTGCAGGCGCTCTGCAGTCGATATGTGGAGCATACTGATAAAAACCAATCAGTGAGAAGTGAGGGGGCTCCGTCTCATTTGGCTGAGGAAGTGCTTATAAACAGTCTGTGCACAGAGGCTGTATGCCAGGTAAGTAGTGTGTTTGAAAACATGGAAAGCGTGACCGCAGAACTTCAACATCCAATTACAAAAGCCACACTTCCTTGAGAGGATAGATGCAATTTCATGTTACATATAGAGTATCGTGTATACCTCTGTGTACAGAAAGCTTAGCGAGAAATAAGTAAACCACCTTTACTTATAATAGCCTTAGTTTATATATTACTTATAATAACAGTATATCAGATTATATGACAGTTAAGGTGTTAACTATAACTATAAAGTTTTAATAATTGTTGTAATTCTGTGATCACAGCTATAAAAATAATGACACAGAGCAACGATATTGGTGGAATATCTTTCAGAATTATTCTTTTTCCACCTGACGAATAATAAAAACTTCGACAGCCAATAAAAATCCACCAGACCTTAAAATTGTTATTGTGCATTGATGTGGACACTAATATTGTTATCATTATAGTTATCATTCTTGGTGTTCACACTGACTACAATAACTATAAAGATAACTATAGTATTCAAAGTAACATCTGTTGTACTAAATGCGCGCTACAGTGTCTGTCCCTTTAAATGCTCAATCTTGTTAAAGTCAGGTGGATTCTGATTGGCTGTCAGTGTTTTTATTGTTCATCAGCTGAGGATTTCTAAAAAAGATTCCAACTACATCATTCCTCCATTTTGTTATCATTGTAGAGTTTCAAAGATAATTAAAATGCTATATTTATCCCTACATTTATCGTCCTTGGTGTGAACGGGCCTTTAGTTCTTTTCCTCAAATTTGATTGGCTGAGCAGCATTCCATGAGAGCCAATGAACACGCCAAAATTTCTGGCACTTTTACTCTTAGCAGCACTCTGCTTTTGCCCGTGTTTGCGTGTTCCAGACAGACAGATTGCCGTTCTGTGCAGTAATATTACAGATTGTTCAACAACTTGTTCAACAGTTTTCATAGATACACCAATAGGAGTGAATAACTCATTCAAATGATTTGTTTAAAAGCACTGATTCATTTAGGAATAATCAAGTGGCTGTCTTTATGAGGGCATCATTGAATCATTCACTTAATTGATTTGTTAAAAACCACAGAAATGAAACGCAACTGCTTCACTTGTAACTATTTTAGTTATATTGACAAAGTAACTGGCAATATTGTGTGCAAAATGTGAGTTGCTCAATATTAACATCTTGTTTATTGAACTGTTAAGAAAAATATTACACTTGCAATCATTCTCTTGGTATGAATATCAGTGCAACCCACAGCCATATCACAGCTGTGCTTTAAAACCGCTCCACTTTTGATCGTGCAATAATCAAATATTCAATTCAGCATGCGAGACACAATGTAATTATCCTTTAGTTTTTAATGAATCTCAATTAGCAGTAGTCCCACTCTTCTCATTATAGAGAACTTTCCTCTTCATTTAATAAGCACTCCATACGCTTTAGGAAGACATGCATTTGTGACTTATTCTGTCTCCTCTAGTGAAAATCACACTCCTGTAGTCCCTGCTGAACACATCACCTGGAAAATGCAGCCATGTTTGCATAGCATCTGTTTATTTTTGGTGTTCGAATGATTAGTATTATGGGGGTATAATGGATTCTAGCGTTATTCGTGCTGTTTTGGCAGACACGTTGCACCAAGCCATTCTCATGCTGAGCTTATGACTGTGTGAGCCAGGGGCCACATTCCCAGAGTGCCTAGCGCCTGTTTGTGAATTCAGAGAGCAGCGAGCCTTGCTGTTTTCACCTGTTTTTGTGTAATCAGTTTACCACTCACCATCTCTTCATCTGTTTAATTCTTCGCAAATTACAGCTGTTTTAGGAAGTTAATTGTTCTGCTGTGATTCAAGGACATTTGAAAACAAGACAATAAGTGATTCATTTAAAACTTTGTGGAAAATGGCATTTGAAACAAGGAGGTAATGGAGAAATCTTCTCATTCATGTGCTGCGCTGCATAAAGCACAAGGGATGAACTGTCTACTGTATGTTGCTTCCAACGTTGTCAGAATATGGAACTAATTTTAAATTGGACATCAATGGAGAAAGAATTTTTTTATACTTTTATATCCTCATAATACCCCATAATACTAATTCTAGGTATACAGCATCAAACCTTGACAAACCTTGATAAAAAGCTCCACTGCTCATAATGCATAGTACTGTTTGTATTTATAATTGTATTTATGATTCACTCTTAACAAATTTGATTTAATCTCATGCTTGCTTGCTTTTTTTTTTTTTTTTTTGTTTGCTATGCACCAAAAGTGGTGAAGATTATGTTATGATTGAAGAGTCAATTAATGCAGTCGGACTAAAAATTCAGAGGTTTGACAGTGATACAATGACACCATCTGCTTGCAGGAGTGCACTTGCACTCTCTTATTCTCTGCCATTATGGTAACACTACACACTTGGCAAGTCGACTGAGGGATTTGTTCTGGAAACCAAAGATAATTGCAGGGCTGCAGACAACAGCATCCAACTGACAGATGCTTGTCAATGTAACTGCGCTTTCTCGAGGTCACTGCCAACATTGCTCGAGATGTGTTTCAGCCCACAGTTTATGAGCTGTCTTACTTGTGTATGATAATGTTCTTGTATTGCCAGATGTTGGTGGAAAAGCATAAAAATGCACCTGAATTAATGGTGTGAAAAAACTTCTCTGTCTCTTTTCTTTCCCCACCAGTGTTGAACTTCTCATTTCCATGGATCTGAATAGAGCTGATCTTGACAGAACATCACAGCAGGGCATTGATGACCACTGCGTATCCATCATGTGTAAGTCACTGTAAAGTCACACTTGGTTTGTGACAGATGGGAAAGGACTGCATGAGAAAGCTTTTAGATACTGTGGTAAAATGAAATAAAAAACACAGGTCGATCACGTCAGAAAAAATACATAAATGAATGGTGCTTACCGGCTGGTATGTATTGACGTAGAATATAGAGTCCTGTAATATAATCCTATTTTTCCCAGTCGAAAAGATACATTTATGAGAATTTGTCTTTGGAGTGACACTAAGTTAAGACACATGTTTTTATTGTCTTTTTCAGTGAAATGAAATCTGAACAGCGTCTTACGAGATGGATCTCACCCTGGATTGGCTCAGTCAGACCACGTAAAAGGTCCAAGCAGATATCTTCAAGTTGAATCACATCCAGTTTGAATTCTTCCCATGAATTCAATAGGGCATTATGGTGTTAAGATCAATAGCAACATAAGGCATGCCACATATTGTGGTATAATATGAGGCTATGTTGATCCTAACATTGTTTTCAGGTTTAAATCCTTTCTCATGCACAATGCTATGCTGTAAGGTCTTGCATTTTTTGGTCATATATCCTCTTTTTGCTTAATCTTTTTTATCCCACAGGACAAAAAAGGACATAATTGGATTAAATGGCTGTTGAAGATGGAGTATATTTTGTCTAAGTACGTCATCTACGCTATGTCACCTCAATGACAGCTAAATGAGAAGGTTTAACATGGTGCATTAAATCTTGATAGATATACAACCACTTGCAGCTAAATACTTATAAATATCTTCATGCAACACGAACAGTTTTCTTGTATTTTTGGGGTTATAGAAGCAGCTTGTTTCTGTGCTTTCTGCCACTGTGGCATCTGTGAGCATATGACTCAGTTTGCTCTTCATATGTCATTACTAGCAGTGTCGAAATACAGCACATATTACTCATCAGAACCTGTGCTTTCAAAGCCTGAGGCTTCAAAAATTATTTACCAGTTAGACAATACATACAGTAAGTGAATTTCACACAAAGTCTCATCCTCATGGAAATGTGTCGTATGTAATCAAAATCCAGTGCATAAATGTACACATATTCTCATTAATACTTTGAGTTCCTCGGCTGAATGTTTTTGGAGCTTTTTCTCCTAGCAGTGGAAATTTCAAAACATCCAATCATGTTTTTTTAAGTGGCATTTTAACACCGTCAAAGTGCCCTTGAGGTTATCAACACAGCTCAGACCGAATTTTAAAATTCAATTTCCTTATGACTGTACAAATGAAACAGCATCTTTCTGGAGAATGTGAAAAGCTTGTAGGATTCAACGCATATACCTCAAAGCAATCAATAGTTTGTACAGAAGTGTCTATAGCAGGCATCCTCAAATCTGGCCCACTCCTGCAGAGTTTAGCTCTAACCCTAATCAAACACACCTGAGCATGCTTATCAGCGTCTTCAAGATCATTAGAAAATCACAGGTAGGTGAGTTTGATCAGGGTTGGAGCTGAACTCTGCAGCAGATTGGCCCTCCAGGAAAAGATTTGAAGAACCCTGGTCTATAGTTTTGTCAAATAAGAGCTTGCACACATCTCCACTAAAACAGTAAAGATATCATTTTTTTTTTATCAGAAATCAGTTTACTGCCAATTTCACTCAGCAGTTCTCTCTGTTGTTATCAATCTGGTAGAGGGAATAAAGGAAATGTTTTTATTTATTTTGCTCACCAGGATCTGAGACTCAATAGTGAGACATGTGAACTCACCCACAATAAAATTAATCGTAATGCGTAAGAGTATGTGTCCTATAAAAAAAAGTTCTCTCATGTATTGTAATGCATAGAAGTACCACTGATAAAATCATGAGCAGCAACACGGTTTTATACTTCACATTACATAATAAAGCTTTGAAACACACACATGCACGAAGTCTTATGTAGTCTTTATTTCAGTTCTAGATGTGTGCTGGGATCTTTAGACTTGAGTAACTGTTCCCATCATGCAGTGTTCTGTTTCAACTCTAATCAAACACGCCTGAACCCCTTCAGGGTCTACAGGTTCACATGGAAATCACTGGCAGGTCCGCTGGAACAATAGACTGCAAGGCACTGCTTTAATATTTTCAGTACTTTCACTTCTGGATCAGACTTGTATCCAAAGGTGAAGACAATAACAGTAGTTTAAAATATACCCCTCATCCAAAGTTTAATATTGGAAAATGTATGCTGGTTTGTCCTATATGCGTTCTTCGTGTGACAGTTTCAGCTGTCGTACATTGTTATACTTATACAGAGTGTTTTTGATAGTTACAAGTGAGAGTGCACTTCAGAATAGTGACGTTATCATGCAGAGATATGGAAGAATGCTGTAGCAGACAATAATTTATTATAGAAAAACAGGGAAAGAGACTACTGGACAAAAATACAATACTAGAATTTTGTATTCTGTGAAAATACTGAATACTTGTGCGATTAAACCTAGGAATGTGATGCTGGATATTTGAAACATTGCATCATTTCATATAATGCATCTTCTATTAGTTAAGAACAAATTTTACAGGAACGCCAGGACAAGAGAGCGTGAAGTGTAAGCCTGTCTGACAGGACTAGCTTTCTCACACAAATGCCTGCAAACACTGTGAGCTTGAGTGTACCATCATTAAAGTGTGCAGCAGACCCTGGTGTGACTTTCTCTGACGATAATAAATGGTGTGCAGTGCAGTGCCAAGCACAAGCATGTTCCTTCATTAGGCAGCTAGGCCCACCGCTGACATAAGGGCCAGATGTCACAGGGGTTCTTTCCTGCACAAATCTGTCCCCAGCAGCAGAGATGAGGACAAAATACAAAGCCCCTGTCTTATGCCGCATCTGAGGTCCGTCTCTGTGACAGTGAATAAGCGTGTCTGATGTCTGGCATCTGGCAAGTTGGAGCTAACACATGGAAAAAGCTGCAATGGAGCTTTGAGAGGTACTCTGTCAACTGCAATGTTCAGGGATTTTCATCATGTCTGTATTATTACAGCAAGGAGGGAAATCTGTGTCTGAGTGTCTAGTTATATTGCAGTGCATTTACACTGTTTAAATGGCGCAGCTCTATATGCACTGCGGCCACCGTTCATGAGTTTTCAAGTGTATAATATCAGCACTATCGCTGTCATTTCACTTCTCTTTTGTGTGAATAATGTCTTACAAAAAAAAAAAAAAAAACTAAGGGAACATATCACAATGCAAAGCTCCTTACCCAATCTACACCGATTATGAAACTAAACACAAAAAGGGAGTTTTAAGAAATCATTATGCCTTTGACACAAAAACCATTAGGACATTACATATGACTGACCACATGCAGGTATGTGGTTGATTATAATTAAAAAAAATTCTCTAACTTGAAATAAAAACTGAGCATTTAAAAATGAGAATTATATACAGTATATATATATATATATAAAGTGGGTAAAATTAGTATTAAACACAACCATTTTTCGCAGTAAATATATTTCTAAAGGTGCTGTTGACTTGAAATTTTCACCAGATGTCGGTAACAACCCAAGACATACATACAAAGAAAACAAAACAAATAAGTTCAGAAATTAAGTTATGTGTAATAAATGGAATGACACAGCGAAAAAGTATTGAACACATGAAAAAGGGAGGTGCAACAAGGCATGGAAAGCCAAGACGCCAGCTGAAATCTACCAGTAATTAGAAAACAATCCTGCCCTATATTCAGAGGAAATTAATATCAGCTGGTTCAGTCCCAACACCTACAGTATCAGGATGATGAAGGTGAAACAAGGGTGGACATTTCAGCAAGACAATAACCCCAAACACAGCCAAGGAAACTCTCAATGGTTTCAGAGAAAGAAAATAAAGCCCAGCCAATCATCTGACTTGAATCCAATAGAAAATAAGAACTAAAGATCAGATTTCATAGAAGAGGCCCACAGAACCTTCAAGATTTGAAGACTGTGTGGAAGAATGGGCCAAAATCACACCTGAGCAATGCATGCGACTAGTTTCTCCAACAGGAGGTGTCTTGAAGCTTTCAATACCAACAAAGGATTTTGTCCAATGTTTTAAATACATTTCAGTATTTAAATACTTTTTGCCTGTGTCATTCAATTTTATTACACATAACTTAATTTCTGAACTTATTTGTTTTGTTTTCTTTGTAAGTATGGATTACTTGGGTTGTTACCGACATCTGGTGAAAATTGAGTCAATAGCACCTTTATACATATATTTACTGAGAAAAATGGTGACGCTTTCAATACTTATTTTACCCGCTGCATATATATATATATATATATATATATATATATATATATATATATATATATATATACTGAGAAATATGCTGTATATAATTCTCAGTTGTGCTTTGAGTATAGTATAATTCAGTATATAAATATATATATATATATATATATACACTACTCACAAAAATGAGCTGGATGAGCTGGGGCATTGTTGTCCATGAAGATGAAATCAGGCTTGTGTTGCTCATGCAGAGGCACAATGACTGGATTAATGTTATTCAGGTAGTATTGGCTTGTCACGGTATCATTCACAAGGTGTCGAGCAGTTCTGTATTAACCAGACACACTTGCACACACTCTCAGAAATAAAAGTTCAAAAGCTGTCACTGGGGCGGTACCTTTTCAAAAGGTACACTTTTGTACCTATTAGGTTCAAATATGTACACTTTAAGTACTAATATGTACCTTTAAGGTACCAAAATGTACCCTTTAGGTACAAACATGTACCTTTTGAAAAGGTACCGCCCCAGTGACAGCTTTTGTAACTTTATTTCTGAGAGTGCAAACTGTAACACCACCACCTCCAAAGGCTTGTCTAGTGACAACAGTGGCTGACGCATAATGTTCTCTTTGACGTCTCCAACAGCATTGATGGCCATCATTTCTGCTTAATTGTGAATCAACTTTCATCAGAGAACAGCACTGAGGCCCACTGGTTCCTCGTCCAGCATTTTAGGTGCATTCTAAAATTTCACCCGAAAGTCGAATATCCCTAGATTTTTGTGAGTAGTGTATATATATTACACAAAGTAAATCCAAAATGCAGTTTTTAAATGATGATTTCATTTATTAAGGAAAAAAAGCTGTCCAACCCTACCTGGCCCTATGTGAAAAATTAATTGCCCCTTCCTGTTAAATCATGAAAGAACTGTGATTAAACACATTATTTTAGGAAAGCTAAGTTAAATTTCACTAGCCAAACCCAGGCCTGATTACTGCCAGATCTATTGAATCAAGAAATTACTAGTCTGAAACATGCTTAAAGAGCAACACAACATGCCTCGATCTAAAGAAATTCAAGATGAGAAACAAAATCATTGACATTTATCAGTCTGGAAAGGATTAAAAAGCCATTTCTAAAACTTTGGGACTCCAGCAAACCACGATCAGAGCCATTATCCACAAATGGAGAAAACTTGTAACAGTGGTGAACTTTCCCAGGAGTGGTCAGCCTACCAAAATTACTCCAAGAGCGCAACGACGACTCATTCAGGAGGACATAAAAGAACCCAGAACAACATCTAAAGAACTGCAGGCCTCACTTGCCTCAATTTAGGTCAGTGTTCATGATTCAACAATAAAAAAGAGACTGGGCAAAAACGGCATCCATGTGAGAGTTCCAAGGCAAAAGCCATTGCTGACCAAAAAGAACACAAAGGCTCGTCTCACATTTGCCAAAATATATCTTGATTATCCCCAAATATTTTGGGCAAATATTCTGGGGACTGATGCAACAAAAGTTGAACTTTTTGGAAGGTGTGTGTCCCGTTACATCTGGTATAAAACCAACACAGCATTTCATAAAAATCATACCAACAGTCAAAAGTGGTGGTGGCAGTTTGATGGTCTGAGGCTGCTTTGCAGCTTCAGAACCTGGATGACTTGCCATAATTGATGGAACCATGAATTCTGCACTCTATCAGAAAATCCTGAAGGAGAATGTCCGGCCATCAGTTTGTGACCTCAAGCTCAAGCGCACTTGGGTTCTGCAGCAGGACAATAATCCCAAACACACCAGCAAGTCCACCTCTGAATGTCTCAAGAAAAACAAAATGAAGGTTTTGGAGTGGCCAAATCAAAGTCTGGACTTAAATCCAATTGAGATGCTTTGGCATGACCTTAAACAGTCCATTCATGCTCGAAAAACCTCCAATGTGGCTGAATTAAAACAATTCTGTAAAGAAGAGTGGGCCAAAATTCCTCCACAGCGATGTGAAAGGCTCATTGCCAGTTATCGCAAACGCTTGATTGCAGTTGTTGCTGCAAAGGGTGGCACAACCAGTTTTTAGATTTAGAGGGCAATGACTTTTTCACGTAGTGCCAGGCAGGTTTGGACAGCTTTTTTTCCCTTAATAAATGAAATCATTATTTCAAAACTGCATTTTGTATTTACTCGGGTTATCTTTGTGTAATATTAAAATTAGTTTGAGCTGAATCAGGGGTGGCAAACGTCGGTCCTGGAGAGCCGCAGCCCTGCAGAGTTTTGCTTCAACCCTAATCAAACACACCTGAACAAGCTAATCAAGGTCTGAAGTGTTACTATAAAGCTACAGGCAGGTGAGTTTTAATTAGGGTTGGAGCTGAACTCTGCAGAGCTGCGGCTCTCCAGGACCAGATCTGAATCATTCAAGTGTGACAAATATGCAAAAAATGAAAGAAAAAAACAAAAACAGGGAGGTTGCAAAAACTTTTTCACACCACTGTGTGTGTTTGTATATATATATATATATATATATATATATATATATATATATATATATATATACATACATGCATACATTTCTTCCATAAGTGTCCCTTTAAATGCCCAAAGAGTCATGGACCAACTTCTTTTTGTTGTCATTATGCTCTTGAGCGAACTGCTTCATTGATAGTTACAGTACAGCATGATGGGTCACCCTGAACCCATTACACCTGCCTCACAAAAATACACAGTAAATACATTTATTTTGTTTTGCCATACAATTTTGTTTTGATTAAAGAGGAAAAATAACGGGATAAATTTAATCAGCTCTCAAAATATTGATCTGAAAATTGAACTTTTAGAGTGTACACCATAAGAGAGTGTGTGTGGAAGCTTTCAATGAGATAAAACAAGAGTTTAATAGATCAGGCAGCACACTTCCTCATGGATGGAAACAGCTTAAACAGTCAGTGTTATTGGATGAGCTGTAGTCTTATCGCAAAACAGTTTAAAATTGGAATTTCAATGATGAAACAGTTCATCAGAATTCAGTTTTTGTCTGGCAGGAAGCCAGGCCTGATGTAAGGATGAGCTGACAGCTCAAATAGGTTCTTTGCTACACACATTCGGACAGTATCGAATTCAAGTCTATTTTTCCAGGATTTGTACTGTTTGCTACAAGCAGCGATTTATAACTGTTGAGCTCAGAGTGTAAACTGGAATGTTCCAGACTGCAGTGTCCTATAAGCAGAATTTCACATAACACAGGACCATTTCAAATCAACTAGTGAAGGCAAAAAAACAACAAAAAAATTAAATGGTGATCCAATGACTCATTTCTACAATCCAGTCAAGACATTGTTTCATGTCTTCATCAAATCTTAATATATTGGTTGAAATATTCATATCTTTAAACAATCTTTAAAGACAGAACTCATATTATGAAAGCCTTACTTTCATTACAATTCACAATATAAATTAAAAAATGGCAATTAAACCTAGTTTTGTTTGTTTGTTTTTTGTTTTGTTTTAATTGATAATCAGTTTAACTTTTCATTAGTCGAGTGTAATATTGTGTAAAAAAAAAAAAAAGAAAAGAAAAAGAAATCATCCCCCAGGAAGTGACATGATTTTGGTGGGACAATAACAGCACACGAAAATATTAGTATCAAAACTGATATTTTCTAGTATAGAAAATATCAGTAAATATTAGTTGTGGATTTTACGTGGAGTTCTGTGATGTTTTGAAGTGATAGTTGGTTTGTCTCATTTTAAAAAATCACATTCTGTTGATTAAATGATAAAATTGGTTATAATAATATGAAAACTATAAAAAGAAATTCAAGTAGACTCTCTCTCAGTGCTTCACTGAGCAACGTTGGATCTTTTTTCCATCATCTTAGGCATCCTGATAATTTTCTTGTCACTGTGTAAATAACCCCATTATAATTAATGAAGAAAGTGCCTGAGCTTGAGCAGAGCATATTTCTGAAAGTCTGGTATAACATTTCATAGAACATTTTTTTTTACTGAAGAGTTCAAAATGTACTGCAAATCAGGAATAAACCTAAGATACACTAAACCTCATAGGCTTTACAGTATATGCACACTATAACCTGTAATCTTGGTTTTGAATAAAACATGTCTACTACTCATTTACGTCATTCTAAATACTAGATAAATGCTTTTTTTCAAAATTTGTAATGTACTCTAATTTCCAACGTGAATGCTTAGTCAGTTTAGTAATTTTGCTACTGGCCCATGTGTTTAATTATCAAAGATTTCTTTAGCATTTCCTCCTCAAAATCTTTTCATGCATTTGTCTTGTCTAATAATGATCTACTCAGCCTTTTCCTTTTGAGTTGATCAAATAAATGAATTATTTAGTAGGTTTCAAACCCAGGACAGAGATTTGTTTTAAAAATGCACATGTAGCACTTTATTGTCAGAGCTGTATTAAATCGCCTTTGAACATGCAGGGGTTTAATGCAACATCCTTTAAAAATCCCTGGGCCTTGGTACGCTAATAAAAGCTGATAAAACATATTTCACATCATCCATTATTGCTGTATTAGTCTTGCCTTTTTTTTTTCCACATGATAATACAACCCACAAATGGCAGACATGAAATATGATTTGTTTTTAGAGCTGCCGCAATATGGCTTTCCAGCACCATGTTGCTTGCAAATTGTTCATATGGAGAGCACTTCTGAGCAGTTAGCACATGAAGGCAAACCCTCTCCTCTGCTTTGTGGTGACAGCTGCTAAAAATAGGCTGTTAAAATCTCACTGTAGTCAAGGACACTCCACTGATTTACATAAAAGCAGAACTTCAAACATGTCACTGACAGAGGTAATTTTATAAATTTCCAAGAATTTTTGGCTCACACCTTCATACCAGCGATGGACTTTTCTGTGAGAAGAAGATAAACATTTTAAAAGAACACGGTGTGTGTTCCAACTCACTGACTACATTTTAAGGCACAGTGTATCTTCCGAACCCCTAGTAAAGTCTCCTGGAATGGAATATTTTATAACACGTTTAGGAAAGCTGCATGTGAAATCTTAGCTTTTTCCTGAGGTATATTGCTCTGAAGCACGTCTGAAGTGAGAAGAACCTTGTAATGAGATTCGGTGAGATTTTCACCAGCTGTTCGTCATTAAGGATTCTTTATATGCAGCAACACCACGTGAACCAAAATTCACTATAGCTCCACACAAAAGCATCACACAATAACATGCCTTTATCCATCTGTTAATTAAAATCCTATTCTTACAGTAGTTTACTGTCTGGCATCTGGGATGTCTTCTATTATTTCAGTTTGCTTAAATGAACTGTTAAAGGTAGGCCTACTGTAATTTAGGAGCATAGGCCCCACCTAATAAAATGAACATACCCGGACAGTTATTTTACAGAGATTTTATTTATTAAATTATTGTTTTAACATAACGGCAAGCATGATTATAATCCAAAAAAAAAAAAAGTCTTTCTGGTTAATGCTTAATGAGTGTGATTGACATCTGTGTTGTTAGGCAATTAGCATATTATCCAGACTGACGACTATTGCAGTTGTGTGTTAGAAAAGCCTTTTTCAATTCCGCGTCTCATTCTGTAGTCTCATTTTAATTGTTAAAATCTAGTAATCTGTACTATTTGTATACTATCCTCGTGTTAAAGTGATAGTTCACCCAAAAATGAAAATTCTGTCATTAATTACTCACCCTCATGTCGTTCCAAACCCGCAAGTTCTTCGTTCATCTTCAGAACACAAATGTGACCCCCCCCCCCCCCCCCCCAAAAATATCTTAATTTGTATTCCGAAGATGAAGATCTTACAGGTTTGGAACGACATTGGGTAGAATTTTCTCAAGCTAGTTTCTAGTTCCCAGCATGCTTTGCTTCATACTCTAGGAGAAATGTTGAAATCAATTGTTATTTTAAGTGTTTTTGCTCAATATTAATAGGGTCTGTCAGTGTTCTATTTAGTTTTAAAAGGGTTTCTGTTATGTCTGCATTTTTGGGGAGGTTACCATTGTGCTGGAGAGTAGAGCCTGTGGTTAGGTCGCAGATGTGTCTGTAGACTATGATTCAGTTATTCTTTTATTTATTGTTGTTTAGCAGTGGTAGTGTTTTTGTTGGCATATTAGTATGTACATGTATGTTATTGCTAGTTGTACAGCTAAAGCTTAATTTACTGGAGTGACACTTATTTGGTCTCGTAAGACAATTGATTTGAATGTTTTTAGCAAATAAATCGGATTACTGTTAAAGTAACTATGAGAAATTTGAAGTTGCAGTAAATGTTACAGTAGTTAGCTTGACGTAAATTAGTTGTTTGGAATACACACTTGGTATATTTAATTTAATATGAATTAATAAGAGTTTTTGCATGCTGTTTTAAGTGAGGTTATCTAATTAGAGTCTACAGTTGTTTTCTCATAATCCTTATATAAATCCCAACCTGTATCTAGCAGCACTAATTCATTATGATTCTTAAATACAATAGCCAGATTTTAAAAAGCTGAAATGGAGGAGGAATATTATAAAGACTTGAATTATGATTACTTTCTACAATGAACAATGACTTAATGGATGCCGTGCCCATTGACTTGCATTATAGGACTGACAGACTGCAACGGTTTGAGTTAAAAATCTTTGTTTGTGTTCTACTGAAGAAACAAAGTCACCTACATCTTGGATGCCCTTGGGGTAAGCAGATAACTATCCCTTTAAGGCTTATAGACTGATTGTATGGACATTCTCACCACGAACTGTCATAATGTGTATAAAAGGTATGTGAAGATTCCTCAAAAATCTCCTTTTGTGTTCAACAGAAAAGAAAATAAAAGCAAAAGGGCTTGGAACAACATACCCTCATAGTAAATAATGAAAGAAACTATCCCTTTAAAGTGAACAGCCAAGATGTGTAGAACAATAGACTTAAAGTCTGCAGAGACACATTTCAGAGAGATATTTGACAAGGGCATAAAAAAACTATGTGATTCAAGTTAGACATTTCAGTGCATGCGTCCTTCAGTGAACCATACCATCACCAAAACTACTGTTTCAATGACAGCCACTGCGGAGATGCTCTATTTCAACACCGTCACAGCTAAAAGTGTGTTGCACCATAACTGGGTTTGATTCTAATGTCTACAGACTGCTGTGTCAAAACATAGAGGGCAAATTAATTCTTGAGATATGTAGAAGGGTAAAAATAATGATTTTATGGGGTCTTTATAATGAAGGTCGTGTGCTTTTTCCCTCTGCAGCATAGTGTCACACACTCGAGTTCTCGCTGGAGGGATCAAAACACATGACAGCATGATGTATATTCCCCATGTCACACTGTAGAGGGTTCATGATCCATCACAGCGATGTGTCCTCTGATACACCAGCCTTTGCTTATGGGTTGGCAGGTAGGATTGTTGGATTCCTGAACTGAATCAACTTCAGACTCATTTTATTGGATAATGACCAAAAATCAAGAGAAAATACTCATCTTCAGGTTTTGAGCTTCTTAATATGCAGCCATTCCTGCACAATCATTATGATTTAATTTTTTTAATTTACATTTTTTAATGACACCAACAATGCTGAATAGAGACACGTAAATGGGTCACGAACAACAAAGCTGATTTGACACACGTCAGTAGTCATTACCAATGTTGACATGTCATTGAAGCTCACTTTGAGTTATTTGTGAATACATTCATTTAATTTGCTTAGAGACCGCAGCACTTTAAATATGACATGAAGCAATGTGCACACACACAAACTGTCAGGAAAAGCACAACTGCAGACATTTCAGACACAACTACAGGGAAAAAACGCATTTGGGTAGGTAACCAAAGTTAAGCAGAATTGCATTTGTGTTCTGAGGCCCTGAGGGTTTCCAAAAGATGAAGACAAAGGCCTCATAGAGAATTGATAAATCACTTAAAGCACTTTTCTCTTTTTTTAGAAGGGATTTGTTTGGAAACCATTTCGGAAAGCCGCTGGCGATGGTAGTCCCATGCCACGGTCCAGATATCAGCAGATTATTACTTCCTCCACCGAGCTGCTTTTGTTGATATGTGGAAATTCCCAGAGGGCAAGCGCCATAAGCTGTTGAAGTCGATTATGAGCTTGCATTGACCTCACCTTATCAATGTGGCAAGCCCTGCAGCCGTGTTTGCTCAGCTTTTGTCTCTTGTGAAAACACCGCACCTCAATTTCTGCAAGGAACAGAAGTGAAATCTCAGGGAGTTCCTGATAGAGACACTTTGACATTTTCTAATGTGTCCTCTCTCCATTTGCTCATGGACTTTAGATCTCAAAAACACATTCACTCTGATATTTTTAGCACCACATAAATGAGCAAGAGGTCATGGAGTTGTCTTTGGGTGATGAAACTGTGGTTGACCATTTGGTGAACTGCTTGTCCTTCATGAATCACTCAATTTAAAAATATAATCTGAGAAGCCAAAGCTTTCAAGTCAAAGAACAAATATTTGTCACAAACTGATGTAAAGATCACTGAATTCACATTTCTGAGTGAAAAATTCCAGTGAATGCATTGCAGATAACTTAATTGAAACCTTGTCCTTGATTTTTTTCAAGATGCGTTTAGGTGATTTAGACCAGATTTGCCAGCCTAAAATGATAACATCAGGATGATATGTTATCCTTTAGTTAATAAAATATATAACTTGCATGAAAAATCTCCAGAAACACCCTTTATTTCAGGTGTTGAATGGACATGATTTATGCTAACAACCTTGGCACATGCTCTAATGTCTTACTAGCTGAAATGGTTCTTTAAAAAAAACAGCTTTTTTTATTAGTTGTTTGTGCTCCTGAGAACCTGCACTCTTGGTATCCCTCTTCCTGTGGCATAATTTCCCAGCTTACCTGTGGTGTTAAACTTGGAATAATTGATATAAAGAAATTTCTCCTTAAAAGCTAGAATAGAACACCAGCAAAGAAGAGCGATTATCTCCTTTGGGGGCCCGTTCTGTCAAAGAACTTGAGAGTTGCGTGAGACCCGGCCATGGGAATAATCAACTAATTTTAAACAGAGCAAATGGAACTCAACTGACCGGTAATATTTTCTTCATGAACTATCTTCTTGACATTTCCAATATTATTCATCTAGCAATGTCAAGAGGACAATTACTGCCTTAAGTGAAACTGGGCTCTGTTATCCAAACCGCCGGTGAGGACTTTTAAAAAAATAAATAAATAAATAACAAGCAGATATTGAACATATGTTATGCAAATTGCAAAATCACAATGAGAGATTCTGAAAAAAAGTGGGACATGGATAACTGCAGAAAATACACGGATGTCAGGCTATTATCTGTCCAAAAAAGTTTTTCTTAGCTGTTACACATTTTCATCAGCTCAATACAAAGTGTTACCCAGGAGGATGAGCTTTTCTTTAGCTAGCCAAGTTCCTCATTATAATTCTCCATGCCAGCTCCGCTGAAGTCCTTGTGCCGACACAGAACACATGTCAGGAGTGATAAAGGCCACCTCCCAGAGAACGTGGGCATTCCAGCGAGAGGAAATGTTCACTTCTGCATACTACACCACAGCTGCTGCACAGGGACGTTTCCTGCTCAACACAAACGCTCGCTGATACTTGACTCAGTCCTTCAAGTGTGACTCCTGTGCCTCATTTAGAGCACCTTTAAGGACATCTCTGAGATCTTCGACAAGATTTAATGTGGAAAAAGATATATTTAATATATATGTTCACGTCAAATTATACACAAGAACGTCTGTTCAAGTTCCCATGGTAACAAGAAAGTGGATAACGGAGGAAAACAATTCAAATACAGCTTCTGATATTTTAAATTATAGACAAGAATAGCAATAAGGTGCTTTCATGCCACAATTGTCATTTCCACACAAAATGAGCTCATTTCAATCAACAGCTAGTTCAGTTACATAAAGCACCGAGGTTATTTAGGAATGACATTAGTAGGTGTATTAGCACTAGCTTGCAGACTGACAGCATGAGGTGAATGTTATACATTAAGAGTAATACAGTCCACATTCGTAATTAGTGAGTCCGTCAATCAACCTTAAAAAAAAAAAATTGAACCTGTCAATCTCTATTGGTAGTTTCATCATGCAAGTCATCGTTTTTCTACATAGATAAAATATGTCAAGAGTGATTGATAGTAATTGTTCAGTTTCTTTTTTGTAGTGTTTTCTGTTTGCTTTTTAATTTGTGATTTACTTTTATGTCTACAAGGGGCCCATTTCTCCAAGACGAGGGGACGAAATCCAAATGTCGTTATTTATCTTGTTAATTGGAGCACTGGCACTCTTGCGCAGAGTCTGTAATGCTGCTTTAATTGGTTGTTGTAAAGGTCGTGAAGGTGATGTTCTCCATCTGTAATGTTAGCAATGCAGCTTTCAATTCAACAGCAGTTAGTCCAGATATTATATGCTTTCTCAAGTCCGTATTCCTCACCCTCACAATGTCTGTTTCCAAAAACATTTATGAGTTTAAATCTGTGCAATTAAACAGCAAACTTAAAGCAATGGTCAGGTTCAATACAAATTCTCAATTTTGGATAGTGATGGACCCTCATTTTAGAGGCTTTAAATAACTAAAGTTATATAAAAGCATTTTATTCTTCACTTTATTATCAGTGCCAATTCATATTCTGTTATTTTATGTTTTGGGTAAAGTGAAAGAGCTGCTATAGTGTTCAGTTATGTTTGATATTTAAAAGAGTTCCTGTTATGTTGAGGTACCGCTGTGCTGAAGATTGGGGCTTGTGGTTTGGTTGTGGGTAGCTATGAATTAAGTTTATAGTGTATGTTGTGCTGTTTAATGAGCAATAGTTGTAGTAAAGTCAGAGCATTGACAAGTAACTTCCTGCTTGTTCATTGCAAACGTTTGCTGTGCAAGCTGCAGAAGCTATTTTGGGTCCAACTTTACATTAGGTGGCCTTAACTACTATGTACTTACATTTGAATTAATCATTTGGTACAATGCACTTATTGTGTACATGCATGTTTTTACATTGTACTTATATTTTTAAAAATACCTATATGTAATTACATCTGTAATTAATTTCTGTAATTACATTTATAATTACACTGTTGACCCATCCCTCACACCTTAACCCACCCTTAAACCTACCCAAACCACCAAACCTGTCCCTAACCTTACCCGTATCCCACATCAATAGCAGCAGTAGTGTTTTGCAATACAGTATGAACACAATAAGTACATTGTACTTATTTTTTGATGTAAGTACATAGTAGTTAAGGCCACCTAATAGAAAGTATGACCCTATTTTGAATCTACTTGACAATGGTAAACAAGAGTTTGTATTTTTAGTAATTAGTCATGCACATATTTAAGGGAACAAATCAATAAAATTACTTTTTGTAATAATAAAAATTATGCCACAAGTGCAATCCAGATTGATAACTTGTATTGAACTCTGAATATTATTTTCAAGGTATTTGATTATAAAAGAGTCCTTGAGGGGAAGATAGAATTAGACTGATATAGTGGCAGAAATCATATACCTGTTTGTCAAAAGGGCTAATTAAAGTTTTATTTAAATATAAAAACATCAAGATGAATCTAATGCATCACAACACATGCTTTCAGATGCCAATTCTGTTAAAGCTGTTGGTTTCCAGCATTCACACATCATCTAATCAACAGTAAATAATAAACATTACATACATACTGTGTACATGTTTTGCAGTATTGCATCCTATAATTATGATATCAAAGCTGACAGCAGGATGTCTGGTATCCTTCATTTACCTGGAGATTTGGACCTGTTTATGAGTGTTGCATCATGTTTTACATGTCACAATAGTATTAGCTTGAGAATATTAGCTAATTTATTTTTTAATTAGGCATCTATCCTGATATGAAGTGGCGTTCGTTGAAAAACCTGGATGTTTGCAATGTGCACTGCAATCAGATTCCTTCACAGAGAAAGGAAAAGTGATTGTTTAAATTGTTAAACCTGCAAGGTCTGAGAGAAAAAAGCAATCACACCTCCAATCAGACAGCGCTTTGACGGGTGCCATCTTGCCACAGAACTGTGTGTGTGTTTTTTTTAAGACTTATATTGTGATGTATTCATTTACGGCCACAACAAGCTCAACGCTGAGCTTTGAACGTATGAGCACTGATTCTCTTTCTTTTTTTCTTTTAATCTATCAATGTCACAGGGCGGTCTGTGGGATTATGGGTAACTGGGTCTCCACACAGCCTCCTGGTGCTTATCTCTGCTCCACTTAAGTCAAGCTGACTCCCCGGCTCTGTGTCGGGTTCAAACAGACACAGACACAGGCATCCCCCAAATCCCAGCCGATGAAAAGAGAACGAGGAAGGCACTCAGCCAGTTGATTGTCAGTGCCATTATGTCTTCCCAGCATCCTCTGAGGACTCCACTCTTGCAATTCACTCTATTAAAAAGAGCCTTTCCACCCTCCATTTTCTTCCTTTTGATATGTCACACTCTGATGTAGACCTGTTTTAATACATGTGACAGTATTCACTTCACTGCAAAAAGAAAAAGGGAAAGCAAATTTTCTATACTGGTGTTTTGGATGTAACATTATGTGGATAGAAAGCGTCTACTCTTGTGTACAGTAGTTTGAAATGGGCTAAATGGTTTTAAAGGCAGATCTTCATCAGTGTGGGAATAATTAAAGCGAGCGTGCATCACACACGGGTAAGAATCGGGGACAGACAGGCCGCTGCTACATCGCCCGCTCTTCCGCTGCTATTTCTGTGTGTCTCGTCACATTCCAATTAAAATTAATTACATGCCCAAAAGTGAATCTTTAGGGAAAAGAGCCACTAACGGGAAAATGGAATCAATTTCACGTGTCTTTTCTTGAGCTGTGGAACTCCAGCGGTTACAAAGTGAAAGGAACTTCCTTTGTGTGGCTTTGTATTGCTGTCTGACTGCAACAAATTAGCACATTTACATTCAAGGTTTCACAATGTCAGCTGGTTTAGACTAAGGAAAGCGAAGAAGGAAAAAACAGTTCTTATGAATCTAATGTCTGCAAACACTGGCACAGGGGAGCAAAAATAGATAAAACAGCCCCCAAAAAACTATTCTGAGGTAGTAAATGAATTTCACTTCTGGATTATAATTTGATTTGTGATCAGGTTAATGGATGGTTATCTGTGATCTGGTATCACTTGAATCAGCAAATTCTGCTGTTTTATTCAATACATATGCTAATATTTGTATAAAAAAAAGGAAATGCTCCGAAAGCTAAAGGTGTTACAATCATCCCTGGTCCATATCCTGGAACAGTCACTTTTATAATCTGTTGCGTTTTCGCAATAATAAAAACAAACTGAACCTTTTCTTTAAGTTTGATTCCTCTCAAATCTATGTCCTTCTGCAGGTTTAATGGCTCCTGACAGCAGCGCTGCAGGTGAGGCTTACTGAAATGAGAGGAGTTAGGGAGTGAAGTTAATCAAATGTGCTGGGTAGGTCATATGGTTGAGAGGTTAATGAAGCGAACCCCCGGCGGAATAATGAATAGTTTACATACAGCCTCAAGAAGTCCACTCCCACTTTTACTACCAGCAGGTTTTTTTTTTTTTTAAGTGCCGGGCTGCCCTTTCTAATATTGCCAAGAGGACTTCAGAGCTATGAGCATTTTATGCAATTTGAGAGCGAAATGACTTTTTTGGTCTTTGGACTGTTATCAATCAATTAGCTTTTAGATACATATATTAGAATGGCTTGCTGATAGCACAATAGTGTCAGCTGAAAGAAAGACATACTGTAAGAAAAATATAGAATGAATGGAAGAAAGTGTATTCAAAAGTTTATACTTTTAACTGAATGCTCTTATGCAGCAAGGTTGCATGTTGATCAAAAGTGACAATAAAGACTTAAGTAAGATAAATAAAAACGAAGTAAGTTCAAATAAATGCTTTTCTTTTGAACTGTAATGTAGGCTATAAAGAAAGATTTTGAAATTGTTAAAGGAAAAAGAAAATCATAGAAAGAAAGTTACACTTTATTCGATAGACCATCGAATATGTACTTTGTAGACCATCGAAGTAACTTTGTAACTACAGTCTTTGCAACAATAAATTTCAGAATGTGAAAAACTATTTGAAAATGATTGATAAAGACAATAATGTAGAAAGATTTTATAGAACAATAGAATAGAAATTATAAAATTAATAAAAGAAATTAAAAATGAATTAATGAAAGAAATGAAAGTGCTGGAACTCGGGAGACATACAGAAAAATTAATTATAGGAAAAATAACAGAATGAATAAAAATGAGAATGAGAGTGAGAGTAAAAACTATAAGAATATATCTATATGAATTACATATCCATGCAGCGGATCATAATTTGTAGCCTAGTTACCAGCTAACGTAAACATTAAAGACTTGTAAAATTTTTAGCTCAAAACTCACTTTCAGACTGCAGCGAGTGTTTGAAATAACTTCTGTTTGAGATCCGATGTAGATTACCAACAAAGCAGAAATATGCGATGCAAAAGACTATGCACGCATTACCATGGTAGCTTAAACATAGTAAATACGTAAATAAGTAAATAAGTGATGTATTTATTTATTTACATATTTTATCTGTCAATAAGTCTCCTCTCTTTAACGTTAGCTCCGGGTATGTCATAAATCATCAACCTAGTTTTGTTCGGGAGCTCCCTGTATTTCTGACTGAAAATATAACAATGTATTGGGACTGGAGAGAGTGCTAAAGCTACTCATGGTCGTATTTTTAATGGAAATGATGGGGTTGCGTGTCGTTGTTCCTGAGAGGCGTGTAAAGGCATGTTTTAGTGAAGCGCTATGGAGATTCTGGCCTGACGGTGGAAACGCATCATGATTTTGGGCTCGGTGCTACAGGTCCGAGGCTATTAGCCCCGCCCGGCCTACTGAAAGCCTACTGGCTCGCAGTGGCCTGACAGTGGAAAAGACCCGAAGAACACTTAGCCTCTTCGCTAATTAGCACACAAAATACCATTGGTATAGGCTACTACTTCCGCTGCCTCACCGGAAGTTTTACCCACGTTCTTTTTTACAGTAGTGCCCCCCGGAAACTTGTGGATAGAGTAAATGAAAAAATAACCAAACAAATGAATGTATAGAATGAGATTAGAGATAGAAAGGAAGGAAGAAAGCAGGGTTCATTTCTCAGGTGATCTGTGCAGCTCTTATTAAGGTAACAGCAGATGATCTTGCAGTAGGACATACAGTAACAGTCATTAATCTGAATGCAGCACAAACATCTGCTTTGCTAGTGAGGATTATAGCTGTGCTCTTTGGCTGGAGCAGTTATTCATTTCTTTATCCTTTGTGTTAAATCACAGCAGTCTGTCTCTACAGCCCAGAGCAGTGTCTAAAGGTGAGAAGAATGTATGAGAAATGTTATTGGTCCATTGGGCTTGAGGTGATCATCTTCAGAGCGGCTCACGGGCACTGTTTGCTCTGGGTCACTGAAGGATTTCACTGCCTTAGTTATATGCAAGCAGAGTTGCTGATGCTAGTAAAAGACTTTCTTATGCAGTTTTGGGTAAGTTACTAAAAAAAAGTAATCCACTACAAATTACTAATTACTTCTTTAAAATTGTAATTTGATTACATAACTGATTACTGCATTTTAAAAGTAATCAGATTACTATTTACTTTACTTTTCAAATGATCAAAATACACTACAAAGAGAAACTCATAGTTATTTCATTAATTTCATACTGACTGAAAAATACATAAGTAGGCCTATTATTTGTATACCCTGATTCACTCCTAATATCAACAAAACCTTTTTTTTTTTTTTGGTTTTGTAAAATAAAGAAAACAAATAGGGTGCGTTTTCTGCATTCTCGGTCTCCGTGAATATCTTCCTGAAACGAGTCACTAGAATGAACGAAAATGACATGAGAAATACAGTATATCTAAAGAAAGATTGAAGTGTCTATTATTAAATGAAGTCAGTCATGTCGAAAACAAATATTCTCTGATAAAATAATCCGTATGAAACCAACGCTAGGTCCAGTCTTTCCCGTCTGAGCTCACATAATGTGATCATGCCAGCGCACATCGCGCGCTGGATAATCATCCGCGCGAACATGTAAACGCTCACTTCACCTCTGTAGAAAGATTCAAGTTCATACTTTTCGTTTTTGGAAGAAGATGCGCTGTGACAGGACCGGAGCGGGATCCATTTTCAGCCCGGGAGTGTAATGCTCAAGACCAGCCCACCACCTTTCCCCATCCAACCCCCTCCCACCGTGGTGGAATCTGGATAAATGAAGTGACAGATCTGTCCTTACTATCCTGTTATATTTATTTTTGACATATTTAAATAAAAAATATGAATAATATAAATATGGCCATAAATATCAATAACAAATCACATACTGAGTTTTATGCAACAAGTAGTCCAACTGTTACATTATGAAAAAATGGTTTGCATTCAAACGAAAATAAAGTAACAGTGCAGTAAGAAATATACTTTTTGCACTATTGTTTATTTATATCCACGTCAATGTAATAAATAAAATAATGAAATAAATTATATGAAACATTTCTGCTACAAAACATACAACTGTAACATTATATATATATATATATATATAAGTTCAATTAAAAAAAAGTTCAATTCAAAATTGAAAGCTGCCAAGCAGTCATCAATAACTAAATGGAAAATCAGTAACGTTAAACATCTCGAAAGAAAAAGAAAGAACAGGCTAAAATCACAGACAATCAATAGAAAAAAACAAACTGAATAAAAAAATTCCTTCAATGTAAGTCAGTTTGGATAAAAGCGTTTGCCAAATGCATAACTGTAAATGTTGCTAGTCACTGTACCTTGAGTCGCCAGTTCACGTGTGCTCGATTGTCTTCTTGAAAAAATATTTGTCAGTTTGGCCGCGTCATCCTCCAATGCCTTTCTTTTTTTTAACCTGGCTTTTTTTTTAACTATCCATTTTATTCTTCCCACGACTAGCGCACTCTCGCTAACTCTCACCACAGCATTAATGGTTTCGGTTTGTCTCCATGGCAACGACCTGGGACACGCGCTTGTGTAGAGGAAGAGAGAGAGAGCGCGCGCTCTGACAATAGAAAACGTCACATTTTAATGTTAAATTCAAATCTAGTGATATTAGCTTAGTTATCAGCCACACAGTAACTTAAACACATAGACGTTCAAATTAAAACAAATTTTTAAAAGAGCAGGCGAGTCTGCCGGCCCAATTTATGAGCGGGGCAGAGCGGCCCACCGGGAATTCTCCCGGTTCTCCCGATGGCCACTCCGGCCTGCGCTGTGAGGAATAAGCCTTGAATTGTGATGCCGACGCGGTTTTATCCAGCGGCGGATCTCATTCTGATGAGTCATTTATTTATTTTTTCTCTTTATTGGTGTTACTGTGATATAAACTTGTACACATTCACTTGTTGAACTTTCCCCAAACTATAATGCCAGACAAAAATATGTCGAGTGCAACATTTTGAAATATGATAGATAGGCAACCTTTCATCGCATCTAAATGTTGCAGGACTCTCATTTTAGCTCGCATTCTCAGGTGATTTGTTAAAGGGCACACTGACGCGCTTTACTTCATTTTTTTTTTTTTTTTTTTTTTTTTTTTAAACACTGCATTTGTAACTTAAATAACTTAATTTTATTGACATAAGTAACTGTAATCAAATTACATACATTTAAAATGTAACATTACTTTACTGCTTTACCAGGAAAAGTAATTAGATTACAGTAACATGTTACTGAGTAAGGCATACCCAACTCTGTTCTTATCAAATCAAGCATGATGCTTTGCTGCCTTTATTAGGCTACTTGTGTTTTAAAAGTTTCTGCTTTGTGGTTTTTTAGTATTAAGCAACAGCAACAAAAAAGAAGCTTTAGAATGTTTCATCAAAACAAAATTCAATTATTGTTTCTTTTACTTTGTTCTTCAAATGCTTTTCTATCTGCCTTCATGACCTCCTCTTACTTTTCTTCACAACTACTGACATGCAGTATATTCTTTGCAGTATACTGACAGCTTGATCTATTTTTGCAACATCCTCCCTGCTGCGCCTGAAATTCTGTTAAACAGGCCACATACACTGGAAATTGTGCTGTCAAATGAGAGCTGTTTAAAAACAGCACCACCAGCTCCTATAATGAACGATACAGAGATGTCGATCAGCAGACAATCATACATAAATCAGCACAAGCAAGCGTACTTTAGCACATCAAATCGAGGGCAGAGATAATTAACCTTCAGCTATGGAATAAAGTAAAGCTCAGCAAAAAAGGGTGTGTGTTTTTAGGTGGATAAGATTCATATCAGACCTCTGCCCCATCTGCTACTGCAATAGCTCTTCTCCATAATACAAGAGAAACACACTCAAGTTGAAATACTGTATGCCACTGTATTACACAAGTGTAAAAATGATTTCCTCCATTTTGCAATTGAGGAATGTATTTGTATTTACTTTTGCAATAAAGTGGAACATGTTCAATTATCTGTTTGGACTGTAGTGTAATTGTTTTGTATGTAAACATGCAGCAGAAGCATGCTTTTGAGCAATATTTATATTAAAATATATATGTATGCATTTTATAAATTTATGTTTATTGCAGAACTGCCCCCTTTCAAATTATGAGTTTGAATTCAATCTACATTCAATTTTTAACATCAGAAGTGCTGTGACAAACTTATCTGTTTTTAGGTAAAGATTATAGTCATATGGCTTTACATTCAAATTTGAACTGCAATTCAGCAATTACTATTACTATTACGTTTATGATGCTGTTTCAAGATGCTTTTATAGGTCTAAATTACATTGGCATTAAGTAGGGTCAACTTATGTCCTTTTTTGCCTGGATTTTGTCTGAATGTCTGGATTTTGGCTTTGTTTTCCTATTTCTACACTTGCTGAAGGTAATGACTCAAATGTAGTTTGACCAATGGCGTGCAGGCGTTATACATAATCGACTAATTGTTGCATGCGTGAAGGTGGGATCTACAGAGAACGGTCAGAGCAATGCAAATACGAGTACATGTAATGTATGAGGTCTGTTGTGTCAATAGGAAATCAAAGCCAAAACCTGGTCATTTTAGGCAATGTAGAAATCCCGGTCAGGATTTGTCCAGAAAAAAAGAGAGGATGTATGGTCACCCTACCATAAAATGAAGACTTTTAATGCTTTGTTTTTACAAAATTACATTTTGGGTAGCTAGGTCTGATTTTGCCAGGAATATCCTTGGAGTAATTTGTAAGTGATGAATAAGTACAACTGCTGCAAACTGTGTATGTCTCTGGGATTACAGAGCGCTCTATTACAGGAACATCTTCACCTGAGGCCAAGCTTTGATTTGATGCAGGGAACAATACAGAAAGGCATCGTCACATTAATGCATGCAAAAACAAAAGATGAAAATTTAAAGCATATAGGTCGAATAGTGGTAATTTCAGTTTAAAGCAAGCTAATGTTTGTTGTGTTTATTGGACCAGAAGTGCAGGGAAAAAAACTGTTTGTTTGTGCACCGCTGAATGAAAAATAGTTTTAAGAAGACTCCCTTGAGAGAAGCGTAGTCTGTGCAGGGCTGGTTTTGAGATGACAGGTGAACTAAAGCCCATGAGAAAGAAAGAAAGGGAGACAAATACAGAGAGAGAAAGCAACAGCACATGCTCCTGATGAATGGGGAAGCACCGAGTAGCTCATTTGTTTTCTTGTTCCTGCAGCCATGGCAGGACATCTTGGGGATTCAGGCCTCTCGCAGACACCCCCTACCCTCACCGTAACGCCACTGTGATACTGGCACACAACTGCACAAACTTATTAAAGTTATTGGAGCCATATACAACTGGGATAATGATTCTAGTCTGCAATGAATTGCCAGTGTCTATCTCTGAGCCCACAAGACAAATTTAGAAAGAAACGTGTGGGAGGATGGAGAGAGGAGACCAATGCCAGCCTGATGCATTGTGGATGCCGACCAATTATGATGGAGCAATGTGTAGCTGTTTGTTTTCTTTCCCAAAAACACTCACCGTGCCCTATTGACCTCCGCTCATGCCGCTCAGTCTGCAGAACATATTTTAAAATGGCTTATGGATATGGAAATCTAATTACATCCCTTGATTATTTTATTGCAGGACTAATTTCAGACATAAATCTCATCGGAAACTTTAAAACGTACCTTTGAGGATGAGATGAGAGTTTTTATGCTTCTGAAATCTGCACTATCATTAAGAAACAAACTACCGTCAGAATCCAAATCGTTCCGTTCAACTCGTCCTGTGAATTTACGACTTCCTCCCTGTCATTTTGAAACTAATTATTTCATCATTAGCATATCTGAGCCTATAATTGGGTGTTAGCTGCCTATTAAATGTTGCACATGAACATTATCTGTGATGAAAAATAACTGCTAAATATCTTTCATCATTCGTGGCGCAAAATAATATCAAATTTTTATGCTGCTCGTCATCAGGAATGCTTGTTCAGTATGTGAACAACAGTTACAATGCTAATGAATGCAAATAACAATTCTAAAGACAAGCTGTAGAAAAGAAATCTGTCATTGTGCATCATAACACAATTCAGACCTAAATTGCACATTATCTAAAAGCACATTTAACATACATTTTGTGATATGACCTTATGTTGTTTTTAAGCTAGCATATAAGATAACCCATTTCATTTCTAATTATCCTTTCATATTCTGCCTAAATTGTATGTAATAAGATATAACGAAATTCTGTTTAGCATGCAAGATAATATAGTGTATGCATGTAATGACACGCTCACTGAGTTTATTCAGATAAATACAGTACATTTGCATATTGACAGCAGAGGCTGCATGCAATTACGGTAATTGCAAAGGTCTCCATAGTTGAGAAAATAAATTGAATCAGGAATAATGACATATAGAAAAAACACTGTGAATCCAGTCAAGGTCAAACTGGCACTCACTCAATGAGTGCTGTGAATCGAACTAGTCTAAAAAAAGATCGCACCAGCTCAGAAGCCCATGACCCCATGACCCCTGCTGGACAGGCCAATCGCTTCCTGTCCAGTAGCACCATTTCTTAGATCTAAGCAGAACAGGTAAGCGATGGCCTTCTCAAAATGCTGTTTTCTAGTTTGGAAATTGTTTGGCAGAGGTTCTTACTTCTGAACCACTTTGCATTTGCAATTTTAGCACAAGTTATTCAGTTACAACAATGAATATTCATTGATAGCCGAAAAATGTTGACATTTTTCTTTAAACATTCTCATCTTCACATAAAGCGAAATTGCCAAAAGCAGCCTGGTTAAAAGAGGTAATATTGAGGAAATGTCCCATTTAAAACTGATGAACTCATCGTCCCGGATGTCATGAAAAATTGAGTGTGTTACTTGGAGGTGCCGGGAGGGAGTTTGAAGGAACGAGGCAGTAGCTCAGAGCTCTCCCATTAGACGTGTAAGTGACTCATTTACAGCAGTACAGGTTACTGACACTCTCCTCTTCTGTCCGGACCACTCATTTGTATCCTTTGAGACATGAGAGGAAAAAATCCAGGGCGTTAATAAGTTCCCAATGCCCCTGTCTCACAAGTTCATTTGCATTTTTGGAATGGATGGGGGAAAAAAAAAACCTGTGATACACAAAGAGGACTGAAGTATTACCAAGGCTTCAAACTCCCAGTGGCTTTTCTTTGTCAGGAAGAGCAGCTAGCTACCATAATGGCCTACTTCCTACTTGAGTGCATGCCGTTCATTCACTTCACAAAGTAGATACAAGTGCAGCTGGGAGTCAAGAAATGCCCAGGTTGACAAAGGAAAGAATGACTGGTCTCTTGTTAAAAGTCTGATTGGTTTGTAGATGGAGAGGGATTTTGCTCAAGTTTGGATGACTGCAGTGTAGCTGTAATAATTTTTTCCCCAAAAAAATATTTTGTTTGTCTTTCTCAAACATCTCAAAACAAGTATAGTGTAACGATTTTTTGCTACTTTCACAGCTAATATTTTACATTTCTGAAATGCACAATTAATATATTCACGTTTTGCAAAATTTGGAAATGGTGAATAAAAGTGATATTGAGCTTATAATATAATACAATATATAATTATTTTTGAGATTTTCACCATCACTTTTAAGATTAAAAGTCTAGGGTAAAACAAAATCTATACATAAAAGGTATTTGAAAAGTAGCTAATAACTAATAAAACAACAAAAAATAAATAAATAATGAAGTTGCAGTAAAAAAAAAAAAAAAATGAAACATTTGAAAAAAAACTTTAAGGTAAATCAGTTTAAGGATGACTGGTTTTATATGAATCCTTCAGTTGTGCTTCATTTGATGGAGGTCATGTATCTTGAATTTTGGCCTTGTGAAATCTACTCCTCCTTTATTCCATAATTCATTATAATTTCAGCAATATTTTTCAAAGACAAGGAGTGCCATGGGAGATGGTGAACTTTGCTATTGGCACGCATCTCCGCCCTTCTAAACAAACACACTACCCCCTTTCTTGGCAGGCAGTGCAATAATCTATCAGTCCAGGCCTAGATTAAAAAAGAAACACATGACAAGGTCAAAAACTAATTTTCAGACACAGTTGGGCTCCAAATAGAGACGCATAATCTGTCCGTGCAGCGCGAAAGTTTTGGCTGCCATTTGTCCGTTGAGCTGAAGTGCGCTTAAAAGGGAAAAGGTCGTGACATTGTACAATTAATAAATTGGGGCGGCAGTAAATTTGCGCTCTTCTCCCTCATGAGAGTTTGAACTGCCCATCCGGTGGGATGGCGACACATTAGCACGAGCTAGCGTGATTAATGAGTATGGATTGCTACGGCACTGTGGTTTTGAGAGACATGCTTTATAAGAAACACAAAACAAACCTCTCGCCAACACCTCTGAGCTCATTTTAAATGGAATGTTTAAATATGGGTAAACACAATCACACATTTGTTGACATTCTTGGACAGGGACTTGGACAATAATTGCTAAGCATGTTTGAGAGCTCGTTGGCATGCAAGACAATCAAGTCCCAAATCTCTAGCCTGACAAATTCAATTCATGAAGTGCATCTCAATGCACTATATATATATACTATATACTATACTCCCGTGTGTTATGGGGGGGGGGGGGGGGGTCTAATAAATGTCTTTGGGTCAGAGACGTCATGCGAACTTCAGGGAACATTCAATTTGTATAAGACTAGTCAGTCAGTCAATGCAATTTTAAAACGGCGCACATCAAAATTAAACCAATACGTACGGTCGAAAGTAGAAATTTTTCAGAAGCTGCAGTAAAGCCTTGTCCATATTATAGACTTGATGAAAAACGACCCCCTCTGGGCTGC
The DNA here is from genome assembly GCA_036784905.1 of Acrossocheilus fasciatus. Classification (NCBI taxonomy): domain Eukaryota; kingdom Metazoa; phylum Chordata; class Actinopteri; order Cypriniformes; family Cyprinidae; genus Acrossocheilus; species Acrossocheilus fasciatus. The sequence goes on from CM071950.1 coordinate 15,757,429, forward strand.
TATTCAGCATTAGAAATCTGAAGGAAATCACTACAATAGCTTGCCTTCATGGAAGAGCGAGACTTTGAAATGAATAAATGGGTTTTGATTTACCCTCTGTTTGGATTTGGTTGAGCAGAACAATACCTTCTGTAATCTACATGCTTGTAAATAGAAGGTTATCACTTCCCCAGTTCTCTAATGGGAAGATTACACATCTTGTGCTTGAAGGAACCCATTAATCTCCATGCATGGATTTTGCAATCCAATACTTTGTTCCTTTAAGACTTCCAACGGAATAAGCTGATATAAGTAGAGAACCAATGGCTCCTCTTTGACTTCGTACAGTACCACCTCAACAGCTTTATACAATAAGACAGAACTCAGGACTCGCAGATGAATGAGTGAAATAAAATTTCATTCAGTTCTACTGTATGTAGTCTCTCAATGTGAGTTTTTATTGTTGATTAACTTAGTTTTTTTGCTACTGTACACAGCTGCTTATTACAATACCTGCATATCTACGGTAATGGAAACAGTATGTGCATCCATAGATAATTACATCAAACAACACAACATTAAAATTCATTATGCGCTTCATCCAGTAAATCAAAGTAAATGGATATTCTTTGGGCATGTATTTGTTTTGAGGCAACAAGATGATGTTGCTGCTATTGAAAGAATGAGGAGGCCATGGACTGATCGCTCTTCATGAGGAAACAGATTAGAGAAAAGTGTGTAATAATGCAGCTTTGTAAGAGCGTGTAATTTAAACTACTCCATTGTAGTCACGTAGCTGGCAAGTTTGGATTCGCTATATTTTTACTTTGATATTGCTTCTTTATTACACAGCTGTGTGGAATAATTTACTCTGATTCACGGTCTGATGTTGACACTCTCACAGCAATTTGTGACCGTTTTTTTAAGATTTAGCGAATTTGTTTGAATTCATACAATCTCATTTGCAAGCTTTCGTAGTGTCGCTGCAGTGTCACTCTTGTTGCATACAAACAGTTACTGTTGACTTCAGTGTTAATATTAATGTAATATAATTACTGTAGTATAGTGTTAATCTAGTTGCAAATCAGACTAATGAATTTTTATTTTTTCCTCAGTGGATGCTTTAAGATATCATACAGGTCAAATTATAAATCAATTTCAACCCAAATCAATATTTCATGTCCAAGAATTCATTTCTTTGGTAAGTAGTCATAATAAGCAGGAATCAGCATATAATGTTCAGAAATAGGAAATCTAGTCATACGCTAGTACTTTAAGTTGTTCTAAAGAAGAAAAGATGAGCAGCTAGACTGCAACATAATTTCCATTACATACTGGACTGTATTACTTACCCGCAGTAGCTGTAACTCAAGGCCTCTACAATGGTTCAGATGTAACCTTTAATGCCTCTAAAGACTTCTGTGTGGTGGAGGAAAAATAAAAGAGCAAGAAAAAAAAAAAAAGCTAGAAAGTCTACATGAAGGGTGGACCTTCATGCGTATAAATATATTCTATTGGCCTCAATTGTAGGTTGATTTGGAGAGAATATAAGTGTTTACTTTTTTGTTTTTGTACAAATCCAATTGTATAAATTTATAAGAAATTACCAACTTGTAAAATAGTTACATTTTCTCATGCAACTGGGTTGGTCAGATAATATTTGCCTCTCATGCAGGCAACAAGCAAACACTACTTTCATGTTTCTCGTATCACACCACAGTGTTGCTCTCTCTCGTTGTATACAAATGCCATTAGTACCATTTTGTGTCTCAGTTATCATCTGTAGTGAAAATGACTTAAGAGGACTTGTAATACTATTGCAGCGTCTTGTTGCAAAGCCAAGTTTGAATATAATTTTTTTTTTTTTTTTTTAGTGGAAGCTTGAAGATACACAGGAAAAAAAAAAACATTACCACAAAAACAACTTGCCCTCAACAAAGACCTGTCCCCCCTTCGTTACTGTAGCTATGTCTGACTGACAAGGTGTTATGATTGGTCAAATCAACTGTCAATCAAACTCTTTGGTAAGTAGCCATGTAATAACCAGGATTTGCACCAGAGTTGGTTTATTTTGTGATACTGACCAACTTACATTTCATAATGTGGGAAAAAAAATCTAAAGCATAATAATTTCCTGGTTCAATTGTATTGGACTGGACTACTTGCAGTAGCTGTGACTTGCTCAAGGCCTCTACATTGGTTCAGATGTAACCTTCAGCTCTTTAATGCCCAGCCTCAATGGATGGTAAGACTTCTGTGTGGCTGAGGAAAGGGCTACAGCCCATTTAAGCTTGTTCCAACGACTCAGACTCATCATCCATGTGCTGTGCAGATCAAAGCAACACGCCTAACCCACCGCCCCCACCGCCAGCAACCACAACTGCTGGCAGAGGCTCTAGTCAGACTGCCTTTTCCACCAGCAGTGCAGGCTGTCACTGTCACAGGCATTGTCAAAGACATGATCAAATACTCTTCCACTCTGCTGCCTGACACACACACACACACACACACACACACACACACACACACACACACACACACACACACACACACACACACGCACGCGAGCACACTTCTCTTACCAGCTCCCACATACATTGAGACAAACTGTCAAAGAACCAAAGATTAGTAGATGCAACTCACAGCAAACTTATTGTTATGCATGGATTCTGAGCAGAGAAAAGGTGAATAAATTTACGGGGAACCACAGGAAGAGAAGGAACATCAGCAGGATGCGTACAATTCATTCCAGACCGGCAAATGCACCGGAGGCCCGTGCTAATTAGTCAATGTCCAGACAGATTAGGTACAAGGTGGAGTGTAGATGTAGCTGCAGGATATTTCAAATCAGTGTAATAGATTTTTTCCCCCAAATCTAACACTATATAGAGACTACATGGATATATTTGGCTTCAGTTCCGCCAAGGCAGGATCCGTCTATAAATTTCATGCACCAGTAAAAGCAATTTAGCTGTGAAAATACACCAGTGTAATTGGGAGAAAAAAATGGGCCTGAATCTGTCATCTGAATTTCTTTGTTTGTTCATTTTTTTCCTCCTCCATACCCAGAAACTGTAGATAAGGAAAACAGGGCCAAATATCTCCCAGCCCATTCCAATCCGGAAATGTTTACACACCCGTATTTATTATTCATAGATCTAGGACGGGTTCTTTCCAAAGACAAAAACACAAAAAACGTACATGATAAACTGCTGTACCCTTTTCCGAATGTCCTATATTTGAGCACGGCTAAAGCACAGCGAATCAAAAACGCTTCTGTACGAATGCCGGTCTTTATACTACATCTCTTACACCAAGGTGGAATGCTTGAGAATACCAAATGACTCCCTCTAGGCCACAAACAAGTTCCAAAAAGTGCTTATCTATGACATTTCAAGCTTACTTTCTGCAAGATTAGAGGTGGAGAAATTACACTTCCAGTCGATAAAAGCTACCACAAAGAGCCCTACACATCAAGATAAGGGAGGCTGCTGCTGACAAAGCTTAGGAAAACGTAGAGGGTTTTGTCCATGAAAATGAGAGCATGCAAAATAATATTTTAAATGACGGAGCCACAGTTGGAGGCTTCGTGGTCGTGAGGTCAAAGTAAACAGCTGCACACAGACAAGATTTACTCATTACAGTGTTACACCCCTTCTTGAGCAGAAAACAAAAGCCATTTCAAATGATAAAACACAACATGAGATCCCACTTAATCTAAATTAATATTTAAAAAATTCCAAACTTCAGAAAACCCACAAGGGTTGAACAGAAATGTGTTTCCGAGCTTTTTGTCGCATGACAGCCCTGACAGTATATCTTGAGTACCCCATCAACAGAAATGATATGCTCAAAATAATCAATTTTATTCATTTTGATTGTTTTGAACAAACCAATCAACACTGTGCCTCATCAAGCAGATTCTTTTTCGTCTATCACAATCTTTGACAGTTTTGTATGCAAACGGAGATAAACTCTCTCAAGCAAACTATATCAGTGAATTTATTTTGAAATTAAGCAAAACTAAATTCTTTGTAAGTATTGCCACATATTTTTAGATATTAAAATCATACAGGTTTGGAATGACATGAGGGTGAATAATCCCTTTAAAACTAAAAAAAACAAAAAGCGAAATAAACATTATTGAAGATTGAATAGATTTGGTTTCAAAAGTGTAAAGCTATGATAAGTACTTCTGTTACCCCATGCAGCCAACTGCATCTGTCCCAGTCTCAGGCTGGCCATTCTCAGATATTAACCTCATGAAAGACTGACAAATGGAACTAATTAGCATCCAGTGGCATGAGACCTCTTGGTGCCCACAAAGGAGGACCACACGCTCTGCACCCTTCAACTCATCAAGGTCATGTTTTATATAAACCACCGGGGCAGGGCTCTTTAAAAAAGAGTTTCCTATCAAATACAACACGTCTCATTGCTAATACACTCAACTGAATGACAGCTGATTTAAATACTCACCTAAAAAAGAAAATCATAGGAATAAACCTGTGCTTCTAAATAATTTGCATTACAATTACGTTTCATTTTATACACTACATTATAGTAAATACACATAAACTGACAAAACCCCATTTATCTCACTTCCCCAAGACAAATGGGCAGAAATGATGGCTATATGCACACAGGTAAAATGCATCAACGCTTTTAAGCACGGATGAGCACGTCATTGAACACATTAGACTCTCTCTTCCTCCACCGAACACACTTTTCTAAACTACCCTCACTTTCACAGCAATTGAAGCATGACTATATGCTCCATAATACAGGATTGTGCGCCATGTATTCACAATTAAAATTAAGAATGCCTTCTAAATATGAATAATAAAAAAATGAAAATTAATTTAGACTAATTTCCCATAAACATTGTATACTAACGTTCAAAAGTAACAGTAAAGAAATGAAATTTATTCAGCAAGAACATATTAACATTAAATCGGTCAAAAGCGACAGCAATTGTTTAATGTTATAAAGATTTCTATTAAAAAATAGGTTCTTATAAACATTAAAATTTTATCGCAAAATTAAACTTTTTTTTTTTTGGACAGTATTAGTGTCAAATAAGTAGAAAAACATAACAGAAAATAAATAGGCATAATTATTCAGAATGAATGATGTTATTATGTTTTGTAGCTTATGTTGAACTAATTAAATTCTTCTCTTGTGTAACTGTTGAATTCAACATCCTGTAGCCGAGACATAAATGAAGAGGAAATCAGTTTTTAAATTTTGAATTTAGTCCAAACTTGCTTTAATATAGCTAAACGATTGCAAGCTCGTGCGTCAAAGCTAAAAGCAGCACCAGGGAACTGGTGTAAGGAGGCAGGGCTTTGTCAAATGCAATCTAGCTCTACCAAATATAAAACATGAAGGTCTCTTGCTGTCAATACCCCAGCTGTGCACTGCTTATATCCAGATGCATATTATTTTGCACTAATCCCTTGTCTGTCAAGCTCCATTTTTAAACTCCAAAGCTAATTTAATTCCGCTAGTGTGATGTGGTGAAGGATTGAAGCACAGCCGGCAGTGCGGCTCCACTGTCACAACATGCTTCATAGCCCAACATTATGGCCCGAGGACATATAAAATGAACCTCATATCCAGTCAGTCTGTCATCAAGCATGGAAATGCAATTTCTTTTGCTTCCTCCATTCAACATCATTATGAGTTGTTTAAGACAACAGTATGAATGGAGCAACAAAGTTTGAGGTTTTGTTTTGCCTGCAATTCAAAATGAAAAGGGATAAAGATAAGTCACACCATTGATCATTATGCGTCAAGAAGCATTGGACTGAACTAGAGCGGGTTATTCTTCTGACAGCAGATTTTTGGTTTGGTTTCAGCAGTTTTAAAACGTGATTGGTCACGTTTTAGCGATTCATATATAACAACCCAGAATAACAAAGAAGTGTGCAACCATTTGGAGAATAACAATTGTGCTGAAACCATATGCACACTCAAAGGTAAGAGCATTCATTAAATTTGTCCCTTAATGGTACTATTACTTGTCTTTGCCCTACCGAGGGGACGCATTTGCATTCACAATGCAGGTCTAACTCCACGGTGCCTCTAATTGCCTCTAAATTTAGCATGTTGGCTTGTCCAGGGTACAGAGTAAGAAAGAAAAGGCAAGAACTAAACCATTACGGAGGGACTGAGAAGTAAGGCAATCCTAGGAGGAGGATTTTGATCATGCGTAGGGCATATTTCAATGTTCAAGGACGGTTTCAGAAGAAAACAATGTGACACTGCATAGCAATGGCGCCACCACAACAGACACTTAGAAATAACATTTGTGGCATACAAATGCTGCTCCACTTAATGATGCTTGACATTCAAAATAAATGTTCATTTCAAGCGCAATTATGTTTAAGAGTCAGAAGTGAGGATGAAGGGTTTACAGATAGCTTTAATGTGAGGGCTGAATGGAAGGCACCTCCTGTGAGGCCAAACTCAACATCCTTCATGTCCTTGAGGCTGTAATAGAATATGACTCCGCTTTACTTCTTGCTCCAGCATGATGAGCAAGAAAGAGAAATCAAGGTTTTTTCATTACCAAAGTAATCCATTTTACTTTCAGATTTGTCATTTAAATGAGAAAAGTGCAGCTGGTTCAGCCTGAAATACCTACGTTATTGTTTTTATTTTCTACAGTGACGATCAAATGCAGCAGTACCCTCACAGCCGCCTGTATACTTTTGTCAATCTAGATCAATTTGGTACAGCATGGCACTTAACACCACCAAGGTCATGGGTTTGATTCTCTGGAAACTGAAAATTTACAGCTTGTATACCAAAAGTCACTTTGGAGAAAAGCATCTGCCAAATATAAATTCTGAAATTTCCTTTTGGAGAAATTCACTACCGTTTAAATTTTACTGCTTAAATATTGTGAAATATCATTACAATTTAAAGCAACTGTTTTTAATAGATTTTAAAATGTAATTTATATTTGTTTGCAAAGCTGAATTTTCAGCAGGTTTTTCTCCAGTCTTCAGGTGTTACATAATCCTTCGGAAATCATTCTAATGTGCTGATTTGCTGCTCAAGAAACATTTCTTATTATTAAAGATGAAAACAGCTGTACTGCTCAATTTTTGAGGAATCAATGAAACATTTTTTTTCCCTGGATTTGTCTTTTGTAACATTATAAATATGTTTAGTGTCACTTTTGATCAATTTTACACATCCTTGTCGAATGAAAGTATTAATTTACTAAGAAAGATTTTACTGACCCCACACTTTTGAACGGTTAGTTTGTCAAGACATCATTGTACCACTGGAAACCAAAGAGAATAAACAGATTATTGCCTTATAGGTTTAGTAAAAATGAAAAAAGCTTTTATGAAACGTGAAAAATATTATTTTAATTTTATTATTTTTATAAAAAGGACATTTGAAAAAGATCTTATTACCAAAAGGACAAGGAAAAACTGCCAGATCAAATCTTTTCAGTATTGAAAACACAATTAGTATCAAATACAGTGAACGCAAGTATGGGCCCTATATGGTCTATTCATTTCAAATTTGATTTAACTTCTACAAAATCATTCATCCTGGAAGAAGGAGTCTAAATCCCCCATCTCCTCATGGGCCTGTTTGGAGTTTGCCTGAGAAGGACGGGGCACGTTGGCAGGATTTTCTTGGCTTTTTTGTGACGCATCCACTTCTTTCTTGATGTCCCGGCCTCCAGTGAGAAGCTTGTGACTCTCAGTGAAGTACTGGTTAGGGTGATTGAGAGAAAACCCAGCATCCTCAACCTGAAACAAACAAAACAAATTCAGTAAGCAAATGACTATACTTGCATTTTTATTAATTAAAGCAGGTTTTAATAACTGCACTGAACCAGGCTTTCTATGCAAGCTCTCCTTTCTTTCAACCTCATCTATGGCTGAGCCTCTCGCTGATGGATCCCTGAAAGCTGCATCGCATTCAGAACGCTGCGCAATCCATTTGTTTCTAAGTGCTGAGGATATGGCTGTTTAATTATGCTTCAATCACAGTACGCCCCCGATACTCCTCATGAATCAAACTTTCAAACCCATCTCTCTGAATCGAGTGCACGGGGTCCCCGCGGTAGTTAAGCTGTGGACAGAAAGATCCATTACACGGATTCATCTCAGAGTTAACACATTACAGTGGACTACCCTCGCCCGGCGACTCTGCGCCAAATGAAATATGCATAAACATGAAACAATCCGAGCCGAGGCCTAGAGACGGATCAATCCGGCGGATGCGCAACAAGCTCTCCTCCTTCCCGAGGTCCGCCTCTCTCGGCTCCCCTCCTCCTTTTCATTATTCTCTCTATTGTTTGATTTATTGTGGTTGTGTAAATATTTCATCAGAGAAGTATTACATTTTGACCTTTAAATAAATGCTGCCAGGGAGGGAGGAATGCAAGCGTCTATTTGTTATGTGTCGTGGATGTGAAAGCAGAGGGCGCATATGGCAGTGATTAAAGTCTCCTACGCTCGAATCCAACAAGCGTGTTTTTGCAGCCAAGATGGTTGCTCCATTCCGTATCAGATGGAGGGAAGGCGAGGTGGTGCGGATCCACCGATGCTCCAACAAGAATGTTTTATTGTGCCTGTTAACGTCAGGGGTTTCTTCATTCACCTACCCTAAAATATGAGTCATGAATTTCAGAGATGTGATTTTCATTGGGCTTGGTAGGAGGGAGGGGGCAGTTTATCTTTCAAATCCTGTTATTGCAGGCTGTTCATCAGGGAAGCCGTCTTATTCATTTTCCCGCATCATAAGCCGTTTGCTCTGTTTGGCTCGGGGCTATTAGTCATCAGCAATGACCCCAGTCCCGAGCGCCCCGGGGCCACGAGCTAAATGATGCCCTTGGACTGCAAAGGCGCTGGCGTTTCACCGGGAGCCATTAAAAGCCATTATATCCTATCAATGACACTTTGAGTGCATTACGGCATTAAAAGAGGGAAGGCGCAGACACAAACACTGTTATAAACCTTTCTTATTGAGGGAATAAATCTAGACATGCAAGAGATTAGAAATTTATACACACGCTCTTTGATTTACTTATCTTGACATTGAGCTAAAGCATCAACAACAGCAAGAACAGCAGCATATATGATCTGAAGTGTTTAGAGAGATGTGTGTGGGATTTTACTATGCAGTGTTAATGAAAACTAAAACTATGAACACAGATTAAAATACAAAAAAAAAAAAACAACAACACAACAACAAAAAAATATAACTGAGGAAACTAAACTAAAATACCTTTTCATGTACAGTTTACTACCATTCAAACATTTGAAGTCGATATGATTTTTTTAATTAATATTTTTATTAGGGCTGCCCCCTAATAGTCGACTAATCGTTAGTTGACCAGCAGAGGCTTGGTCGACCAAAATTTTATTAGGTTGCAGAAAAAATAAATAAATAAATAAATTCCACAGGCGAAGTCACGCAGTCCGTGACTAACAGATCGTTAACGGCTGGTCTATGTGGTAGTACAGTACATCAGGCAGGACATCCAAACGCTCAACTATCATTCATCGACCTCAAATATGGCTTATCAATGTAATATTAACCTAGAAATGTGTGCAATTGAAGTGTGGAGTGTGAAGAGACAGATGGAGGCACCTGAGCGATCATTTGCTCTTAAAATACCGGTCATTTTTTGTAATACAGATAAGAGTAACACATCTTTTGAATATGTAAAGACTCCATGTTTATTTGTGTGCACTCACAATAAAAACAAATCTCACTTTTGTGAAATAATGAAAGCAAATGGGATGCGCTTTCTGCCGTCTCGGTCTGTGAACTTGAGCGCGAAACTCCGTGTATATCTTTACCTTACAGACATTAAAAATTAAATGAGAGTAAAATGTCTTCTTTCAAATGAACCAATTCAAACGCAAAACAAATATTCTCAGATTATGTAATTCATATGAAACATGCATACAGATGCATCACTACTGTGGAGATGACGAGTCAGTGTCGCTGACTTCATCTCTTAAACAGAGAACAAAGAAAGCATGAGTTCATCAAAATATTAAAATGTTAATGCAGTCTCCTTACTGCTTTTCACTGACACATTCATAACCATTACTTCTGCCGGAAAGTGCGCTGTGGCAAGCTTTATGCGTGTGATTGAGCGCTTATTAGGCTATGTAGGCAATTAAAGGCTCATAATAATGATTTAAATGGTTTATTAATAAACATTAGTCGATTAATGCTTAAAATTAATGATTACTAGTCGACCAGAAAAATCCTTAGTCAAGGACAGCCCTAATTTTTATTAAGGATGCATTAAATCAATCAGTGTGAGAAAATACAATTATACTGTTACAAAAGATTTCTAATTCAAATAAATGCTTACTTTAAATTATATAAATATTTCACAATTATTACTTTTTTTTTTTTTTTTTTAATATACTGTATTTCTGATCAAAGTTCAAATTTCTGGGCCCAAACCTTTGAACTTTAGTTTTAAATTTATTAAAAAAAAATTAAAAAGAAAATTCCACTATATATCAATAATACTAGACTGTGATGAAAATGTAACACCATTAAACTTTTTTTTTTCCTTTAGCAGCCCTAAAATACTAAAACTAAAAGAGCTAAAACACAAACACACACACAAAAATAATAATAATAAGCTAACAATGCTATTGAAAACCAAGGAAAACTAAAGTGAGAAGACAAATTATAAAATTAGTAAATTAACAACTAATTAAGTACAAAAAAGTAAATACTAAGTAAAAAGTACAAAACATCTAATAACCTTCTATGAATTCTTCTACTCTGAATTTGCATAGTCAATTAATTACAAATACTCCGAAAAATATATTATTTCCCATCAGCATTACAAGTAGTTCTGATTTACAAGTTTCTGGTATATTCTGAAATAAATCTCATGAGTTTTCTTGTTACTAAAGCCTCCCAGTTTAAAATCCATCTAGCACTGCTGACAAACATCTGAGAGGTTTACCAATCTCTTTCATATCCAAGACCGTCTTTTCCCCCTCTTCATATTAACCTGTCACCTAGCAGATAGCGCACGTTTGCGTGGCGTTGGTGTGTGCACATTTTCATTCTCAACCTGTCAGCTGGGCTGCGTTTTTAGCAGAGGGACAGGGCACAGGTGTCACACAGGTAATCTTGACTGACATCGCTCTAAAATATTTCTCTCCTCTCAAAAAAAAAAAAAAAAATGCAGAAAAGTTGCTGCCAGAGTCATATCCACCCCCCTCCAATATAAAAATACGAAGGAGGAATCAGAGGAAATCCATTAGATAACCATTTAAATAGAGCTGTAATCATTTGCTTTCTCAACCAGTTCTGACACACAAATCCACTGCTATTATGCCCCTGTCAAAAGAAAGCATATTGAAACCGCAAAGCCCTTGAAAAGTCCAATCTCAAAGGGCAATCCAAATAGAAAAAGTAAGGTTTCAGCACATTTATCATTTAATAAGAGTTTGTGCTCACTTGCCCTGAAAATATAACTACAACACTAGCTTTAAACAACGCTTTGAAAATATTAATGACCTTGAATGGACAATGTTGATCTAGCCTTCACCAGAAAAGCTTTAGATGATAAAAGTATTTAGTGTAAACGTATTGGAAGTTTATCGATTTGATGCATGATATATTAAATCAGAAAAAAACAACAACAACAACAAAAATGTAATGTCACTTGTTACTTCAAAAAACAAAACAAATTCCCAACCTGTAACTGTTTCTGAAAGAATGACACATCTGTCCATTGTAGTTAAATGTAGATATTCCACAGATACAGTATCTGATGCATTACCACTTCCATCAGCCATGCTGAATTGATGTTATAAATAAAACAACACTATGACATAAAGGCCCTGTCCTAAATGCCACCCTAAGACCTCAAATGTCAAATGCGACACCCTACGGGTCCGTGGACTTCACTGACACAAGCAACGGTCATCTTAAGTCTGCAAATTCACATCAAGTGCGCCATTTGGGATGGAGCCAAAAAGGACCGTAATACAGAATTATGGCTAAGAACCAAATTTAATCACCCATGTTGAACATAAATGGTTAAAAATCTGTCCTTGTAGCAGACACCATGTTTCAGTAGGTTAATGAATTTTAAAGCGCTATACAAAAACTTTACAAATTTACAAAAAACAGATTCTATTAGATTTTAAGCTAATGGCAGATGTGACTACAATGGTCAGGCTCTGTAAAGACTTTTCAGGGCTGTCCACGAGCTGACAAAAGCAGGCCCAATTACAGCAGGCCAAAATGAAAAGCATTCTTACATTGTGTGTCAGCTCAAAGTACTTCTGGCAGGCCAGCTGATAGTGCATTCCCTTGACCAGCTCCAGAATCTGTGAAAAAGAGAGAGAGGAAAGGGTTGAACGGTTGGGAGCGAGAAAGGAATAGGAAGACATTAAAAAAAAGTGGAAAACAGTGAGTGTGATCATGAATGAGAATAATAGAGTGGTCTTAATTATTCATAATACATCTACATGTATGCTCTAAAAAGGTATCCGTGTAAATTATTAAAGACCAAATATTAAGAAGAGAGAAATAACTCTTCTTGGCTCCACAAAACTGCAAAAAGAATCAGATGTCAAAGCCATCTTAAACTTTCCATTAACATGCATTTCATATCCAAAGAGTAACAGGATGTTCTTTTAATAAAATTTTATTTACACCTTCATTCATATCTCCAGCGTGACCAGATGGAAAATGCCACTTACATATTACACTGTAGAGCTTGTGTAAACTGAATAACACCAACCGAGAGCTTAAAATGCTTTTTGCCATTCTGACAGATAAAAAATGAGGTATATAGTGCTCACAGTAAAGGATGATAGCAGAAAAAAGAACAAGTCACAACACAACACTTGCTTTTTGTGATATCAATGGTATATTAATAAGCATTACAACAAGATAAAAATTGAGCCTGACAGAAAATTTATACCCAAGACCATCCAAGTGACAGATAATGATTACGTCGAGTACAAACAGTGTCTGTATTACACATTGCATGTGTAGTTAGATAACACATATGCATTAGTATTTATGTTTCACAGAAGAATATGGTCAGAATCTGTCCCTGACCACCTCTAAATCTAAACAATGAATCTGAAAGTATTTTAATGTGGTCATGTGACATCCAACTACAAGCTGATCACTGACAACGCATGCTAATGGAAGGTGTAAAGGGGGCCAGAATGTCAAATCAATATCTAAGCAGTCTTTGATGAGCAATAAAGATGAATAACGCTGTTAACATTTACATTTACATTTACATTTACGCATTTAGCAGACGCTTTTATCCAAAGCGACTTACATTGCATTCAAGTTACAGTTTATCAGCTCTTGCTTTCCCTGGGAATCGAACCCATGATCTTGGCGTTGCTAGCGCCATGCTCTACTATTTGAGCTACAGGAAAGCCTGTAGCTCAAATGTATTGTTAACAATACATTGTGCTACTTTCGCTGACACAGCACAGGTTTATGAGGTTTCAGGTGAGAGACAGCAGCAAAATGCCATCAAAGGGAGAAGGAGAAGTGGTTACACATTCTGCTTCTCTTTCCTTTTCTTTTTTGCTCAGACCTCCCCTCAGGTGATGCTTTTAACACCATGTATTCCCTGTAGTATAGTATGGCATTCCACCTCAGGTAGCATCGGCAAGAGCTGAAATGCATAATACATGGGCTTAAAGGTGAGAGCCAACACCATCCAACACCTAACTCAAAGCTCCAGAGACAAACGCTACTGGGAAGAAATGGTAAAATATACAGCAAGACACCAGGTAGGGGTTCAATGTACGCTGCGAAAAACAAGATAAATATCACTGGTTTAACATATTGCCTGCGGATAACATAGCCAAGAACAGCTAATAACATGCATTACACATTAACACTGCACTTATTTGACTTGTAGCGATTTGTGGGTTTCTTTAAAAAATAAATAAAATAATATACTGATACTCCAACATTCAAGATCCTACTTAACCAAAATCTGTTAATATAACATGAATATCCAATACGTCACCAATACATAGCCTTGCAACATACTTAAGTAATCACACTACAAATGTAATTCCATAAGATGCTCAGGTAAGAAAACATCTACCCTGACATAGGCGTGGGCGATATGGTAAAAATATCATATCAAAAATATATTTTTTTTAGAAATATCACGATTCTTTGTCAAGTTGGTTTTTCAATTTTGCATGTTGTTTGAGCGTTACAGCCAAACTAATAAAGTTTTATTTTCAGGTACAATAGGTGTATTTAGCAGGAGCATTCAAGAAATTGAATGAACAAATATAAAAATAAAACTCTCTATATATTGATTCATATTAAAGGAATAGGAATAAAGGAATTAAAGGAAAAATTCACCCAAAAATAAAAAATAGTGTTTCATTTTTATACCATCATTTACTCACTCAAAAGTTGTTTTAAACCTGAATGATTTTCTTTCTTCTGCTGAAAATAAATGCTATTTTGAAGAACGTGGAAAACCAAATAGTTGCTGGTCCACAGCAATTTCCATAGTATTTTTTTTCCTTCTATCCAATTCAATGTGGACCAGCAACTTTTTGGTTACCCACAGTCTTCAAAATATTTTCTTTTGTGTTCAGCACAAGAAAGAAATTAATACAGGTTTGGGACAACATGTGAGTGAGTTTTAAATTTTAGGGTGAACTATCCCTTTAATGACAGTCGGCAGCATGTTTAGTACTGTCCCTTTAAGACCTGCAGGCATCTAATATACAGGCACGCATCCGTTTTCTCTCAGCTGTTTACTTTCATTTTAAACATAACCAACTGAGTCTATACATAAACCTTGTGTGTTTTGACAGTATTAGCGCAAAAGATAACTTAGTTCAGTAATAAGGCGCTGTTTAACAGGCTTTTTAGTGCACGTGCTTCAGGTGTACAGGCTCAGAAAAAGCACACGTCAGGATAGCACATGAATGAAACGTTTAACCGGCAAGGCTTTAAAGCGCATGCAAATAATGTACTTTTGTGATTGCGAATAAGTGCAGTGTCCCGTGTTAGCAACTCTAACACTGATGTGAATGTATGTGGCGTTGTACAGTACATTGATACAGCACACCAGAACCACAGTTGCCAAGTCCGCGTATTATATGCGACTTTGGGCTTCTTTTTTTGTAAAGTTTCAGGAAAAAATCCCTGCTCGCAGGTTGCGTTTTTTTGGGCTTATTTAAAAAAAGATGGTTGCTTGTTAGGGAAATCTGACAAGCAACTTCGTTTCTTTATTTATGTTTGCCGTATTTTCCAGTGCATTGATTGACACTCTGTCTGCTCGCAGTTAATAGCCAACTAATAGCCAATTTAATACAATATTTTATATATTTTTCTATAATATTTATGTCGCATTTTGTTTTTTATGCTATTTATTTGATAGTTATGTATACATTATTTTATTTTAAATGGAAGAAAAGCCTGTTTTTGACTTCAAAATAAAGCACTTTCCCTCTGTATATGGCTGTGGGGACGAGCAGTTTTGTGGTGCTTGTAATTCTTTATAATTAATTAAAAACAAATATTGCCACATTGATGGCTCAAGAAGGTGTAATTGGTCAAAAATTTTTCCATTGTTTCATTTTAAAATATATTTAAAAAAAAATATTGTAACCAAGTGTTTTTCAAGTGTAATATTTCTAAGGCTAGGGACAGAAAAATTGACATTTCCATAGAATGACTCCTATGTATTTTAGGCTATATATATATATATATATATATGTGGCTATGTTACGGCTCCCCTTTGAAGCTCTTGTGCTTTTCTCCTTTTCCATCTCTCCAATCCTATTCTGCTCACAGGTGATTGGAGACGAGTTTTGTTCCCACTTTTGTTGCAGTTTGCTAATTTTTGTAAAATAGCTTCTGATTTTGCTTTTCAGATAAAAGAGTGGTTTCAGTGTAATATGTTGCAGGCTCAGTTATTGGTAATAAATAATTGATAATAAATAATATTGATGATAATAAATCATCAAAAAAAATAAAAAATAAAAATTATTATTTTGGGCTTGTTTTTGAAGCTGCGGTTGCTTATTTGTCTCGCGAGAGCTGGCAACTGTGACCAGAACTACATCTGACAGAATATGCGCTTACTACACGATACTACAATATTTCTTCAAAAGCAGATCGTGGAGACATTTTTATCATCCACGATCAAAAAACGTCATATAGCAACCCCTACCCTGACAATAAAAAGTAAACAAATTATTTCTATATACTTGAAGCAACACTGGGCACAAGCTGACTTTGTTCTGAGTGCTTTATTATATCTGTGGCTTAATAACTTGATAGCAAACAAACAGGCGCAACATAAGACTATAATTTCAGGGGATGCTAAAGTATTAAGTGGTGGCGTGAAAAAAGTTGGGATTAAATCCGTAAACATACATGCTACGTGTGACTCTACATGTTCTCGCTTCTACTTCCACTGTTTGAACTGTGAACCAAGCATGCAATCCTTTAATCTGCACTTCCTAAGGTAAGAGTCACACTGTGACGGGCTCAACGTGCGAGTGAGAGGGAGGTGAGCTCACTTTTCTACAGCAGTTCTCTTTCCAGACTGGAGTCTCGCCCTTTTGACTGTAATGTCACTTTGTAAATAGACAGGTTGACTGAGAAGGTTGACGTTCTGCATTTTAATCACCCTACTACCCGGGCTTTTCACATTTTCTGAGGTTTTTAATTATCCAGCGCACTGGGCTGGCGCTGTGGTGAGAGGGCCACGTGCTGCGAGAGCTCCTGGGGTGAACATCAAGCTGTTGCTTCACACGCCCACAGGTCTAAGACTCTGAACACTGAGAGTGTATAAGGACACTGCTTGGGGTCTCCAATGAAATTATGAATTTAATTGGATTGGAAATGTGCTACCCTTGGGCTGGCATGTCGGACTGCATTAGGCAGCCATCAGCCATTCCCCTCAACCGCACGATGGGTGGTAGTAGACGAGGAATGCGAGAGAAAAAAAAAAATCCAACACACCTTACAGTGGGAACAAGCTAATGTTTCTCAAATAGCTGAGAATGATTTTTCATGAACTTCAAACTACATGCTTTACATAAAGGTTCAAAAGTATTATTTCAACATTATATGTACATCTTCAACATTATGTGTAACATTTATTACCATCATTTAAAGTTCAAACACCCCCCAAAATAATACAAAACATAGTAATAATATATACATATATAAAAAAAACTATTAATATAAATGTAAATATGTAATATAAAAATATTTGTTTAAATTTTTGATAGTTAGCTTCACTCATATCAGTTAGAAGTCTTAACAGTAAAACCAGAGATAGTATGCAAGATTTGGCTTTATATATATTCTTTTTAAGAGCCTTTTAACGCTGAACTTAATGGCCTTATTAAAACCAGCCCGTTAATTGCATTAGCGTCAAAGGATTATAACTCCAGTAGAACATTACAGCAAGGCTGGTCCATCTCATTTCACTGCCTTGGCTAGTTGCAGCTGCTTTAATGTGTGAGAAAGAAAATCAACTGAAATGACTTTTAAGAGTACTTTAAAGAACGAATCAAATCACTAGATACAGCAAAGGTCAAAGTAATCAACACAGAGCTGAAGCTGTCATTACACTGGAGAATCCTGAGCGTTATTTCTTTTTGCCATTAATATTCCAGAAGTATAGCAGATTCATTAATATTCCAAAAGTACTGCAGGATGGTGCTTTCAGGGATGCCTTGTTAAAAATGAAAATCACACCGCTTTTGTATGATTACTACACAGTCGTATCATTCTAATTGTCAAGCTAATGTCCTTTCTACTCATTATTTGGTAGATTTTGTTTGGTCTGTGGTCATGGAGAGGTGAATTTGCGCAAATCATTTTAATGGATGCCAAGTTAAGTTTTAAAAAGCCCTTTACACGCATAGTGCTGAACCTGGTCAAGTGTGTGTTAGTTGTCGGACAAACCTGATTGATCCCACTAGGGGACACTTTATAGTTCTGCAGCTTCTGTTTCAACAGCTCAGGGTCGCTGTGGCGGAATGGGCACCCTGTGAAGAAGACGAAGAGAAGGAGAAAATGGGTTTACAAGCATCAAAAACAGTTCAAACCAGTGTCTGAAAATATGTCCTGCAGGACAGTTGGAACATGACCTGTGTGTTTTTTTTTGTGCCTTGAAGGTCACTGCGGGAAGGGGTACTACTTGTGGGGTCGTGTTTCCAAGCAAAAGTGAGCAACTAAATCTTAAGTGCTCTTCCACAAGGCTCTTAGTGAAGGGTACATACTTTATGACGGCCACTTCAAGGAAGTAAATTAGCAGTTATGATCATGTGATCCTGGGTGGAAGGTACTAATTTTTAGTAAAGCTTTTGTGGTTTTGAAAGTAGACTCGCTGAGGCAGTGTTTATTTAATCAAAAACACTAATATTGTGAGACATTAATCACAATTCAACATAACTGTTTCCAATTTGAATATATTTTAAAATGTAATTTATTCCTGTGATGCAAAACAGTTTTGCTGCTTAATATTTTTGTGGAAACCGTGATACATTTTTTCAGGAAGATTTATTAGAATAGAAATCTGTCTTTACTGTCACTTTTGATCAATTTAATGCATCCTTGCTGAATAAAAGTATCTCTTTCAAATACTAAAATATTTCAAATAAAATACATCAAATTATATTATATATTCATTAACATTTGTTTCATTTAAATATCTGAAAATTGGTCATTTTAGTTTAAATTTCAAACAACGCCACATGGAAATAAGACAAGATGTCACCTCGGTAAAAAAGACATGCAAGCACTGTCCAAACAGCTATAAACAAATGTTCATACTATGTTATCAAGGGAATATTTCATTTCAAAACGAAGTACCAATGGTGTATATCTTTGTGATGGTGTATTGAAGCATGCAAGACAGTACCTCCCTCCACCCTTTAGTATATACAACCTAAAGCTTTCTGGCCTTCATAGTGAGCAGGACAGTGATGTGTTCACTTTCGGATGCATTTTGTCCATTATGTGCATTGCGAAAAGCAGGTGCTATCAATTAGACTGTGTGGACTTGCATTTTTAATTTTTTTTTACAGCTAATTCAAGACCACCTGTGTACTAAGCAGTCTTTTAATTCTCTTCGTTACAGAACTAAAGATGGGCCTCGGGGGGACCGATCGCATTTAAAACCAACAGTCTGGCTCAGTATGACTCACCGTGGTAGTCGCCTTGGCTGGGTGGGTTTGACAAAATCACCTTCATGCAACTGTAGGGGGTGTAGTCAGTGCGCTTGCCTTCCTTCCCAAACATGTGGCGGACGCTGTAGGCATATGCTTTATCAAACTGCAGAGCAAGACAAAGACGAGAGAGAAAGAGAGAGAGAACGTGAGTTTGAGGAAGAGGACAGTAAAGCACGTTAGAAGAGGGTAGGAATAGTGGGGAGGTTGTGGGTGAAACGAAGACATTGTCGTACATCAAGTGGGTTGTGGCAGGGCGTTTTCCGCTATGAAATATAGAGCTATTAGCAGGGACCTGCTGTAGCAGTGTCGCCAAACCGCAGACAGCTGTGACTGGATTATGGATAATGTGGCTGCTCTCTTTCTTGCTCCCCTCCCCCATCTCAGTTTCACTCTCTACACACAAATCTCATGTCTCCGAGGCATCGTCATCAAACCAAATTAAAAAAAATTAATACATGCAAAGGAAACCTGTGTTAAAGAGCTGCTACCTCAAGCATAAATAAAAATAACACTGCAAAATATTCACAGAGGAAAGGATTTTTAGAACAACATTGTTCTAATTTGTGACTTTAATATTACCATTCAATGGTTTGGGGTTGGTAAGATTTTTTTGTGTTTTTGAAAAAAAGATGCTCATCAAGGCAGCATTTATTTGATCAAAAATACAGTAAAAACAGTAATATTGTGAAATACTGTTATAATTTTTAAAAGCATCTGTTTTGATACATTTTAAAATGACACGTGATCCTTGATTTTTGAGGAAACTGATCTTTTTTTTTTCAGGATTCTTTAATGAAGAGAAAGTTCAAAAGAAAAGCATTTATTTGAAAGAAATATTCTGCAACATTTTAAACATTAAAATGCAACATTTGGGGGTTTTGTGTTTTTGAAAGACATCTCTTTTGTTCATCAAAGCTGCATTTATTTGATCAAAAATACAGTAAAAACAGTAATATTGTGAAATAGTGTTACAATTAAAAAAACAACAACTTTATTTTGATATATTTTTAAATTATGACACATGATCCTTGATTTTTGTGGAAACTGTGATACATTTTTTCAGGATTCTTTAATGAATAGAAAGTTCAAAAGAAAAGCATTTATTTGAAACAGAAAGATTCTGTAATATTTTGAATGTCTTTACTGTCACTTTTGATCAAGTGAATGAATTCTTTGCTGGAAAAAAAAAAGTTAATTTCTTAAAAAATAAAAATAAATAAATAAAACTTATTGACCCTAAACTTCAGAACAGTTAACATTACAACTAGAAACATGATCCATAAAAAATGATAAATAGATCATTTAAAATTTATAGAAGAAATTGTCTCCCTTTCAATTTGACGACAGCATTACTCAAGATGTATCAATTCTACAAATGTTAATTCGGATGAACGTGTTCTCCATTATCTAAAGAGCAGGAATGGAAAAAGAACATCTGTCCATCTATGCACAGTCACATGATCTATGTCACAAATTTGCTTATTTGATTAGTGACCTAGAAATAGTGCAGAACCCTTAAACTACATTTCCAGGTTTAAATTAGATTTTGAATCCTAGATTTTCAATGTGGAAATTTTTATTTGCGCAGGGCCCGGGTAGGACAAGAAAAAGTAATAAATACATTGAAGTTGTCTCATGCGGCTATTATCATACAAATTAAAAGTGACATGAAATCACCTTTGAGCATTACTGGGGTCTTATTTGTGCTTTGCGCAGCTTTTTCTGCTGTGTACATTACCGTCCACCTTGAGAAATATGGCGTATGCTTAGGAAACCATTAAAGTGTTTGCATTTGATGAGGGTCAGCGCATTCAATCTCAGGCCTGAACTCAATACACCAATCATGTACACTCTGGTAACTATCCAAAAGGGTAACCTAGCCTCCTGAGCTGGTTATGTCTCAGCTCAGAGAGGGAGAGAAAAGACAGCAAAGGAGGGAGACAAAGAGATAATTACCTGCAGCAGTCTGATGCCATTACCGTGGTAATAATCTTGTGAACTTGACAAGGTGACTATCTACAAGACTGCAATTAAACAGGCCATAAAATAAACTTACTCAATCATAAAATAAAGACATGATGGGTCTATAGATTCAAGCAAGCCCTTCAGTTTTAATATCATATCACTATTCCTTAACTCTTCTTGTGATCCATTTTGTCCAGTTGAAATTCATTTTTAACCTGTGAATTTTGTCCTGGTTGACTGAGATCCCATCCAGGTTTACATTTCAATCTCACTACAGCCTGAGCCATGCTTGATCTGCTCTGAATGCGAGCTTTAAATCTAATCTGCCTTTATGGAGCAGAAATTCTCCCCGTTTTCACTCAAAGTCAAATAGCAAATGACCTATTCATATCTTTTGTACTTTTAAAAAAAATCAAATGTCAATTGCAGTTTGAAAACCACTTTACTTAAATAATGTGATGTATTTTTGAGTGAAACGGGATATTTGATGGGGGGAAAATGTGTAGAGAGTGAACAGATTTGGATAGTAAAAAGTGGTCATTACACGTTCAAAAAAAAAAAAGGTACCTTAAGGGGTGAAATAGCTTGTCATTGGGGCAATGCTCTTAAAAGGGACAACTTTGCACCTTATCTATCCCTAAAAGGTGCATATTAGTGCCTCACAGTAACTAAATAAAGGTTCTACCCCAGTGACAAGCTGCTGCATACCTAAAAGGTCCATTTTTCTTTTTCTTAAAATGCACAAACAGGAATTGGGCTGAATGGAAGTTGCTAAAATAAACAATGCCTGAACAGCTATTTGACTATCGTTTAATATTATCCAACTGCCCACATTGCCCAAGCAATGTCAGCGGAAAAGGAAAGTCATAAAGAATGTGCATTATGAAAGTAAATGGGGTCAATTTTGATTTCACGCTGACTTTAAATGTTCACACACCGGAACACAGTAAGTACATTTCGTAATGTGGCAAAACAATCATCATATAGGGTCCCCTGGCTCACAGCACTCTGCCGCTGACTCCCACTTACAGTAAACGCTGTCAGGCAGTAACCCGCAGACAACTCGCTGCTGTTGGCTGCACCATCAGCTCATTAGAATGCAACTAATTACTGTATTAATGTCAACAGCCTCTCCCTTAATGTATGCAAATGCACATCTGAGCCATTTCATATCCGTTCCAAAGTAAACCTGGAGAAAAATCTGTACCAAAATAAACGGTGAGTTAATCAGTTGTCATTTTCTGCAGATTATAAAACAGGCTCCTGGCGTGACCTGTTCCTCGCTGGATTCAGGCTTGTCTCATTTCCAGATGTTTTCTGGAAATTGACTGCTAGATTATTACACTTGAAAGCTCCAGTGCTTCATAATGCTGTTCACTGAATGCAACACGAAGGAGAATTTGAAATACTTCTGTCGTGCATTTTCTTGCTAATTATCATTTGATTCCTCTGTAAAAACAAGAAATTATTAATTAAAAATATCATAAATATAAAAGGTTCTATTGTATTGTATATTTAAAACTTAGTTACTGACCCTGTACATAAAAAAATGACTAATCGTCTTTGCAATGTAAGGATTGTAATAATGGAATTAAACACTCTTTTTCCAGGTTTAAAAAAGGTTGATTCAAATTAAAATTTTTAAAAATAAATTTACAAAATATATAAACAATTCTGTATGTAAACATTATATTATTATAAGAAAAAAAAAAAAAAATAGTGTCTGCACTCTAACACTATTTTTCAGTTTTCTCACAACTCTACACGACTGAGAGATCCTGGATATGGTCATAAAGGCACTGAGTTATTGCAGCCATTTTTTCCACAGTCGACCGGCACCTAAAATGAACTGGCCAAACAATAAGAGTTTAAGCATATTGCGACAAAAGGCTAGTAAAACTCGATTTAAGCTGCGACAGTCCACCCACTGTATTGAAGAGCTCAGGAGAGTGTTGAGTAGGTGATTATATTAGAAAAAAAGACTGTCTGGCAAAGCTGCTAAAACACAGCTCACTGAATTCATATTGTACCCTGTGGGAATACAGATAACATCATAGGAAATCGCTCTCTTTTTGTTAGCAGCACACAGATGTACATGCCACAGAGAGAGACGCAGGATCTTAGTATGACCATCGGCAAAGCAGTTCTTTGTGACTGCAGTAAAAGTCTGTGTTAAATTGATGCCATTGATGCCAAAGTGTGGAAAGAGCGATAAATTGATACTGACTTGCTAATATGAGATAATCTGTGAAAATGTAAAACGTGTCAGGGATGGCAACATTGAAAAATATACATAAACCTATTGAAATCCAAAATCACTGCTCAGGGTGATACAATCAGCCTTTCACATCCCTGACAAAAGGCAATGCTTTATGTTCTTAAAGAATAGAGTGTAGAAAGGAGTGCAAACCACTACAATTGCTTAAGACTGCTCTGCAAAAGAAGAAACAGGAAGATAAAATGTGAGTTCAAAAGATGGATGTATCGGTAGAGGCATTAAGCACAAACCCAGATGAAAAGAGAAGTTGGGCACGGCTCTCTGCCTGTCTGTGGGGCCAGCTCTGAATCTCACGGACTTATATATATATATATATATATATATATATATATATATATATATATATATATATATATATATAAGTGCTGTCAAATGATTAAATCGCATCCAAAATAAAAGTGTTTATTTACATAATATTATGTGTGTGTATTGTGTATATTTATTATGTGTATATAAATACACACATACAGCATATATTTGGAAAATATTTACATGTACGTACATGTATATATTTATATTCATATACTTTATATCATAAATGCAACATTTTTCTTAAATATATACACGCATAATAAATATACACAGTACACACACATTATGTAATCAAAAACTTATTTTGGATGCGATTAATCGAGATGAATCGTTTGACAGCACTAATATATATATTAGGGGTGGGCGCTATACCGGTATTAACGTGACTACCGGTATTATGTGGATACCGTTACATATTCATGGATTTCATTGGATGGACAGACAAAGATTTTTTTTCCCTGCGGTCGTTACTGCTTCATCAGAGCGAGAGAGAGAGATGCCCCGATTGATCTGACATAATTCAGAACCGGATAGTTTTTGCTCCAAACACACGATCGGGTCTTTCGAAGCTGCACACAAACTGGATTACAATACTTTCCCAAATTGCAAATATTACCAAATTGTGTGGTAATATTACCAAGTCTGTAAACGGCCGTTAACACAGGAAAGAGAGACAGAACAAGGACACATAGAGAGAAAATACCGTAGCAGATCACTGTTCACAATGCTCAAAATACAGGAAGAAAAATATAAATAATGAATTGGGGGCAGGGGGTTAATATGAATGAGTATCTGAAAGAAACTCTCTTCAGAAAACTTTAGATGGCATTTTCTTTTTCTCTTACCTCCGTGACCGTGCTCATAAGCAAAGCGCAAAGCAGCTTTATTTACAACGGTAACCAAAGGAACGCTAAATCAAGGCCATAAGCGCCATCTGCTGTCCTAGAGTGAATTTGCATGTTCATTCAGTCCATTTGCTGTTTTTCTTTTGCACAGGTGTCTTATGTAGCATAATTTCACACATCTAAAGTCAGACCATTCTATTTTTGCCTTAGATCTTGAAATCATGTTTTCTAGTTATATAAAGTTAAAAATACATATTTTGCCCGTAATTTAACTAAGGTCTACTAAAATGCAATTCAATTTTTTTTTCTCTCATATCGCGATATAATATCGATATCGTCTGGACAGTGGAATGAATATATATTGAGTAATGTATATACACATATACATATTAGGGGTGTCAACGTTAACGCATGCGATTAATCCAAAAATTAATGCGTTAATATTTGTTTTTACGCAAATTAAATGCTTGATAAGGTTTAACCCCAACTTCTTCTCGTCATTGCAGCACGGAAGGTTATCTATCATTGTGTGATGAGGGTACAGCACCAGTGTTGCCAGGGTAACGGCACAAGTGGGTTATTTTGAGAATACAGTCGCGGGAAAAATTACAGAGCCGTGGGTTGCGGGGTTTTTTTGCGGTTCAAATAGATCCTTTTACTAATGTGTATTATACTTGGAATGTACCCATGGCAACTTAAGAACGGAGAGGTGGTTGTAACATCAAACAACGTGAGTTTCAGCAGAGCATAATGTTACATGTTAAGGCTTTTACACAGCAGAAATAAACTTGACAACATCCACTATAGATTATATAAGATAATAAACACGATTACGATAGGATATTTGTGTGTGACTTTCTTGAGATGAATGTGTACATATATAAAATATAAAAGGCTGTAGCATATTTTAACAACAGTAAACGACCAAATTCCACATGTGATGGTAAAAGGAAGTTATTACAAACACTCAATGGTGGTTTGAAGTGAGTTCTGAGTAAAAGTGTACTATTAATCTCATAAATTGTCTTATGAAGCATGATGTTAATATTAGCTCTAATGCAGCTGCAGAACAGGTCCAATTCTTCTTCATAATGCATTTTGTCAAAATACTTCACGTAAGGTCGCAAGAAAATGTTTTGTTGTATTTATTTAGAAATACTTTTGATAATAGTCGGGTAAATGTATACTGGGATTGAAGCGATGTGGCTTGGTAAACGTTTTATTGCCAGTATAAAGTCTGATAATGGCTGAATAAAAACAAAAGAATAATGATAAAAGAATAATAAGGATTATGTCTCATACCTTTTTCAACACATTTACAGGTAAATCCTAGTATTTTAAATTCGCGATTAATCACAGTCCATGACTACATACATACATATATACATATACATACATATACACATATACATATATATATATATATATATACACACACACACATCTCAGGAATGGATTAGAATAACATCCTAACCAATGATTGTCCTCCACTGTCTATATGCATAATGATGTCTCTTCACAGTTACTGTCCTGCATGTTCCTCTGTTATTTACTTGCTTTTTTACTATGTCAATTAGCAGCGTTAAGCTTTTGTGGTGCATGCAGACTCGGCTGAGTAAACAGCGTGAACAGTTAGGGGCCTGAGTGATTGAGAGGGTCTGGTTTTCTCCATACAGTGTGCAGGAGGAGCTGCTGGTCTCTTGGGGGCCCGGCGCTCTAATTAAACAGGCAGCTGCTGTGGGGGGCGTGGGGGACATTTTAGACAGCCAGACCGGTAAACAACGCAGCCACTTTTGTCACCATCACAGTTCCTTGTAGAGCAGTTACCTTTTTGACACCAGGAAAGGGAATCAAATTTTTTCCATAAATTATCCTCCTCACTCTCCCT
This sequence comes from Acrossocheilus fasciatus, assembly GCA_036784905.1. Classification (NCBI taxonomy): domain Eukaryota; kingdom Metazoa; phylum Chordata; class Actinopteri; order Cypriniformes; family Cyprinidae; genus Acrossocheilus; species Acrossocheilus fasciatus. Next base: position 15,783,928 of record CM071950.1, read on the forward strand.
GAGGGAAACATTAAGAGACAGCGGTGAGGAAAGGAATGTGAGAATATAAAAAGGTACAGAGACAGGTTTGAGGAAGGTTCCCATTATTCCTTCACAAAACACCTCGATGCCCAGTGCAATCTGAGACAAAATGATACTTCTGGCCAGAGGATTTCTTAAGTTTTACGATTATTATAAAAAGGTTTAACTCGAAAAACACACAATCAAATGTTTGGAGGGTAGAAAATACCCACAAGTGTCAAAGCCAAAGAATCTGTGGTATCGTTCCCGTGTGCTGCAAATCCAAAAGCTGTACTTTCTAGTGCTGAGGCCATTGGTGTAGAATAATAAAAAGGCATCATGGTTCAATTAAATAGAAATAGTGAGGTGTGAGATGCCCCGCTCCCCGCATCCATCCTTCAAGCCCCCCTTAGCATGGGTGAATAAGCCAAACAGTGATTCATGCGCCTTAAAGGTTACTGGCAAAATGCTCAAACGTATTGTAATTACCTTTGTCTTTTCATGGAATATTTTGCATGCTAATGCTCTTTTGAAGAAGATTATTCACCCCATGCGAATGTTAAATGATTCAGCGCTGTGTAAAGACTAAAAGTGGCTACAACGTACTTTAGAAAGAATCGAGATGACCTGCTATGTAATTATTCTAAATGCTACGCATCCTTAAAGTAACTCGTGGCTGGATTATTCAGAGCAAAAGCTTTTTGTTATTGATTAAAGTCTATAATCAGAAAACAGAAAATCTCTGGAGACAAAAAGGCTTTCTTTAAGCTTTCTTCCTTTTTGAAGTTTGTTTAATAAAATACACATACAAACCTACTTGATACTTGCTAATTAGAGAGGGGAATGAATATTTCAATTAGGTTGCTTAACAATTAATTTAATAAATCCATATAATGAGGAACAGTCCTTTAATCATACTTAACAGGGAAGCATTAAAACAAAAACGACACCCTTAATTTATCTTAATCAGGATCGTAGAGGTAAAGCTACGAGATGAAAGCTTTTTTCCATGTAAACCTGAGTTTCTGCCCTAACTAGCCACAGCAGGACATTTTGTCAAGTTTAGCTTTCACTTCTGTGGCATCACGCAAAACAGACCCACCCACTGTGAAATCACATTGACAACTGGACCCAAGAGTGTATCTAGAGACTGGAATAATCACAGGAATTTGGGGCAGTGAACAACCGCCAACCCAACACCTGAGAAATACACTAATAAACACTTAAAATACCCTAGAAACTGCACAGCAATGCCCTGCTAACCATCCACAACTCCTACAACTTTGCAAAAGCTTGAGTTTGGAAACTGTATAGGCCTGTTTACACAGAGATGAATGTTCAGTGACAAAATTCGGTGCGATAAACATTTTAAATTTGAATCAACAGCTGTTAATGCAACTGTTCTGATGGAGACAAATATTGCCATGCTGTTAATGCACCCTATTTTTTTTGTAAAGAGGGGTTGTATTATCTTTTACCTCACACTGTGAATACAGCTGGTCCACCAATACGATTCACAGTAAAACTATGATTATTTTTCCAAATAACAGTGAATAGCAGAGGAAATCCAGATGTGGCTCTCTGAACTCTTGTATTTGGTGTTGTTTGATAAAATTTCATTGGGTGTCTGAGAAAACATGTAAATACTATGTAACTTTTCCTTCTTGTGTCAGAAACTGAAAGGTATAGTTCACCCAAAAATCCCTCATGTCGTTCCAAAACCCTAAGACCTTCGTTCATCTTTAGAAGGCAAATTAAGATATTTTTGATGAAATCCGAGAGCTTTCTGACCCTGAATTGATATTTTAATTAAAACAATAAGGTTCTCTAAATAGATTTCCCTGTTCACAGCGTCTAAAAATGCGTGGGAATCGCAGGTGCACCATTTCCAGCTTTCCAAAAGCGCTCCGACTCTGAGCAAGTTACATGAACCGCGTTCTCTATGAAGATGGGGAAGCACTAGGAACCAAAGGGTAAACAGATTTCCAGCCACTGTATTAGCTTTACTGCTATATATATATATATATATATATATATATATATATATATATATATATATATATATATATATATATATATATATATATATATATATATATATATATATATATATATATATATATATATATATATATATTATAAAAAATGGTAAATTTTGAAATGTACCAGGTTTATATTATATCGATCTATCTATCTAGTTTTTTTTTCCTGTTTGATAAGCAGTTAAATGTGTTTGTTTACACACAGAGAAAAAGAAAAGTGTAAGCTTTTAATAAGTCCAAGAATAAAATGATTAATTTAGCCTACTCCACATGTTAAAATTGATTTACAACTTTTTTTTGCTGTTTTCTAACATTTGGACTTGAATAAAGAAAGAAAACTTGCACTTAACCTTTTCACAGGCATTTTGTTAGACAGATATCGTGATGTATCATTATAGGATTTTCTAGAAATATATCAATTATCGCAGAATCACTGTATCGTGATATTATTGTTATCGTGAGCCATGTATCGTGATTATATCGTATCGTGAGGTACCCTGCGATTCCCACCCCTAATAAGGACATCATTAAAATAGTCCACATGATATCAGTGGTTCAACCATAGTTTGCTGAAGCTACGAGAATACTTTTTGTGCACAAAGAACACAAAAATAATAACTTTGTTCAACAATTTCTTCTCTTCTGTGTCAGACTTCGACGTACGTTCAGGACAGTACCACAACGCATGCGTGTGCATTGCTCTCTTTGTAAACAAGTCGCAGTGCAACAAGTTCTACGTCAGAACGCCGGCTCCTGCGTCAGCAGCACCACACGCTTGCATCGTGGTACTGTTGTGAACGTGCAAAGTCTGACACAGAAGAGGTTGAACCACTGATGTCATATGGACTATTATAACAATGTCCTTACCAGAGGTCGACCGATATATCGGTTTTGCAGATTAATTGACACCAATATGGTTGCTGGAACTATCATTATACAATTATACATTACACAAAAATCGGCCCAAATTTTTTGCTGAAGATCTGTGTTGCTGTGAAGAGACCTTAAATATGAAAAATCTAGATTATATAAACAATATAAACCAGTAAAGCAACATTAATGCAACCAGGCTCTCCCTTATGGCTGAAGAGTAGAATCTCTTGTGCTCAAGAAATGTCCCTCGGCAGTGGAGAGTGGAGCGGTATGTGAGAGTCTAATGAGCGTCACCCCGGCGCACCTGACATTGTGCTCACTCAATCAAAATGAGCGTTAACAGCAACCATTTAGCCAGAGAGGACCATGGAAGGCCATAGCTGCCTGCCCTCAGCCGTTCCTGGCCCTCTGCATGAATGATACACCACACAAAGTCCATGCCACTGATATGTAAGCAGGTGCCATCAGGGTCCCATGCTTCATGCAGCAATCAGACAGATCAGCCTCGGGGTAAACAGTAATTTATTCATCCAAAAATCAATGACTCGTGACAATATTTTGCATGTAAACCATTTTGGTGCTGCATACAGAATGCTGTTAGGTGAACTCGCAGTTGCTTGTACTATAATTATTGTCATCATTATTTATTATGATTATTGTTGTTGCTTTACTGTCAACTAAAGAGCTGTGCAACTTACTGCAGATTAATAACCTTGGACCAAAGGAGCAAAAGTGGATTTTATCAAAACAGTGCTTTTTTTACTCATCAGGGTGCATAAAAGCTGAACTGCATGTATAATGCACAGCTACTGTTAACAAGAATTTAGGGATGGGCATTTTCCAAAAATTTTGCATTTGAATATTCGGGCTCATAAAAAAAAAAATGAATATTTGTTTATTTAAATGAAGTTTAATAAGAAAGACATTATTTTTAATTATCAAGTTGACGTCACGATTTCTTAACAAGCTTATGATTAGCCGTTACACAACAATGTTCTACAACAACGTTACGTTACGTTTTATTTTGATTGAAAACGTGTAAAAAAAAACAAAAAAAAAAACAAAGCATTCAAGATCGAGCAGAGCAAACGGAAAAATCAAGCAGACTGTGCCAATCACAGTGCAGAAAGTAGGCTACATATACTCGAGTCTGCCTTTATTTCACGTTGTTTCACATATTAATTCTGAGAGAAACAAAAATATCTACATGCTCGGGAGAAAGTTGTTCTTCAGTTTGATAATAAGAACGCGCTGACAACAATAACGTGTGCTAACAGTTTCTTAGCGCTTTTTGTTAAACCACTCTCCCTCGAGGAATCTTTATATGTCTCAAGATCATTTCATCAGATGCGCTGTCTTCTCAGCTCAATCGAAGTATAGCTGCGCTCACCTGCAGTCGTGAATGCAGTGATGGACAGCTGTCTTTCCTCAGTCAACTGTGTTTGGATTTCATGTGATTTCTCATTATTGTGGTGATATTATTATAAATCAGTTTACTAATTCATTTGATCATAAGTAATTACATTTTGTAAGATCATTTAGATCAAAGCAAATCCAAATTTCGGGAGGCAGATGACGACATTCTGTGATCAAATACAATCAACTTGCTAACACGCTCCACAGCGCCACCCAGTGCATTTAGTTATAACTGCTTAGGATTTATCATGGATTCTGTGCATTTACGGCCAGCAAATCAACACATAGTAAAATTCGAAGTGTGTTTTTATTGTTCGAATAATAATTAAAGACCGAATATTCGAATGTTTGACTATTCGTGCACACCCCTAGGCGTATCTGAACATTAGGTGCTAAGTGGCGGAATCCCTTCACACATGACAAAGTAGAAAGTAACAGAAAGCTGTGAAAGGCAAAGCAACATCGAATCAATTCCTTCATAAAGAAACACATTATACCTCAGGATATTATCTGCGACCACCCACACCCACTGCAACTGCCAAATCAAAACAAGCAGTCCAGACTGAGATGTTGCTGTGGTTGTTTATTTGCCAGTGAAAGTGGAATGCTAATGGAGGCTTTGTGCCGTCTGATATCCTTGACACCTCGCATACATCACTCACAGAGCTGCGACCTGCATCCCACCGACTCCACCATGCGCTGGTTTGTAAGGAAGGCTGTGTTCACTGTGAGTGGGTGGACTGAGTTCCACCTGAGAGGGCAGACTGAGGGGGACGCAGCCACCCTGGAAATGGGGCACTTTTGCGAGTGGCGGTGCGTGACCACCAAAGAATGTGTTTGTCTGGATGTGTTCTTTTATTTATTTATTTATTTTTCACCTCCTGACTCCTTCCAGAGGAATGGTTGGCGGCTAAGAGAAGGAATATTTGTAAATGGACACCCTCTGACTGCTTTTGAGTCTGTGAAAGTGGCTTAGCAGTAGTCAAAGCAAAAGCACCTCTTTGAACTCAAGCATGTTCAGTGCCGGCAGTGCAGCACGGCAAATGTTTGGTGCTTAGGAGAGCTGCTTCAACTTTTAGCAGAGGCGGCAAACTGTGAAAGATTTTTACTAACACAAGGACCATTTCCAAAAAGATTAACAATTTACATCATTACGGTAATAGTAATATACCAATGTCTAAGAAATAAAACACTAAAAATCAAAAATCAATCATTTAAATGCTATAATTGAAATTTAAGCATTACGAAATTACAATGTACAGCACAAAAATGTATGTATTTTGGGATTTGCTGTTGCTGATATTTATTTGGGATTAAATGTAGAAACAGAAGAAATGTGCAACTAATATATCCATCCATCCATCCATCCATCCATCCAAAAAGACAGACAGGAACAATTAAAATTCTCAATTTTAATTGATTCTCATTTTTACAAAACGGTCTCGATTCTTAAATCCCAAGAATCGATTAGTCTAGCCTGTTTTCAGTTATTGAATAGAACACTTTAGTGCACCTCCCTTCCAATAAATCGCAGTAAGCTTTGTGCTTTGTTACTTTTGAACAAGCCTGGCTCCAGAATCAAATCACTAAGGTTGCTTCTTAAATTAGTGAGAGTGCACTAACCTTATTATAATCACTAAAAAGCTGTCACTAATCTTAGTTCATTGCAATCCCAAAAAGTTACATTATATTCAAAGTAGTACTCAACGCTGCACAATGAATCTCTTATTTACATCTGGTCTACACTTAGCACAATAATTTGCGCTGAACACTAGGGCTGTCCTCAACTAAGGATTTTGCTAGTCGACTAGTAGTCGCTCATTTTAAGCATTAACGTCAACTAATCGCACGTTTATTAATAAACCATTTAAATGTGTGCTTTTAATTGCCTACATAGCCTAATAAGCGCTCAAGCACATGCATAAAGCTTGCCACACTTACCGGCAGAAGTAATGATTATGAATGTGTCAGTGAAAAACGGTAAGGAGACTGCATTAACATTTTAATATTTTGATAAACAAGTGCTTTCTTTGTTCTCGGTTTAAAAGATGAAGTCGGCGACACTGACTCGTCATCTCCGCAGTAGTGATGCATCTGTATGCACGTTTCATACGGATTACAAAATCTTTGTTTTCCATTGGAATTGGTTAATTTGATATAGATATATTGATATAGATATATTTTTTAATGTCTGTAAGGCAAAGATATACACGGAGTTTCGTGCTCAAGTTCACAGACTGAGATGGCAGAAGGCGCTTCCTGTTTGCTTTCTTTGCATCTATGGTTGTACTTGCATAAATGGTCATGTGACATGCGTTTTCGGTTGTGTAGTGTAACCGGAGATCGTTTCTGAAACGCAGCGGAAACACCAGTGTAAATGGGGATCGTTTTCATTCTAAAACGCCGTGAGTGGATTCTAACTTAAACGCCTCTGATTGGCTGTTCCAAAATAATTCATTAAATTTAATCAAGTCAAATTGGAAATCAACTTGAATTGAAAGCTTGTGAGTCAGAATCAAATTGAATCATGAAATCTGCCCTAATAGAACAAAAGAACAGCATTTAATTGAACTTAAAGTAAAAATGTAAATGTCTTTACACATTTGATAAATTTCATCTATCCTTGCTAGAATAAAAGTTAATTTAAAATAAAATCCTGACCTCAAACTTGACATCAGTAATGTAAATATTACATAATATAGGTTCAAAATACTTCTATTCATACATCGATTTTTCAAACCACTTCTCCTTTTTTGGGACACGGGGGTGCTGAATCCTATCCCAGAAACTCAGGCCGCAGGCAGGGAAACACCCTGGACAGATGGCCGGTCCATTGCAGGGTTAAACTACTTTGGCATGCCCATCCAAATTTACTCATTCATTTCCATGCTCACTATATCTGTACTTGAATTTAGCTTCAGGGAACATGTAAAGAGCAAGGACAAAAACAAAGAATAGGGCACACAGGATATGAATATTAGATTTTTCCGCTCGACTGTGCACAGAATTTTCAGATGGACTTGTGCTGCAGCATTTCTAATAGAAATAAATTGGCCTGGATTTTGATTTTCTGAAGGCCGGCCACTGCTAACCATTCTTGTCCTGCGAGTCCTATTTTAAGCTACTGCCGTGGAGGCAAGTGTGGAAGTGAAGCAGCAAGAACTGGGATGGTGCTTGAATACACCGCTCCAGGGCACTATATCACAAGAAAATGTAATTGCTTTGCACAGGGGCACTGGTCTTTACATGTAGGGTGGCATGTGTCCGCTGACTTTATCTACATACTTGAAAGGGACCAAAAAAGGGGTGTGTAGAGGACCATAAAAAAAAAAGCGTGTCTAATGAATTTACACTGTATATATGCAATAGAAGGGTTCCAGAATTAAAAACCACAAAAATTCTCTCCATAGGGGAGTTGATTTTTAATGATAACTTAAAGATAGACCTGTTGTGAACTCTGAGGTTGTTAATAAAAGGCATATGCATTTTTTCTTAACCCTCTGGGGTCGACAAACGCGTATACGCGTTTTGACGCAGATTTTCCTGATAAGGCCGAAATGAGCTTGAATTACTCTGCCATTTTTGATCATACAGATAAGAGCAATACACCATTCGAATCTGTAAGGGGTCTACTTTTATTTGTATACACTCATAATAACAACTAAACTTTGTGCTTTTGAAGAATAAAGAAAACAAACAGGGTGTGCTCTCTGTCTTCTCCGTCTCCGCGAACTGTTTTTAGAAACACATCACTAAAATGAACTGTAACTCAGCGAATACTTCACACAGAGACATGAGAAATATATCTATAGAAAGCCTGAAGTGTCTACTTTGAAATGAAGCAAGTCTTATCGAAAACAAACATTCTGTGATGAAGTAATCCGTATGAAACCAACACGATGTTCAATCTTTCCCGTCTGACTCATTATCTCTAATGAGTTCACGCCCTTGCGCAGCTCGCGCTGTTCATATGTAAATACACGCGCTCACGCACCACGTGGCTAAACGCCCAAAACAAACAAAGAGTGAGGAGATTCATCGCGGCTACTGTTCGTTTCTGGAAGACGCGCCGAGTAAAAGCAGGATTTCCCTCGAAAGAAGAACACAATTATGTTTAATAATTAAACATAAAAAGAAACATTAATAAGTAATGTTTCTTTTTTGCGTAAGGGAAGTCGTGGCCTAATGGTTAGAGAGTCGGACTTGTAATCCAAAGGTTGCGAGTTCGAGTCTCGGGCCGGCAGGGATTGTAGGTGGGGGGAGTGACTGTCCAGCGCTCTCTCCACCTCAATACCACGACTGAGGTGCCCTTGAGCAAGGCACCGAACCCCCAACTGCTCCCCGGGCGCCGCAGCATAAATGGCTGCCCACTGCTCCGGGTGTGTGTTCACAGTGTGTGTGTGTGTTCACTGCTGTGTGTGTGCACGTTGAATGGGTTAAATGCAGAGCGTATGGGTCACCATACTTGGCCGTATGTCACTTCACTTTCACTAGTTAACGTTTTATTGTGACATAAACTTGAACAGTTTTTCCCAAACAACAACATGCTTTAGACCATGAATGTTTAGACCATGTTTATTATTAATACTCTGTTCACAAATAGATTTTAATAACAATAATTAGTTTCTCAGATATAAAATATCATTTTTTATAGTACAAAGTACATCATTTTATTGTACAAAGCTTGCTTGAGTCTGTGGCTTCAGAATCATGTCATAGGCTACTATAAAATCATACATAATAGACTGTATGACTACAAAATCATAGTTGGGTTTTTCCCAAACTATAATTCCTGACTACAATGTTTGAAATAGTGTAAAACATTTTGAATATGAGGGGCAATTCACTGTATTTAAATTTCTTATGGCGCGATGATGTTTTCATGCTCTATATAAAACAATAAAAGTAATATGAGTGTACACTGTAACATGATGAATGCTATGAGTCTAATTTTAATAACATGCTAAACAATAATAATTAGTTTCTCAGATATAAGATTTCTTTCTCTTTTTTATGATAGTACAAAGCATGTGTGAGTCTATGGCTACAAAACATATACATGCATATATACAGATTTTCCTGATATTAACATGCTCACAAATGTTTTTTTGTTTGTATTTTATTGAATCAGATACCAGCGCCAGATGAATCCTGATGTCTCTTCAAACTGTTTTCCTCTGAGAGCGCTGCACCAACATCAGATGTTCAACTACGCTGATATTCTATGTTAAAACAAGCTCCTTTTCTACTGATTATGTTTTTTTCTTCTTGAATCCATGGAAAGAAGTAGAAACACTTAAATAACACGCGTAAATATCAGGTATGATTTACTTGTTTCACTTGTTGAACAGAATCTGTTGTCAGTTCACATCTCTGTGGTTAGATCAGTGTACACAATAATGTGTCTTTGACCTTCATTATGTATGTTTTGATTATACTGTGTTGTAAATAAAACACAATTTAAAAAACCCTTTTTTTCAATGTCCTCACATTCTCTCTTACCTGCCTCACAGTCACAGTCACACTGATGGGCCATTAGGGCCCCATAGGGGAGGGCCCTTTGTCTCTCAGGTGAGACTCACTTAATATTCATGGCCATTACCACTCCCTCGCATATAGACCCTCGATCACAAAACATGTCTTGAAAATTTTAAATCAATATATATTTTTTTCTGTGAATGAGTAAGCAGAATGATTTTCACATAATTTTGAAGTAAATATTCTAGCCTACAAGACTGATTACTCAAAAGTCTTATGCAGGACTATTTAGTGTGGGTTTTAAGGCCTTATTTCAGGTACATTTTTTTTCCCAAAACGTACTAACCACGCATAATATTTTTTTTCTAAAAAATGCAAACATGTACATCCATCTTGGTCACATATTATTGTAGCACAGTTTGTGCTGAATACAAAAGAAATTACATTTTGGTCAATAGTATGTTTTAATTAGCTGAAATAAGCACAAATATCAGGGCATGTCAAAACATCTCAAGGGCCCCAAAATGACCTCGGACCCCAGAGGGTTAATCAATCAGTCTACATTATTATTTAAAAAGTAAGTTGAAATAATTTTTAACAGCGGAATTCCTGTTAAAAAACTACCCATGACTATTAAAAAAAAACAACAACATTCAGACAATTGCTACAAGGAATTTGTGCCAAAACAGTTCTGCAATGTCCTGGAAGCCCTATGGGAAAATATGTCCAGAAACAAGGCTGCTGAAAAATAGGGGTTCTCCGACTGATTGGCTACCGATCGCTATCGGCCAATAATCGTGTTGGGACGTTTGATCGGCTGTCTCTATAAAGGCCGATCTCAAACTGATGACGCGCCTGGCGTGAGGTTTGGCACGACATGCAGTTGCACCGTCTCTGTCTCTCATAATTATAACGCTGAAGGTAATTAATTCATATTTCTGCATTAAATAACTTATAAAGTCATTTGAAAACTTTCTGTGAGAATTTCACAAACAGCGTGAGTGAATCACCGCGTGCGCTTTTTCTTTTTCTCTCAAAATGTACAAACGGCTTCAAATCACATCGCGTCTGCAATATAAGTGAGCTGCACACTGCATAGTTGACACAGGAATTGTCACTTGCACAATCAAGGCAGTGTCGCATCATCACTAAAGTTTATAAATTGCATTTCTTTGTAATTATTACCAGTGTTTAACCATTCAGCACTCGCACGCTCTCCTGGAGATGGTACGCTCACTCAAAGCGCACACACATATCACCAGGTTCACACATACTCCGTTTGCAGTGTGTAGCCTATGTGGTGCATAGATCGTTTAATTTGCACGTGCTGAATTAAAGTGATAAATATGAACATGGATTCACACTAAAATGTAGTAATTACACTTTAAAAACAAAGTCTACTGTGTTTCAAAGTCAACATATAGGCTATGGCTTTTTGGCTAGGTTTAAAAGGAAAAGAGCACTTTTAGATATACAAGGCAATAATAGATGGCACTCGTGAAGGTAGTGCAACAAAAGTTCTTCATGAACCGCAGGATTGCTTGTAACAAAGAATTAAATGCAAACGAAAAGGCAGTAGAGCTGACCGTTTCTGTCAATGGTAAGTTTTAATGTTTGTAATAACGTACGAAAAGTAGTTTAAATGTTTTGCCACTTGTTTAAGCAGCTTAATATATAAATCTAGAAGTAAATGCAAAAGTAAAAAGCATTGAATAATGTGTTGATTTTTTATTATTATTGCATTTAAACACGTCTATGAAAGATTGTATTACTGTAATATGTAAAAAAAGAATCACAATGATGAAAAAGCATATTCAGTAACAATATTTGTATTTGAAATAAAAAAAAAAAAAGGATAAATGTTGTGTTTGTGGTAAACAGCCGTGGATCAGTATGGACTCGTGTGAAAGCATGCGCAGTCTGTGCTGATTCTGTACCGCACATGGACTGCATACGCACCGCAAACGGAGTATGTGTGAACCTGGTGTAAAAGGCCACCTCGCATACAGCTCATGAAATCAGGCTTCTGCTGTGTGTAAGCTATTGTGCAACAATAGCACGATTGTAAAAACAAAAAAGCACTCCAGGATCAAACATTTAGGTGAGATAAATATGAATATAAAAATATTTTTTTAAAAATGCCCTCCTCCTCCCTTCAAATGAAAAAAAATCCCCTCTCACAAGAGTTACCTTAGAGGGGATTCATTCTCAAAAATTAAATTCAGGCCCTAAATAAATGTCTAAAAATCTTGATTGGATCATCGCTATAAATAATTCTACGTGATATAAAGAAGGCTTTAAAATGATCGGTATCTGTGATTGTATCGGCAAATACTGCTTTCTGTGACCAGCCTCAAAAAATCCTGATCGGAGCACCCCTGCTGAAAAAGTGGACTGATACTTTTATTATGATCAAACTTATTCCAGCTATTTTCTAAAGTTTTTCTTTGGTGATGGTATGAACACTTAAAGAAAAAAAAAAAAAAAAAAAAAAAAGGTAATTTTCTGTAAATGCCAAAAGTCAATATCATTTGTTGAACAATCTTACCATTTAAGAATGTCAGTCTAACCTATTTAAAGTCCAGCGATTTGTGGTAATTTTCCATTTTGCTTTGCAGGTGCTTGGTAATACATTTCCCATTTCCCCATCTTGTCGGTCTTCTTGATCTTCTTGCATTGCTTTTTTTCGAAGTAAACTGACATCTTATTTCTTCCAAAATACAAAAAGCACCATTCTGTAGAAAATGACCCACATTTTTCACTTGTTTTGCTTCACAATGATGTCACAGAATATTGCCCACCATTCATCTGTGCACATGTGAATGCAGAAATCGACAGATCCATTGTGCAGCTTATTCATTTTAGATTACTTCAGATGCTGATATCCACCACAATTGCAGACCACTCAAAAACTCCCATGTTATTGTTAGTACCGTATTGTTATTTCTGGTACAGCTAGCACAGGCTGTGCTGTCCTTCACTCACAATATATCTACTCATGAATAACCATTTGTGACCCTGGACCACAAAACCAGTCTTAAGTCACTGGGGTATATTTGTAGCAACAGCCAAAAATAAATTTTATGGGTCAAAATTATCCATTTTTATTTTATGCCAAAAATCATTAGGATATTAAGTAAAGATCATGTTCCATGAAGATATTTGTAAATTTCTTACCGTAAAAATATATCAAAACTTTTTCTCAATATTTAGATTTTCTCAATATTTAGATTTTTTTGCACCCTCAGATCCCACATATTCATATAGTTGTATCTCGACCAAATATTGTCCGATCCTAACAAACCATACATCAACGGAAAGTTTATTTATTCAGCTTTCATATGATGTATAAATCTCAGTTTCGAAAAATTGACACTAAAGACTGGTTTTGTGGTCCAGGGTCACATTTCAGGGTATTTGTTTGTATTCACTGTGGTGGTACAATTGAATCATGTTGCCTCAACCCAAAAATTAACTGAGTATTAGCTGCTAATAGTATAGATGATTTATAGTATGATTTGAATAAATTACATTATAACAAAATGCTATCCTGCACCAGTCATGAATACTTCACATCTCTCCAAAACACCCAAACAGACAGAGCTTCAGAGAGTTTCAGGAGATTTCCCTTGAAGTTCTGGCACTGACACAGAAAATATGCCAGCGCTTAGGAACGCGCCGTCATTTTAAATTTCTTGGACAGTCAAACACTTGTGCACAAAAGTAGATCAATTGCGCATTCGATATCTGAGCTGCTGAGACAAATACAGTCTAATAAATCCTGTAATGCTTTAGGGAGGGGAAAAAGAAAAGAAAAGAAGGAAACGTTTTTAGGCACAAATTCTGGATGGTTAGCATTACATCCGCTCGATAAGAGCAAAAAAATTCCTTATTCATGAATGACACTAAATGAGAGTCAATATAAAAATAAGAAAGCACCAAAATATTAAATGTCCACAATATATGATAAATCAGAGTTTAAATCATTTGCAGAGTTTTTAAAATCAAATGTAAGACTTTTATAACTGTTTTTAAGACCTGTTAAAATAAAATTAATACCATATACCCATGCAGAACAAGGACCTGCAGAGACCCCATAAATTATTGACTAATAATTAAGAAAATTGTTAATTTAGTCTGTGTTGGTCAGCTCACCAATATGCAAAGTTCATATTCTAAACTTTTAATCAATAACACCTATTTTGTGTCAAGTCAGTGGTTTAACAATCAGTTATTGGCTTTTTTTATTGGTTGCCTTCAGCCTAAAAAATGTATGTAGGTGGATCCCTAAAAAAACAACAACTAAGCAGCTACAATCCCAAAAGAAACAGGAAAAAATAAAACTGGGGGTTCCAGAACAGCTGGAGCAGCCAGAGAGAAATTCAGCATGTAATAAGTGATTTCTGAGCTGGTACTGAGCTCTCGTGAGACTGACGATTACTTCAAAAGCGTGCCCGTCAGGACGGCCATTCTCAGGTAAGGATCTGAAATTCATTTGTTTCTCCTTGATTGAGCATCAGCTGGGAATAAGCATTCATTTGCGGAGTGCAGGAAGGGAGGGAGGGAAACATAGGTCTGAGATCGGGAGTGTAATTTTCTTGTTTAATGTACCATGCACAAAAAATAAGATCTTACGTGTTCCTCTAGAATTGTAATTAAGGACACGATGGAAGGACGGCAAATTATCTCCAGCAACAAAATAAGAGAGTTGAATAACTTGGCCTTCTAATATTGTCTCTCATTCATTTGGGTGACCCTCTTAAGAGTTATTGAGGGATGAAGAAAGAGAATGACATCAGCAAAAAGTAGTAGAACATCAAAGAATACAAACACAAACACAAAAATACACTAAAGTAACCATCTGGGGACAAAAACCTTTGGAAAACCAGGACAAAGTGAGGGAGTACAATCTGAAGATGAAGAGTTACCTTGTCTGCATCGACTTTCCCTTTGACAAACTCTGACCTCCAGAACTGCAGGGCCTGTTCCAGAGAAAGACCAATGCCCTTGAGGAAGAGGCCGTACTGCATGCGTCCACCGTGCCGCAGGTGGTGGTTCTCTCTCAGTGCCTTGTGGAGATGCCTCATACACAGAGGAAAAGACTTGCCCGAGAGCTGGTGGAAGCGAAGAAAAGAGAAGAGTGGTTATTAAAAATGGCGTGATTTAGAAATTAGCCAATTCTGAGGTGCAGACAGCTACAGTATCAGTTCCTTAAAAGACGACAAACACAGAGACCAAAGGTCCACTGTAAACAACTGTGACACAATCACAGCTAATCAAGAAATATTTGATTTTAAAATGTACAATTATGTGTGATTAGGAGAAAAAAAAAAAGTTTTAAATCACACCTGGTTACAATATGGTGAAATACAGATACGAGGATTCAAAACAGAGGCACTTTGTTTTAATGCAAAGGCTTTAATTACAAGAGACTTCCGTGTATCCAGTAATGTTCAAATAAGCAAAAAGTGAAGGACAAAATTTGCATGTGCTGATGAGCCACTTAATTGGAACAGCAACCGGCCCTGAGATGGCGCGCACGCACACACACACACACACACACACACACACACACACACACACAGCAGATCTTTCCACAGACAGCTTTCGTCCCGGGAAACATCTGTGCACATCCACTCCAACCACCAAAGTAGGACATGCTCAATGTCCTAGTAACTTGAGAATTCAGGGAAAGGAAAAAATAAAAATGCGCACAAGTCTCGAGCCAAATATAAAGCAAGTAGTGAAGGACACTCTCCTGAGACCCAATAAATTCGTAAAATTCCCAATAAATCCTATGCAGCACAATTTTTTTTTTTTAATAAATAAATTAATTTTTAAAAAAAAAAATACTCTTTTGCATATATATAGCATTTTAGAGAATTAATGCAACTCTGTCAATAACTTTAGTTGTTACTTACCGCATCAATCTGCTCAAGAGAAATTTTCCCGATGTTCTTCTGAATACTGTAGTCCTGACCCACATAGGCATGGCTACAACAAAAGAATAAGGGAACAAATAATGAGAGCCAATCACAGTGAGGAGAAATCACAAGGTCAGAGTAGAACACTGACTAACAGGCAAGTTATTCAAATGCATTCCTGTTTTCTGGTGGAGGAACAAAACACCGCAAGTGGAGCGCATACCTTGAAAAAATACAGATTCTGCACGATGCAGACCTGATATCTTCTTAGCAATGCCACATTCTTTAAAAAAAAATATCTAACTTGGAGGCAATTTTAGACAGTGAAGTAGGTTTTTTGGGGGACAAGCTAAAGTTTTAGCCCACTAAAGCAAATTTTATATAATGTGTTGCACATTTTCCTCAAAGATGGTTATGCCCTGATCTCACTTTCGTAATATACAGTGGCAGAAAAAGTCCATTGTATCCCTAACACATTCACCCTCTACTCTGGACCAAATGTAGGAAACAAGACACAAATATCGATTTAGAATGATGTTGCCTAGATTAAAAAAATAAAAAAAAAACTATAAAGAAGAAATGAAATGGCCTAAAGCACAGAGTGTGCAAGAATGAAGAATGTTGCATAAGATATTTTTGCAAATAGAGAACGATTTCTTCTTTTTTTTTTTTAAACTGGAACACATACACTACCACTCAAACGTGTATACCTTTATTCAGAAAGGAAGAATTAAATTGATCAAAAGTGACACAAAAGACTTGTAATTTTACAATATTTATATTTCAAATAAATTCGGTTCTTTTGAACTTTTCTTGAACAAAACAGAATATTAGAATAATTTCTGAAGAATCATGTGACACTGGAAGACTGGAGTGATGGCTTACCGGAATAAATTATGGATGCACGATATTATCGGACTGATAATGGCTTTAAATGTAAATATCGGCATCAGCCTGATATGAAAAATTATGCCGATGTGTCTTGCCGATAAGAGGAATTCCTTAACTCGCATGTGCTCAGGGTGTGCTAGCAATTAGATCACGTCAACAGTATGACTCATTTTTGAAGCAAAGTTTTGTCTGAATGACTATTACACCCACTCTTTTGGATAGCATGTGCAGTGGCAGCTGCACATAAAAAAATAATAAAAATCACAAATATGACGCTTGTAAATTAAATAATTTTATATATACTGATTTATTCATTAGTGTGTAATGTGTTTTATTTTTTAAACAAATCATAAGCTCTAAAAGCTTTCCAGAATTTTCACAACTCTTTTGCTTTAGACAATCTACAAATGTTAAATCTTAAAATAAAACGTTAGGGTTAACACCATCTTTCTGGGGGGGGGGATGTAATGATTGATGTATAGTTTACTTATAGTTATTTTCAAAGCTTCAATCTACTGTCAAAAAAACTTTCATTATTGTTTATTTAATTCTAACAAATAAGTTCTTGTTAAAAACTGACCAAAATTTAAAAATATTTTACTTAGAATTTCTGCACAGGAGAGACTTTAAAGGAAATATATCGGTATCGGACAAAATAAGTTGAAAAATATCAGCAAAATCCAATATCGTGCATCCCTAAAATAAATTACATTTTAAAAGTGAAAGTGACGTGACATGTGGCCAAGTATGGTAACCCATACTTGGAATTTGTGCTCTGCATTTAACCCATTGTAGGTGCACACACACACAGCAGTGAACACACACCCAGAACATATATTAAAATAGAACAGTTATTTTAAATTGTAAGAATTCTCCACAATATTACAGTTTTTACTCTGTTTTTGAACGTTATTTATTTTGACAACATTAGGGAGAAAAATAGTAATGTTATTACTCCCATTAATAAGTCTAAAGATGGCACCGCTGATGGCTGCCTCTGTGGCGTGCTCTGCAGTTGTTTTTATGTTTTTGTTAGTTTGTCCTGTCTTTAGCTGTATCCCTGCAATCAGTTTAACCAGAGACGAATTACACATCAGTACACATCACCCGATATTTCACCGGTTTTCGACTATTCTGATGTTTTGCTGGACATTGTAGTTGGCGGAGCAGCGGCGCTGATCAAATGCTTCAGGATGCGTAGACTGGGGCGCGCTCGTGAAGCTCAGACAGCACGGATTTCGAACAGCGCTGCCTAGCATCCATCTGGCGAAGCTCCACTCTCTACCCAACAAAACGGACGAGCTCCTGCTCTCCCGGACAAATAAGGATTTTTCAAACTCTGCTGCTCTGTTTCACAGAAACCTGGCTGAATGATGCCATTCCGGACAGCGACGCAGAATCAACAGGGAAATCGCATGGCGGCGGGACATGTTTTTACATCAATGAGAGGTGATGTACAGATGTAACAGTGTTAAAGAAGATGTGCTGTCCCGATCTAGAAGCGCTTTTTATTAACTGTAAAGCCTTTATACTCACCGTGGGAGTTTTACTCGTTCATTCTCGTGAGTGTTTACATTCCTCCGCAAGTGTACTTGAGCCTGGCTTTACAGAAACTCGCTGATCAAATCACAGAGACAAAACAACAATACGCAAACTCTGTTTTAATCATTCTCGGGGACTTTAAAGAAGCAAATCTCTCCCGTGAACTGTCAAAATATAGACAGCATGTTATATGTTGTATAAACAGGCCAAATACACACTGGAAAAGGAGATCAGAGTGGCAAAGAGGAATTATTCTGAAAAACTAAGGATTCAGTTCACTTCCAGCGACTGTGGAAAATCAACAACTGGCAGACGATCTGAAAGAGTTTTATTGCAGGTTTGAAAACACCCCACAACCGCTCTGAACACCTCTCCACACAACCATTAACACCTCCTGCAACCCCCCTCTCTCCTACACCTGCACTTCAGATCAGTGAAGATGATGTGCACCAGGTCTTCCGGAAGCAGAAGAGAAAGAAAGTAACAGGCCCAGATTGCAGAACATAATGGCCGTTCTGCACTTGACAATAATTGTGGAACACACAACACTATTTATACACTTATGTACTTATTTATCTAACACACATACTTAGTTTACTTTTCGAATTTGCACATAATATACTTGTACATACAAAACTGTCTATTGTAATGTACCTGCACATACAATTGTCAATTTGTATGTTGTTATTCCCTATTTACTTGTTCTATTTTTATTCTTTAATTATCTGTGTTTTTGTCCTGTCACTGTCATTCTGTTGCCCTGTGGAAGCGTCTATCACGAAAACAAATTCCTCGTATGTGTAAACATACCTGGCAATAAAGCTCATTCTGATTTTCAGAGCGTAAAAAGAAAAAAGTAAATACCAATTGTGCAGCCCTGTTATATCACAAAGCCACAGACTGTTCTACTGAATCCACTGACATCCAGTAACAGAAGTGGTGAGATCATGACGACGGCAAATACTACACAACATTTTCATGAGAAGTCCATACAAAAATGGGACCGGTGCAAAGAAGCAGATTCCTTTTGGTCTGGTCCCACCAAACAGTGCCACATCCGCTGAGGCCGTGTGTGATGGTATGAATAATTAAGCATTTCCAGGCCCTGTTCTCCCATACCTCTACACTCCTTCACTGTTCCGCTCCACGCCGGCCCTTCAGACCCTCTTATCTGGCTTGCACAGTTCTGACAAAAAGTAAAAGAGTCTACTAGCCAATCCTCCGCAGCCACAACTGTCGCCTCTAAAGACACATCCAATTAAAATGCTCTCATTCAGAGTCCATCAAAAAGCAAATGAATTGACTGCTGGGAATGCTGCCATTGTTCCCCTTCACTGTGAGCAAGTGGAGGGACACGGTCGTCCGTGCATGCGGCATGGCCAATGACTGAGAGGCCCAGCTTTAATCTACACTGGTATTCCCGCTGGGCTGCAGCCAAAATGCAAGACCAGGTTCACACGTGGAGGACCTTTGGCGAATCATAATGGGACTGTGCCCAGAGCATTAGTGAAAGAGACTGAATGAAAGCGAGTGCGTGAGATAAAGGAAAGCAGTTGGAGTCACTTTGGGTACTGGCTGGCCGCGAGTGGACCGTTTGATCTGTCCTCAGTAGGCCAAGAAAATTAAAAACAACAACTAAGGATTATTGTATGAATGTTTTTCCTACTATTTTTTAAGAAACAAAAAAGAAAAGTCCCATGTGGATATGCCTGAATAAAATACATGGCTTTCATAAAGCTGCTGTAATAATCACAATGCAATAATAAAGAATGTAGAATATAGTTTTACGTCACAAGAGATTAACATTTTCCAATGGCATCAATTACCTGAGGTGGCTCAAAAGGGGCTGGAGTCGTTCATCAGACTGTACCACTGGCAGGGATCGGGCAGTCATCTAGAAGGGGGAAAAAAAAATTAAATTAAATTAAAAATGTTAAGGGTCAGAGGTTGAAGTAATTCTTACAGTGGTGCAGTAAAGATAAATTCAAAAGGTCAATAACTAGAGCATCCACTGTAAATTTATCCAAACAGCATAATGAATAATTTTCCTGGGGTAATAAAAGGTACACAATCGGCTAAAAGTCTTTTAGATGGCCAAAAGATACATAATATAAACATTATTTCCAAACCAAATGATAAACACAAAAGAAAAAAATAGATATATATTTAGTAAAAATGGTTGAAATGGTGTCAAAACACATCTCAGTTTTTTCAGTAAATAATGTTTTTAAATATCTTCAGCACAAGATCATAAATCAACGCTGGTGCTAAAGTGGCAGGATATCTGTTAACTGAAGCAAAACGGAGACAATGATGAAGAGACGCGGAGGTCTGAGGATGATCAAGCTTTCGAGACGCTGACAAACTGCAGTGTAGGCAGCAAACTTTCCAGTCCAATGACCACTGACACAACCTTTAAAACTAGATCATCCACCGTCCAACTCCACAACAATGTTTCATTAAAACAAATGTATCAATTATCAATGACAACATTCATGGATTTAGAGGAATAAAAAGGATAAAAGCTCAGCAGTGCAAAAAAATAAGTAAGAAACATTTCTCAAATAAAAATAAGAGCACCAAGACTTAAGAATAGTCATGTGAGTCAATCCATCTCAAGTGGGCCAACGGAGGTTGCTTGACCAATTTTTAATTTTCCTTTTATCTATCTATCTATGGTAATTATCTCAAGCACTGTGCAAAAAAAAAAAAAAAAAAGTTCTATTAGGGTACAACAGGGCTAAAGGCCCACCTTAAGAAAAAATGTGCTATTCACTGCGCCTAAAATGTATAATTGCAGAAAAAATATATACGTTGTATTGAACATTAATGAAGCAACAGATTTTGTGTGGAAATAAATCATTCAAGTTGTTTATTTTGTTTAAAAATACACACACGGGGTAAAAGGCCCACGGTATTGATACAAATACTTCAGCTAAAATAATGTTTTTTAAGTTAATACTTGTTCAAAACAATCACTTTAGCAAAGTTTATACTATTTTATGCTTATTTTGAAAAATAAAATAATTTTTGTTCAATAAATATACTGTCATTAAAATGTGTTAATATAAAAATATATTTTAAAATACAGAAACAAAATTATTTTAATAAGTAAAGATTCTGAAAGAATTAAAGGAGATCCAATAATAATTGAATATATATTTACAGTAGTAACAACAAATTATATTTTATGATATGATTAATATGATGTTTTTAAATATGGTTTCATTCTAAACATGGTGATTATCTCTAATATGGACACCCAACATATGATATTTACCATCTGAATCTTACCATGTCATGTCAACAAATGGAAAAGTCAGCCATCTATTAATTATCATGTTAATTAGCTTTAATTATCTTAAACAAAATCATAAAAGAAGACCTTTGTCTCAAAATATATATGCATTAATTTTAGCGATACTCATTTGCTACTGAAATCTACAACATTTAAAAAAAAAAAAACATAAAATATTAGATCAATTAAGCACACAAACAATGTTGCACTGCTGTGCGCGATCGTGTCAATGATCAGATAAATATACACGTGCATCTTGAAAAGGGAATGTTTTGGAAAGTGCCAAGCCATGTTTTTGTGTCATCTAGTGGTTTAGATGAAAATAATATCAAAGGCGCCTTTTATCCCGGGGCGCCTTTAGCACCGTTGTACCCGATTGCAAAACTTAGTATTTATTTTATTTGAATTTACTTGTTTAACCACATGAATTTATTTTTGGGCTGATTATCTCTGTTGGGGGACCAGACTGCAAACAGACATATTTTAAAATGCTGCAGATTTAATAAGTCACTAAGATAAAGTTCTCATAGACTATCATATATGACAGTATTTAAAAATTGCAAGAATACCTTGTGAAAATTGAAACGTATCAATAAGAATGGGTAGAAAATTACTGAAAAAATAACTAAAAACTAATCAATAATGCTTTGGTCATATACTATTATTGCTAAACAAAAGTGTATTTACAGTTTTCAAAGAATTAAAGCTGTATAATAATCACTGGCAAAAATATAATAATATTAATATAACAAAATGTGCCCAAAAATTATGTATTAAAAAAAGCTAGGAGTCAAAATGAACAGACTATAAAAACATAGCCAAGCCAGACCATGTTCCCCTATCATCCTTTCTAGACTTTAAAATCGTAATGGGTGACTTGATATTTTTGTAGAATTCCAGCATTGGGAATAATATTATGTAACATCCAGGAAAGTACTCGTTTATCTTCGTATTTTGTCTTTTTCTGCGCAACTGTGACACTTCTGAAAATCAGAGTGAACAAACAAACTCCATAAAGGAGACTTTGAGGAATCATTTTACCCTTTTGTATTATCAAGTGAAATCCAAACTACATGTCATCGGCGATAAAAGCTCAGCACAAAGTCTTTGTCAGATGTGAAGCAGCTTTCAATTTCATGCTCATTTAATGAGACACTCCCAGTAATGTCTCCTATCTGTCCTCCATGGCCATGAGAAGCTATTACAGCAACACACATCAGCCACGACGGCTCACTAACGGCAGAGAAAACGAGGCACAGTCATTACGCCACAACAGCCATGTTGGTGATCCAGATAATTGGCAGGAAATAGAAGTCAGAAGCAGGAAAGTGGCATAGACGGCCGGCCTGCTGAGGGTCAGTGTGCAGCGCTGTGGAGAGCCAACAGAGAGATGAGGAACATGGTGGCGGTGGCCCTGAGCCAGGTCACTTCTGTCCATTCCTGAGCATGACAATCACTTCAGTTGAGCCTGTCAGGTATATAAGACACTGATAGGACAGTAGTTTGGAGCCTGATGTGATTTTCACAAGGTCGCACTCGTCACTTCACTACTGCAACTCAAAGCAATCCAATCCGTAAAGACAGTCAAGTACACTAAAACTTTTACATGCTGCTATAACTAATGCAGTGCAACTAACAGTGTACCTTAAAGTTCATTTAAGCTAAACATCTTCTCTTCACAGCGTTCCCAAACATATGGACTATCATAAAGACTTCTCTCTATAGCAACTGAATTAAACTTGAAGAGATTGTTCATGGATCCCATGTTGTACATCCTGTAAAAATATCTGTATCTGCAATAATGACATTTACAAAACAATTTCCACAGCACATCATTATTAAAAAGTAACACTGGACTTTAGCTTTTAAGTAGGTCTCAATTAAATGCTATTTAAAGTAAATACTCAAGTAAACAGTTAGTAACAGAGAACAAAAGAATAAAATTAAGAACCAGAAACGTCTAGCAGCAAGTCTATGAGGCAAATGATTTGTCTTGTCAGTTTAGGTTGACTTCACCAAAACAGGCACCAAAAATATGCAATTTAGCTTTATTTTATTTATTTTTAAAAAGCAAAATATTTTCATACACAATAACATGGCACAATTAGGCTATAAGGAATGTAAATGACTAACATGTGGTTTATGAATATTCTTAGTCCCAAAGGAAACCATAAGATTAACTAATATTTTACTTATTCACAGCTAAACATATGCTTAGCATCTTTCTGTCTGGATTAAACCAACGTCATTAGTTATAGTGTTGCTATACTGACAAAAGAAAAAAATGCACAGGAATTTTTCCACAAAGAGATAATTGCAGCATCTCTATCTTCTTTGAAGGGGACTCTTAATAGTTACATGGAAATCGGGACATCTCAAAGAATAAAATTCATGTCAGTCCTTAAAACTAGAACCTAATTTGTTCATTTTCTGTTACTTGACTCTAACAAATCAGAAACGCAGTGTGTACAAATTAAACACTTTGTGGAGAGTATGGTGAGACTTCCTTTTTAACTGATTATCATGTTGGTTGCTTAAGACACATTACTAGGGAACAGATGTCCCAATAAAATATGCTTGCCGAGACAAATAAGGGAGAATTGGAAAGACAACTCCCCCATGAGGACGAAACAGGTAATGCAAGGGCATCCTTACACTCCAGCTGAGCAAATACTGTACAGTGTGTGTCCTTTCATACAGAAACTTTCCATTTATGTTTGAATACAACATCACCGGCTGACAGGCTGCTGAGACGGAAAAGAAACTGATCAAACATGCCAACTTGAAGCTTTAAGCTTGATATGAAAATGAATTTACTTCAGCTGGTGTCACTTCAGAGATAAGCAGAAAAGAGCAACGCAACGACTCTGTAGACACATCTATATTATGCATACTGCAGTACATTTACCCAACGTCAAGGTCTGAAAAGACATACGTTCAAGGTAGGAATGTCAAGAGTTAGGGAGAAATAAAAAAAAAAAAAAAATTATCTGTATTAAATGCTTCAAATCTAATAACCATGCGTTAAACCCTATGGCAATCATTTTAGTTTTATTTTAAATTGTTATTAAAAATACTAAGCAGCACAATGTCACGTTTCACGGGGGCAAAGGAACGAGGAGACAAGGGAATCTTCCAACTGAACATCTTTATTCATCAAAGTGCCATAGGAATCATCGCATGGGGTGAAGACATATAACAGCTGACACCAGACACAGGGAACACAGGGCTTATAAACAGGAGAAAACTAGATAATGAATGACCCACACCTGGAACTAATGAACTAACAAACCTAAACAAGGACAGGAACAAACCAAATATGGGCACGAGAAAAGAGGAGAGGAAACAAGACACAGGAAGACAGGACTGACACACAACTGTTTCAACACTGACAATAAAAGGAAACTAGGGCTATAGAACAAAAAAAAGATACAAATGAAAAACTGTGCTTTAAGTTTTTTTTAATGCAACAGCCTAGAGAAATTAAATAACCTAATGTAAAATAAAACAGCTTAGTCTTCACTGTAAGAATTAAACTTCCTTTGGTTTCTTATTAAAGCTACAAAAGTCCTTCAGTCAAAAGCAGTGAGTGATTTTATCCTTGTCTTTTGTTGTTTGATTAATATTAAGCCCAAAGTCAGCAGCAGGAATACAGCCCGCTGTCACTTTAAGAGCCGCACGGATCCAGTTTACTGTTACACACGTATTTCCATTCAACTCTTAATGTTAATTTATTACATAACTAACGAGGGTTTACGTGAATAATCACTAAGCGCCGCATTTTGCCACATTTTTGCGTGTATTTGACCGTTTAAGCGCTAAAAGATGACTTCACATGTCCATGTTCTGCTCCGTCTCTGAGCGCATGCACAGTAATCCTCCTGAGGAACATGAATTAATCTAATCAACTAAAATAAATCAAGAACGTCCCATTTTGCAAAAGTCTCGTTACATGATTTTACTGATTTGCATGTGAAATTGGGCTTTTATGGAGGAACGAAAGGGCACCGCTGGAAAGGGGGCGCAATAATAATCTCGATTACTGTATTTTCATAATTGTCTGAGGCCGAAATCGAAATCAAAGTTGAATTTCGATTAATTGCACAGCCCTAAAAGAAACATTTTGTGAGCAACAGCTTTGCCAAATTCAGTTATGCCATTACATGAATGAATTACATTTTATTTATTTACATAAATATCTTTAAAGGGATAGTTCACCCAAAAATGAAAATTGTCATTAATTACTCACCCTCATGTCGTTCCAAACCTGTAAGTCCTTCGTTCATATTCGGAACACAACTCTTACGAGTTTGGAAAGACATGCTGGTGAGTAAAAATGACAGGATTTTTATTTTTGGGCGAACTATCCCTTTAAATAAAAAACAGTTCTATACTATTTTTTACTGTATTTTAATAAAATAGGTTGTATTAACATTGGTATCAAAACCTCAAAATCAATTGTTATTCACCAACAGAATAATAAAAACAGCTATTTTTTTTTTTCAAAACAATCTTCCCCTCTGAACATGTCATACTGACTCAAGAGCTGGCAACAGAAAACATGTGAAATTGTCCAGACAGGAAAAGCTAATGAGCGGACTGGTCCAGATGGTGATTCAACTGTGATGAAACATACAAGAAATAATTGAGAGGCATGCTTGTCAGGGACTTTAACTCCTAGATAGCCCTTGCGCACACTGCTAGAGGCTATGCAAAATGGCAAGACGACGATGCGGCTAATTGGCATCATTGAGGTCCTATGGAGGCTTGTTGGACTCTCTGAGGAATGGCAGGCACTCTAGATTTTGCTTGTTAGCAAAAGTGCCAACAGCTTAGTCCATCTCTATGCGAAAGGAGTCTGGTGATCTTTAGTAGAGGAAAGGTACAGTCACTACACTGCATTATGAGCACAAGAGGCCAATCTGACGAGATTAGCAGCGTGTACAGCGCATACTGATATATTGAGCAGAGCAGGTTTTGTTGACAAAGATCACTGATGAGATATTTATACATGCATACATACATGTATATACAGTAATGGCCAAAATATTTTGCTTAATTTGAAATGAGACGCATTTGTAAACCTCTTTTCACAGAAGCTGGAGTTTTCCGCCGAAATAAGTTCATAGGCTTATCTCTTGCAAGCAAGGACTAAAATTAACAGACGCGAACAAAGAAAATATTGTACAGGCAGAGCAAGCTCACTGTTGGATGGATGAAAAATATAAATATTGCGGTGGGGGTTTATATGAATCTATTTCTGAGGGGAATATATCAATTTTTTTCCCTCTTATCACTGCTCTTCCATAAGCGCCACCTGCTGTCAGAGAGTGAAATTCTGCTTCTTTTGTTTTATGCAGGTTTTAGCATAAATTCACAAAGCTGAAGTCAGTCAATTCTGTTTTTGCTTCAAATGTTGACATGATACAGTAAAAAAAAAAAAAACTGCTCATGCTACATCTACATGTAGCATCATTGTTTGTATCGTGATTAAAATGGCAGATGTGGCAAAAAGTTAGTTTTAGGCCCTGCTTGCACGTGTAGAAATTAGGACAAAAGTATTGTAATTTCCCTACTGTTATTCATTTTCATTTATTTTACAGTATAATTATTTTACAATATATGGCTATTACTGTCATAGGAATAATAATATAACATTATTATTATAATCATCATATTCTAATTTGTTTGGCTTCCAAATACACCGGTGTGAATGTAATTTAGACTGAGACACTATATCACAACTAAAAAGTGGATCGAGTCCCCCTTTAAACCGCAAGTGCAAGTCAATTCACCAGCTTTTTTCTTTGTTTGCACACTGAACCTGTGTTGGAGTTCTTAATTTTGAACCGGCATGCCACCGGACCCCCCTAGAGAGACCAAGGTCCAACCACCAGTCTCACAAAATCCTGTGGGAAACACTGCATACATACATACATACATACATGTATATATACACATAAATGTACATACACAGTATCATGTATACATACACACTATCTCACAAAAGTGAGTACACCCCTCGAATTTCAGCAAAAATTTTGTATATCTTCTCAAGGGACAATACTACACAAATGAAATTTGGATATATTTTGGAGTAGTCAATGTGCAGCTTGTATAGAAGTAGAAATTTACTGTCCTCTAAATAGAACTCAACATATAGCCATTATTGTCCAAATAACTGGCAACAAAAATGAGTACACCCTAAGTGAACATGTCAAAACTGTGTCGAAAGTGTCAATATTTTGTGTGGGCACCATTGTTATCTAGCACTGCCTTAATCCTCCTGGGCTTGGAATTCACCAGAGCTGTGCAGGTTGGTGCTGGCATCCTCTTCCACTCCTCCATAATGGCATCACGGAGCTGCTGGATGTTAGACACATGGTGCTTCTCCACCTTCTGCTTGAGGATGCCCCACGTGTGCTCAATAGGGTTCAGGTCTGGAGACATACTTGGCCACTCCATCAACTTCAGCTTCAGCTTCATCAGCAAGGCAGTTGTGGCAGTGTGATTGGGTTCGTTATTATGTTGGAAAACTGCCGTTCGTTACAGTTTCTGGAGGGAGGGCATCATCTTCTGCTTCAGAATGTCACAATACATGTTGGAATCCATGTTTCCCTCAATGAACCGCAGCTCCCCAGTACCAGCAGCACTCATGCAGCCCCAGACCATGATGCTACCACCACCATGCTTGACTGTAGGCAAGATACAATTTTCTTGGTACTCCTTACCACACATGCTGGACACCATCTGAGCCAAACAAATTTACCTTAGACTCATCAGACCACAGGACATGGTTCCAGTAATTCATGCTCTTGGCCAGGTTGTCTTCAGCAAACTGTTTGCAGGCTTTTTTGTGAGCCAGCTTCAGAAGAGGCTTCCTTCTGGGATGACGGCCATGCAAACTGACTTGTTGCAGTGTGCGGTGTATGGTCTGAGCGCTGACAAGCTGACCTTCCACTTCTGCAACCTCTAAAGCAATGCTGGCAGCACTCATGCGTCTGTTTTTTGAAGCCAGCTTCTGCACCTGATGCACAGCACGAGGACCTAACTTGGTCTGTTCCGAGTGAAACCCGTCTTGGAAAACCTCTATATGCCACTGTACTGTAACTCAGTTCTAGGGTGTTACCGAACTTCTTATAGCCTCGGCCATCTTTGTGGAGAGCAACAATTCTAATTCTCAAATCCTCAGAGAGTTCTTTGCCATGAGGTGCAATGTTGAACATCCAGTGGTCAGTATGAGAGAATTGTACTCCAAGCACTAAAAATTAACTGCTCTAAAACAAGAATAATACTGTTTTTGTGTCACGGAATGTAGTTCTAAGAGATTTTTAGTCGAGAACGTGCTTGTTTAGACTCCAAATATGCGATAACGTCTATTTGAAAATTTGCTTCAGCGTTTTCAGAGATGTGAGCTCCAGGATGTCAGCAGCTGTTCAGTGCTCATAAACCCGTGGAGATGGCGCCTCACCTCTGCCAGATCTTCCGGAATTTACCGCTGGCTCTGATGTCTCTATAGTAGGGGTGTGAATCGGCACTGGTTTCACGATTCAATTCGATTACGATTATCATGTCAACAATTCGATTCAATTCGATATCACAATGCATCACGATTATATCAAATTTATTGTGTATTTTTATTAAATTATATAAGCAGGCTACTTTTTAAAATTAATTATGTTAATTAATTAATTAATTAATATAGGTTTAATTAATTATTGTTAAGAATTAAAAGTAAACAGCTTCAAAAATACAAAAAAAAATATAAAGTAATAAAGGGGGGGAAAGACAATTACAAGTGAAGAACAAAAAACACTTTCATTTAGGGCTGTAATCAACCAAAGAAAATCTTGGTCGAGTGAAGTCCTGAAACTTGACTAAAAATCGACTAAAAATGACGTTGTGGAGAAAAAAAAAAAAAACGTACGTTACATTAATTAGATGCGCACTGTGCTCAGTACTTGGTAGCCTTGTTGTCTGCCTAAATTAATTATAAATAAACATAAAAAACTAATAGGCTATTTGCAGTATATTAAATCGTTTTTGACCTAATTATTTTGCACTGAAATGAGTCTGACACACGAGTCTGTCGTCTCTGACAGCGGTGCATCACGTGCACATGCGCAATATCATAGCCTGTGATTTCTGAAAACAGTACTATGCTGTCAACTAGTGATATCACAAGAACTTTTGAGGAATGTGCAACAATTTAGAAAATTATTTTTGTCATATGTTATAAGTATAACTGTCAGACACTATCATTTCAGCCGCTCTGCGCTCACAGAAAAAATTCTGTGATGGGCTCACAGAAAAAATTCCGTGATGGGCTCACAGAAGTGATACCAATGTAAGTCAGTGACAGGCATCAGCCGTGCTCCACGCACGGAAACCCTAGCATCAATATGCCGACGCGATACTGGGAAATTTATCGTCATCATTATTGTTCAGAACTGGGTAGGTTTGGGGTAGGGGATGTCAGGTACTCCAGTGAAAGTATAACTGCATCAGAGTCACTCTTTTTACGTTGAACCAGTGAATCCGTGCATGGACCACGGCTGATGCCTTCTGTGAGCCCATCACGGAATTTTCGGCGATTCCGTGATGCCACCACAGATTCGGAGGTTAATTAAGTCCGTGAACATTACACGGAATTCTGTGAGATCACGTTGGCGCAGCTCACACAGAGCGAGGCTGAACATAAGAGCTCAGCTTCGCGGCTGAGACACGAATAGACTTAAAGCTTTTACTCTTAATAAACACAAAAGGCGCGTCCACTTTAATAAATGAGCGCGGCCAAACTGATGAAATGAGCGCGGCAAAAATTTTGGTCGAACCAGACCGTATCGACCAATTAATCGACTAATCGACTGGGACGTTACAGCCCTACTTTCAGTATCTGGGAGTGCTTTAAGCATCAAAAGTTTACAGACAATCATAGTTATGGGGGGGGGGGGGGGGCTATCAGCATTATTGCCATTTGATTATTACGGATGAGATCATAGACACTGCAGCTTTAATAGACTGCATTCAAACTAATGCACAGATCTATTTCCACATATCAGATGTTTTTTTTTCCTGTTCTGAAAACATAACTGTGTCTACATCAATTTTGTCTCATAAAAGTAGATGCGAGCAAGTGCATTTAACCACAGCCGCGAGCTTCAGGACAAACAAACACAAAGCGCACGTGAAAGTCTGTCAGTACTTGAGTTTCATGCATCTAATACGTACTGCATTCCAAACAGCAGAAATGAAAGCACATCTAAAGTAAAATACCAAAATAACAGCGAGTGGAAGCACTGTCAAGCAATGTGCGTTTTTCACGGTGCATATTCTGTGCAATGAGGCCCGCCGCGATTGTCTCTAGCGTGTTCAAGTGCCATATGCGGGAAAACTCAGATTGTAAAATAGAGAGTGCATTTTTAATACTCACGTGACAGGTGTCAGTAGGCTATAAATCGATTATGGTCTATTACTGCATCGATATAGAATCGTCCACGTCCGCATCGCGATTAATTTTGACACCCCTACTCTATAGAGGTTAAACATGAGATGTAATGTGATTTTAACCCTTTTTTGCACATAATACATGCCTACATGCTTACATTCACTTTGTTTAATCCAAATACTGAGATAGATACTGTATACCGCAAATCAGCCAAAAAATACAGATATGAATTTTTGCTCATATCTCCAGCCCATATACATATATACACTCTTAGTACTCATATTAAACTCTGCTTTGGGTTTAAAGGGGAGCATTTGGACGACTGCCATTTCATACAATTTCATAAGCAGCTTACAAAAATACATTACTGAGAGCGGAAACTCAGAGCGAACCTTATGAAAGAATCACATGGTTCAGCACATGAGAGAATGGCTTAATTTTCATGTCTTAAATGTCTTTATGTGGCACAGAAGACCTTGGAGAAGACAAACCTCTCAAAACCCATAAGCCCACGACAACAATAACGTTTATGTGAACGGCCAGCGACTCCGAGCAACCTGCAAGCTGCTTAAATCCTGAACCACCACGCTCCGAGCTTTAAATGTTTGGATCCGATGATAACATATTGAGCAGACCTTTCCGCGTGTTCCTGAAGATGGATCTGTGTAAAGCCGTAAATCAGAAAGCCCACTGTTGCTTTCATAAATCCCCAGATAGGCCATATTGAGTGCTGGATTAGCATAGCCTGGAACGAGGCTGCAAAAGTCATCTCCCCTTTGTTGGTGGAGACATCAGAATCTTGATAAGCAATCAGCAATACCAAAACCGACAAGATTAACTGGAACCACTGAGGGGAATCTGCCCAACAAAGATACAGAGATGCAGGATGCATGTCTAACACAAGGCAGATAGTGTGCAGCTTATAAGAGGAAGAATTTTTAAAAACAAACAAAATAAATTATGCATTGTACATTTAGTTAAAAATGAAAGCATTCCTACAACAAGCTTAGCTTTTATTTGCCTTTGCTAAAAATTTTATTTAAAAAAAACCTTTAAATGTTTGTTTTTCCCCATTTTGCATATCAGACAACTTACAGGTTCATCACCATTACATTTTAATAGGTCATACAAACACACACAGACAAAAAAAAAAATCTATTGATTGTATCAAAATATAACACTGTGGCTGTGTAGTAAAGGGATGTTCATGTTGACCGTTTAACCATTAACCGAAAGTAAGAATTTTAACAGATTAATACTATCAGTTTTTTTTTTTTCCACAAAGATTTTTAAGTTTACTGCACGGTAAAAGAAAAAATAATGCTATACACAGCGTTTACTCATGGGTGTGTCGACACGTGCAGCGTGCATACAGACATTTCGCAGAGATGCTTCGAACCCGTTTATGTGATAGAACCTGCTTCGCCTTCACTTAGTTAACTGATGTAGTATACGTAACACAATGACAAGTGGCAATATTAGATAAATGGTTATCAGAGAGTGAATCCGTGAGTGAATGTATGTAAATTCTGAATGAATTATATAGTGCGCAGTGGGCGCATCCCTTATAATCACTGGAAAGTTGTGACTCATCTTACTGTATCATTGCAACCTCACAATTAAGCTTTACAGTGCACAATTAAAGGAACACTCCACTTTTTTTGGAAGTAGGCTCATTCTCCAACTCCCCCAGAATTAATAAGTTGAGTTTTACCGTTTCTGAATCCATTCAGCCGATCTCCGGGTCTGCCGTAACATGGCCGTGGCAGGCGCAGTGATATTACGCAGCGCCTGAAAGTAGTCCCCAGCTATATTATAACTAGTTACCTAGCTGGGGACTACTTTCAGGCACTGCGTAATATCACTGCGCCTGCCACGGCCATGTTACGGCAGCAAAGTTTCTTGATTATTACGCCGGAATGAGAGTATATTGCTTAATCATATCAGCCTAGAAAATCGCAACTTTTCATTTTCCGCCGGTCTTAGTACACGATATAACTACAGAAGAGTCGAGTTTTAAATAGGACAAATATCGAAACTCTTTGGTCATTTTTGAATACGATGCTACTGGTCTAATCAGATTCAATGATCTATGCTAAGCTATGCTAAAAGTGCTATCGCCAGACCCGGAGATCGGCTGAATGGATTCAAAAACGGTAAAACTCAACTTATTAACTCTGGGGGAGTTGGAGAATGAGCCTATTTCCAAAAAAAGTGGAGTGTTCCTTTAATCTCTTATTTACATCATGTCTACATTTTGTTTCAATGAGAGAATTTGCAAACATGTAGAACTCCGCAGAACTTAACAGAAAACTTAACACCGCATTGGGGTGGGGTGAGTGGATTGCGTTCATGAAATCAACAGATACGTCTGTGATTGGCTATATTGTTAAACAATGCTGCAAACACGCCGTGAATAGAAACATATGAGCAGTGGATGAAAAGTCCCGAACCGCAAAAATTAGTCTACCGTTCTAACACTTAGCAGTAGGGATGCTCCGATCGATCGGCCGATAATTACATTTTATGACTTAATCAGTACTCACTACACTTGCCCGATCTCACGAACCGATCGCAATTTGATGACGTCAACGCGTGAGGACGTACATGATGCATGGGGACATAAATGATTTGGCGCTGCAGTCATGTCATCCCGGTGTGGAAATGCTAGGACATTTAGAAAAACAATGAAAAATTCGCTATTTGTTGTGTATGTTTTGCTTGATGATTTGATGAATGGATGGTACATTTTAGGGCTGAAACAATTCCTTGAGCATCTCAAATACAAAAAAATCGAGGCAAATTATGTGCTTCGAAGAATAGTTTAAGTCTATTTACTAGGCATACACAGAATTTTCGTCCACCGAAAATATGCGCCATGCTGCGCCTCACCACCCAGCAGTGTTCAGGTTTCACTCTCCTCCAGCCCTCATCGCTGTGCCATGTGACGCTCCGTTCAATATTCCGCTCCATCAATGTGCATTCTGCTCATTTATCGCTCATGCACTGATAATAATAGCTTTGCCAGGGTTTTTATATTTTTATACGTTTACTTGATATTTCTTTACACAGAATTATCATTTCTATTCATTTCTCACTGATTTACGCGATCTGATGAGCATTAACTCGTATTACACGATCATATCTCTGTATGAATGAATGGCAGAGAACCGCGTTTTCCTTTACCACACACTGAAGCGCACATGACACTCGCGGTGATTTCAGCATCTGCCGTCTCAACGAGGACATAAACACACGAACAACATCTCCAGAACTCCTCTGAGAGTCATTTCATGAGCGTTTTACCATTTCATTTGAGTAAAACTACCGTCATATCATATCCACACAGAAATTTAAAGGTATTCACGGCAACCCATCAAAATAAAAGTCAAGTTTAATTTGAAGACATTGCAGCAGAAATATATTACTATTGTTCAGCAGAATGTACATACTACTACTACTAAAATTATGAAAACTTTATTTAAGGAATGATCAGACATTGCTTCCATGTTTTAATTTTAATAGTAAATCCCCTTTGTTTGCCAAAAAGTTAAATTTTCAATAATTTAAAGAAATGATATTAACGTTTTATGCCTTCATTTGAGATACACAACACAGAATTTGAGGAAAAAGAAAACATTTCATCAGACTATTTTAAGAATAAATAACAATAAAACATTAGGTGAGAGAAAATAAAATTTTATAATTGTCATTTTCTTTAATCATAGCTAGAATTATTATAACACCTAAAATATGTTGCGTGTAAAAAGTGTTTGTTTCAGCCAGTTGAAGGGTGGGTAGATTGTGTGCACATGATCAGGATGGTACCACCTCCGCTGCATTTTAAAAAAGGAAAAACTCTGTTTGCAGGACTATACTTTATATGGATTAGTCAAAAACAACAACAACAACAACAACAACAGTTATGTCTGATTCTGTTGCATAGAACTGAATAAAAATATTGCATTGATATTTAATATTAATATATTTTCTGTCCAATTTTCTTTCAACAAAAGTGTGGTTATTTTATTGGCTTGAGATTTTTTTAATTCTGTGTCACTAAAATGGAGTTAAATTAAAAAGTCTTACAAAATTACTTTATATTTTTTAATAAAATAAATAATTATTACAAAGCATTTTCGGTTTTGGTTTTCGACCAAGCACATCCAGAATTCTTGGTTTCGGCCCAGAATTTTTATTTCGGTGCATCCCTACCATTTACCATTTACTGCGTTTGCAACCACATGCTCCTTTAAAGGATTACACACACACCAGTATGCAGAGAGACATTTAAGAGGGTTTATTCTCCAAATAACTTTAAATTCATGTTGCTGAAAAATGTGTTAATAAATGTTGTGTGTACGGACTCTTGTTTTTGTTCCACGTTAGCTTCCTGGCCAATAATTTTTGCCTCTTACAAAAGCCACAAAGCCTTCTAAGACGACAGAAAAGCCTTTGAAAAGCAATTTGAAATTGATTTTTATATATTTGTATTTTGAATGTAATATAGCAATTAAATGCATTAAATTGGTTTGGTTTTCACAGTTATTAATATATGCAATTTCAGCAATAAAAATGTTCATTTTTCTAAAAAGGAAAAAAATTACTTGATAATTTTAAGAGACCTGTCTTATTTTCTCTTGTATATTTAGTATTGCTCTTTAATAAAGAAAAAGTTCTTCTTATCCGATTACTCAATCGATGGAATTTTCGGTAGAATACTCTATTACTAAAATATTCAATAGCTACAGCCCTAGTTCATTTTTAACAGCAGTTACAGCTCCACAGGCACCGGAGCTGATCACAGCCGCTCTAGTCAGTGCTTGCGTTTATACCAGCCACGCCGTCGCACGTTTCTGAAGCGGCTCTCCACACTGCTTGGCTAAAAATAGTCTTTTGTGAGTTGGCATCTCACCACATGGAGGACGGAACAAAACCTCGTCAGAGCCGTAAGGGGTAATGGTAACAATGTGCTGATCGTGGGCTGCTTTTAAATGAACATTTATTTTTAAAACAAAATATCTTCTTTGGCCATATTAGCCTACTCGATAGCATTAACACAGGCTTTACTCCTTTCAAACTTTATCTGGAATGTCAACGTTTCTGTCACTGTAACTTCCCAATCAGGCGAACACACACACACACACACACACACAAACAAAAATGAAATCGTCTGCCTGATGAAAAAAAAGTATTTTAAAAAATGTAGTTAATAACATTGGACATTGTTAAATTAAACCTAATGAGCTGCATCAAACTACTCCAATTAGTTATTTTAGGAGTTATTATTATTTTATTCAGTTTTTCTCTGTTCTCAGAAGCGCTGCTGCTGCGTGATAATTTGAGGATGTGTGAATCCAGGTTTTGCTGTTGCTCGGTATGCTGCTGTTTGCACGTTAAAATTAATTTATTTGACAAACAAATATTTTATCAAAATGAGCATCCCTACTATAGTACTTTAAAATGTAGCATTTGTCTTAGTACCTGTACTCCTAAGGTATGGTCACATCAGTAAAGAAATTTACATTGGCAGATAATTTCAATATCAACAGGAATCTATGTAATCAGAAATTTTACTCGAAAAAATTTCCCCACAGAGCTTTAGCAATGGGTTAAATTGCTAATGCGGATTTGCCTTGTTGACCAACAAAGCTGCTTGGTTTGAAAGTGACTTTATTGAACTGCTTTATACATCACTACATACTAGGGATGTATTGGTTCTCAGTAAAATAATAATAGCATAATGTACATAATAAACGTGTAATAAGGTGTCCTTATTTTACAGTGTCCTTATTACACGTTACAACTATAGTAATAACAAATTATGCCTAATTACATGCAACTAACCCTAAACCAAACCCTCGTCCTAGCTCTGACCATATAGTAAGTATATGTAGTCAATTAATATTACTCAGTAGTTAAAATGTACAATTACACTGTAACAAAGTGTAAATGAGTATTCTTGTAGAATATTTACTGTGTAACATTCAACTCCAAAATGTTTTGAAAATGAAAACAGAATTGGCACAAAATATGTTTTAAAAGTGTATCTCTGTAGCAAGTTCAAAACCTTTTTTTTTTCTTTTTTTCAAATAAAAGGGAAAAAAAAATTGCATAACATTTGCATATATGGCAGTTTCAGAAAGTGAAAAACATAAAAATAAATAAATAAATAACATGTATTACAAATTTATAACCAAACATGTTTTTTTTCAGCATTACGTTAGATGGACCAAAGTTGCAACAGCAAGCCAAAAGCTTGCTTCAGCCCTCAAAATATCAACTTAGAGATGCTTAGAAATAGTAGTAGGAAGGCCTGGAACCAACAGACTTCACACTGATATGAAATACAGCTTAATGCGTGGTCTGTAGAGCTCACTCATACCTGTCAAGTGCTAACAGCATTTGGATGGGAATATTTTGCTTTAAGGAGTGACAGGTGAGCGGAGAGTGTTGCCCTCTGCTTTTTCATCCTGTCAAAAAAAAAAAAGGCCTGAGGAAATAAAACCACAAAAACACAGCAAACCTACAACAGCTGCAAAGCTGGGACTCTTTATTTAAAGTATTACTTTAAAATGAATTCATTAAATGAGTTCTCTTAAATGAGCGACAAAACTTCTAACCCCAAGGCAAATTCCAAAATGACAAGCTTTATATCGTAATAAGCTCTGCAGGGTCCTTGAGACAGACGCAGATATAATTCAGCAGTAACCTTGGTGACCAGCATCACACTTGCTGTGTAAGCACAATAATCTCAGGCACTTCCCACAGAATACCTGTGCTGACTTCAAGAGCCTTTCACAAGCTGATTGATTGAAAACACCGGCTTCTCTTGTTAGCGTTACAGCAAAATGTCATTCGATGCAAATTCACCGGAGCTCAGGGACAGCGGTAGAGTTGCAGAGTTGGCGTTAAAACTTGGCAGACCGTACAACAGCTGACTGCTGTGAATTGATGCATGGTGCAGGATCATTTACTATCCTTTGGTCCGCATAGATCACTGACTGACTTTCCAAAAAGGATCCAAAGTATTTCAACACAACAGATACTTGGGAGACACTTCAAGGTTTTCAACTTTCACATTTTGTGAGGAGACCAGTACTGCCATCTGGACACTAGATCAGAGGTCATTTTTCTTTTATGAAGGCATGATGAAACCTATGAAATTGTGTATGACTGCTGCCACGATGCACAGCTGCCATCACCTAAGACTTTCAGCCAGCCTTGGG
Organism: Acrossocheilus fasciatus; assembly: GCA_036784905.1. Taxonomy (NCBI): domain Eukaryota; kingdom Metazoa; phylum Chordata; class Actinopteri; order Cypriniformes; family Cyprinidae; genus Acrossocheilus; species Acrossocheilus fasciatus. The sequence goes on from CM071950.1 coordinate 15,822,069, forward strand.
AAGACAAAATGAAAGGAAGGGTTTTCAAACTTTTTAAAGGCAAGATCTCTAAAATGCTTTCTAAAAAATAAAGACAGTTATATGCATTTTATGTATAAAGACCTGTTTAGACAACAGTAATCTCACCCACACACTACATCATTTAAGAGCTGATTTACCACTCACCAACAGTTAATGGAGATCACTGACAAAGGCTCAAAATCGAAGGCAAATCAGTGCTCACTCACGTGGGTGACAATTGCTTTGTGTGGATTTGAAAGACGCGATCTGAGAGAAGCGCAGCTGACTGACAGATATTTAGCAGGTTAATCTATCTGCGACCCAAGTCCTGTAGTGTGAAATGTGTTTTGACTGGAACTGACATTGGCGACAACAGACAGTTGTGTATAGTGTGAAACGAACAGCAATCCGATAACTGTCATATACTGTATGGGTGGCATAAGTATGATATAAAGACAACAGGTTATTGGTCAAATTAAACTGATGTATATAAACATATATGCACTAGTTCTATATCCACAAATAGATTCCTTACTGTGAGAAATAGAATTAATTGATCAGGATTAATCATATGATTAACAACTCATCTTATAAGTAACAAATAGAAAAACATTATGTAAGAGTAAAGTGAAATATTTGCTAAATGCTTAAAGTTCTGAAACCAAGTTTGAAAGCCCCTGCACTAGACAAAGCAAGCAAATATAGACTAACACTATTCCACGACTCACCCATTCAGTTATCACATATTGACCTTTTGGACACTATTTTCCCCATTTTAAATTCGCGTTGATTTCACTCGACTTGTCGCTGGAAAGATATGTGCTGTGTCTGTATTTTGTATACACCGGCACGTATTGTAGAGTTTGTACTGAGGCGAGTTAGTGTGTTTATCTAACATCATCATCTTCTGTCCTTAAATGTATTCAGTGTGATATGAAAAGCAAACAGTGATCCAATTCCAGCCTTCTTACACTGTGCAGTTCAGTGGCCTTCACTCCATGTGCAACCAGAGGTACTTGAGGGATGAACAGACTGAGAACAAACTTAAAGGTCACGTCTCACTGGAGGTCAATTTTACATTTCCCATGATGCCTATCTGACATGTTCACTTATGAAAAAACTATGAGAAGCAGAAGACAGACTGAAGTCTACGGCAGTGGTTCTCAATCTTTTTGACTCCAAGGCCCCCATTGTCTATAACAATATTCGAAAGCCCCGTGATGTTTCCAGTTGTTTGTGATTTAGAGTCAGAGTGGCTTTATTGTCATTTCAATCATACAAAGTGTGTACACATTGATCTTTCCGAACCACAGTGCATATAAAATAGCACCAGACCACAAAACAACACAGATTAAATTTCACTACATTAAGTACTAAATATGTATATAAAACACTGCAAAGAACTAAAATTAAGAATGAAATAAGATATGGACAGATAAGATACACATGACCATGAAATTGACTGTGTACAGTACAGATACAATAGCAGAGGATAATGCAGGTTTAGTAGAAACTGAAGTGTAGAAATGTATTCGGAATGATACTGATGTAGAGTGTAACAGACATCAACATCCTTAAGAAAAAAAACAGTATACCTGTCATGGTGCACACAGCAGGAAGGAACGTGGAACACAGAGACGAGGAGTAACTTCCAAATAATAGTCTTTGACGATTCTCCATGGACAAGAAAAGAACTGACTGGGATTAAAACTGCTCCTGTGGGCACAAGACTTAAAAATGGCACTCCTGGCCGAAAACTGGGGAACTAGATCCACAGGACCTGGGAAGGAGTCAGTGGCGGCCGGCGGGCTTGCCACAGCTGGCGGATGGCGGCGATGATATCCCCGTGAACAGTGGGCTTGAGGGAGCCGCGGGCGGTGGCGTTAATTTCCCCACAAACAGAGGGCTTGAAGGAGCCTCGGACGGCGCTGTCAATTTTCCGTAGGCGGCGGGCTAAAGAGAGCCGCAGACGGTGGCAGACTGGAGGGGCTCGCGGCGATCCCGCCGAACTCCTTTGATTTTTCAGCGTGCTATGGCGAGACAACGAGCGGTGACTTCCATACCGCGGGACACACAAACAGGAACAAAACAAAACTCAAAAAAACATTGGTTTTGCTTTGTTTCACAGAACTAATCGTTGCCTGGGATGCATAATGCGTACGTATTAGGGTTGGCCCGATAGACGATGCCATCGTCCATCGACGATGACTGATAGACATCACGATGTTAAGCTGGCATCGTGATCCTACCACCGCCCCCACCCCTGCATCCCAATACAGTGTTTGGAAAGAAAATGACGTGTATACTACAGAACTTCTTAAAAGGAATAAACACAAGACGGGAGGAAAATACATATTTCAATACTTTCTCTCACAGTTTTATCATTGGGTAATTATACTGTATATAAAATTGCGGCCATCAGGGAGATGCTATTATGCCTGGCATTGAAACTGCTTTTGAATGCACAATCGCTTTTTAGTTTCACTTTTACTTTCAAGATTCGCAATCGCATGTACTCTGTTTATACTATGGAGCGGCAGTAATTACCACACATTTTACAAGATTAGATGTTTGTCAGTGGTGCTCAGGATCTGCAAATCATTCGTCATAGTCCTCAGCCATCTCTCCTTACTAGGGATGGGCGATATGGCCTAAAAAATTTATCACGATAATTTCAGGTATTTATTGCGATAACGATACCAATGACGATTATATATATATATATATATATATATATAAAATATACACACACACACACTAACTGGGGTAAAATCCGGTACCGTTCCACTCCCGGAAGAATTACTCCCATTCCCTCCCACTCCCGTTTTTTTTTTTTTTTTTGATTATTATTATTTATTTTTTTTTAAATTAATTTATTTTTGGCCGAAATCTGTCAGTTACAGTCACAGCGTGCCCACCTTAGTTGAATAAAAACCCAAAATGTAGTTTTTTGTTATTATATTGAACTGAAAGCCAGTTTATGCAAAGTGTAGGCTACGTTGCACACATTAAATTTTATGTAAATCATCCATGCTAACACACACGTTTTCTATTTGAATTTAGTTTTTTCATTTGAAAGTAGACATTTCACTCTCTATAGATATATTTTTCAAAGACGGAAGTTTCTCGCTCAGAGACCTAAAGCGCACCCTGTTTGCTTTAAAGCGCAACATTTCGTTGTTATTCTGAGTGTACACAAATAAACGTAGAGTCTTTACAGATTCGAAAGATGTATTAGGCTACTTTTATCTGTATGACCAAAAATTACGGAGAATTTAAGAGCAAGTGAGCGCACCGGCGCCTGTCCTGCAGCGAGCGCGCTATTCAGCTTCCACTCTCACAAACACTTCAACAGCGCACATTTCTCTAGGTTAACATTATATTGAGCGGCCATGTAAAGTTGCTACTACATACATCTTTCAGATGAAAAGCCATATTTGAGGTCGATGAATGATAGTGTGTATTACCACAGACCAGCCGTTAACGATCTGTCCGTCACGGACGAGTCATTCACTTAACCAGCCACACCAAAGCAAACAGGAGGAGAGTGAGACGGGGCAACTAGATCTGAGTTCAGGGTTAAAACATACAGTTTATAGTTTATTTATATAAAAGGTATATTTGTGTATCATTACTATTCCCGGTCCCGCCTACTCCCGCCCACTCCTGTACCGTCCCAATCACATGATTCCTAGCGATTTTGTTTCCCATCCCGCGGGATTCCCGTGACCCGTGGGATTCCCGAAAAAATGTCAGCCTCTACTTCGCATCTGATTTTCTATAACCAAACCAGTTCCAAATTGTGGAGGTAGCTCCTTGCTTATCAACAAGCTCCTCCTCAGCCTCACGTTCGCCTTCCGCCATGCTTGTTTTCACTCCGCACGTTAACAGTGAATCGGTCGCGCGCAAACTACGTCATCAACTAGACTTATCATTATTATCGCGAGGAGACAAATTTTTATCGTGAGAATTTTCAACGGTATATCGCAAACGATAAGATATCGCCCATCCCTACTCCTTACTCTGTTTATGTGGTAAGTGAAATTTTATGGACTGTAATGTAACAGGCAACCATTAGCATTATTTGTTTTCCAGATATGGATTCACACATAGGGGCGTGTTTGTTTTGATGATTTCAAATATCAACATAGGCTACCAGAAATCGCTTACCCCACCTTTAAGATACAAAATACATTCAAAATGGTCTCACTTTATAATAGAATTCTTATATTTATAGAATATTTATCACAGCGGTTGCTTTGGAAATTAAAGTCAGTCATCTGCAAATTCAGTCTGTACGATGGTCCAATATCACACAAGCTCCACTTATTGTACATTTTCTGCTTTGGTAAACAGTCATTTCATCATCTATAATCAAATTCCTGACCTATTCTGAAACAGCAGAGAAATAATACAAAAAATATACAATTCTTAACGCTACCTCCAAGGCTGAATCCATCACTACGAGTGGAAAATAAATAAACAAAATTACATGACTACCTTATCACCAACAAACTGCAAATTCATCCTTAAGTGTTCCACTGAAGAATGAAGAATGTCAAGCATATAGATCCAGCATCAAACCAGAAATGAAGATGCTAATAAAACAGCTGAAAATACAATTACCCGTCCATACTTGAGCTATAATCTGATGCTATAACAGACGTCTGAGACTTTGTGCAATAAGACAGTTTGAGAGCTCCACTAAATACTGTCACAGCACACTGAAAGACGAAGCCTTAAATATTTAAACATCAATGCTTCCCCCTCAAATAATTACAACCCTAAAATATTTATATTCAAGTGCCTTTCAGAAGCCCTGGCTTTTTGTGAGAGGAAAATTGGAAAATTGAAGCGACAACCGGGTTTCACAAGTGGGCGGTGTTGAGAGGCGCACAGAGTGTGTGAAGCGTTCTTCTTGGAACCATTTCACCTCCACAAAAAGAGAAAGACCTAACGCTGTACTTTTGCTGCCACTTTCCAATTCTTTAACGATCCATAATGTCACATTAACATCCTCTCAAGGCTTAAATAGATAAATTATCAGTATAAAATGTAGGCAATAAATTTAAATGTTAGTCCAGTCTATAATAAAATGAATAATTCACACAAGATCATTATCATCTAATGAAGAGCTCCTTTCGTAATTCAAAATGTATTATACTGGTTATTGGCACAAACATAAAATAACCGCATAATTGTAAAATCTTCTTGAACATTCACCCATTTGATATTTTCAATGGAACATTATGAGTCTTTAACTTCATTACTAAACTATTTTGCAAATTTCCATGCATCATGCTTTCTCAGTTACTCTATTTCACAATTAATTCGCAGCTACCGTACAGGCAAAACAATGAGTAAAATAAAATCACAAGTAAAAATCCTGTTAATTCTTAACGTCTGTTTCTCATAATATCTCTGGCATGAAACTGACACCTGTGTGCAATACCAGGAATATTTAGAAAAACGATTATTGCTGTTGTACTGAGGAACTGTTTGTACAAAACATGCCCGAAGGCTCCTAGCTTCCCTAAAGACAGGAAACTACTTAAAGCGCTCCCTGTTCTGCATTTAAGCAAGAGGGGAGACGTGAAGACAAGACTACAAGTGGAGCTTTGATAAATGCATGGAGCGCTCAAATCATTACATCCCAGGCAAGACTTGCCGACAAGGAACCCAAATCAATCTTGTTATCTGGATCCCACAAGGAGGTCATCTCTCTCCTCCAGCATTCATCAGGACATTTGGCACAGCACAGTGTGGGAGAGATCTCCAGCCTGGCATTACACATTCATAAATCAACAGCACAAGACCACTGGACTGCAAACTTGTGGGTAGAATGTCTAGAGCGAGACTGAAAGACAATTAAAAATACAGAAGCGGATGTGTTTTTAATTGCACATTCTCTTCACACTGCCTTAAGGTGTTTGGTGGAATAAGCCAGTGCTTAAAAGTCCTCATTGACATAAGTGCTGCCTCTCCAGTAAGATGTCATTATACAATGCAAAACCTTTCTAGTTTCCCATCAGTGTTGTTATTTGGCCAGTACACCAGATGGGCAGAGAACGTTTTGTAACCTTTTTACTAGGGTTGTTCCGATTCCGATACTAGTATCGGAAATTCCAGATACCACAAAAAATTCTGGCATCGGTATCGGCGAGTACTTGAACCCATGTACCGATCCAATACCATTTTTAAACAAGACCTATAGTTATGCGCGCTAGCTTTGCTTAACGCTGGAAATCAATTCTTCTTCGCTGCTCAGAATGCAAACACAGGAAGTTGTGCTGTGTTGCCACACAAGCAACCACTATTTAGAGCAGCAAAGAAGAAATACAAACGTGCTAGCACATTGCCACAATGCAAAGAATTGGCGGCACATAAGTTAAATCACTCGCATATGCGACTAAATCTTCACCCTGGGCGACTAAATGATGTCTAATATTAGCCACTGGCTAATAAATGATCAGATTTTACTGAGAGGCTATGTATAAGTTTAGCACAGATATATTGTCACTCGCTGAAAACTCCGAGCGCTTCAGAGTTTCTCTCTCCGCCAAGCGATCTATTTTTCATTCATCTGAATGAATGCACAGCGCACCTGTATTTGACGTACCGTAAGCTCTAGTGTGAAGTGCACGACTCGCCGTCGCTTTGCTTTTTTCCTCGCACGCAGAAAGAGAGAGAGAGGGAGAGGGAGCGAGAGAGTCTTACATGTAGCGCGTCAATTCTGCATGGTATGTAAACTTTATTCTTTGTTGTATTTTCGTGTCAAAATAACGGAGTTCCTTTGGAATTCTTCAGCTTAGCTGCCGGGTTCTCCGGTAGTAGGCGGAGCTAATGCGCAAACGACAATCTCATTGGCTGGCGTTCACCTATTATCGTCCCTGTTTTGATTTCAGCAAATCGGTTCAAGCCAATGCAGACAACGTGATTAATATTCATGAATCCAGCAGCTCGTTAATCCTTAGTGCGTTTATATTGTTCTTAGTAGAATTCATAGTATGATTATTATCTTATCAGTATTATTGATAGTTTTTCCCCATTTTTACAGAAACACCGAATGACCAAAAAAGCACCACCACCGGTCCTAAATTCAGTTAAAATTACTCACCTATCTATCTATCTATCTATCTATATATGGTGAAGCACACCATAAAAGAATTGTATCAATTCAGGGCTAGTAGTACATACAGCTGTATAACCAGATACACACCCGGGTATGGGATCAGTACTCGGTATCGGCTGATACCCTGAGCCTAGGTATCGGAATCGGTATCGGGAAGGGAAAAAAGGTATCGGAACATCTCTACTTTTTACCTGCAGTGTGAATAAATTTAAGAGGATGCACTGGTTTGACTACCAAGAAAACTATAGCGCAAAGAGGTTTCAAACAAATCAGAGCAGAAAAAAACCCCTGCACAAACTATGAAGAAATGGCACAAGCTATTTAAGATGTCTATTTTAAAATATAATTTATTCCTGTGATGGCAAAGATGATTTTCCGTAGCCTATACTCTAGTTTTCAGTGTCACATGATCCTTCAGAAATCATTCTAATATGCTGATTTGGGGTTCAATAAACATGTTATTATTAATGTTGAAAACAGTTGAGCTGTAATATTTGTGTGTATTTGCAGTTTAGGATACTAGTTTTCTATACCATAGTACCAATATGTTACCATAGTATTCTTACAAATGCATGGTAAATCAATAATTAAGAGCCTGAGGACAGCCCATTATCGTATCTGAAGCCTTGACAGAGCTTTGACCACAGTATTTAAAATAATGGGTTACATTCACTTTACATTTGCACTCTATGTAGTCCAGCAAAGTCTTTTTTGTATGCATAGTTACATATTTGTGCGCAGTACAATAGATGCTGATTTGCACTGAAGGCTCTATTTAAAATCATTAAAGTGCATTTATCCATCCATTAACAATCCTGTTATAATTTACTGCTTAATGCACTAGCAGACAGCATTATCACATGGCTGCATATATAGTTCATTTAAGTTAATTTATATGCCAACTGATTAATTTCAATGAGGGAATTTTTTTTAAATACTCGACTTAATTAAGATACAGTTAAATATTAGGCTATTCAGAGCGAAACAGATAATCTTTACTCACTGATGCGAACCACTTTCCAAAACAACAAAAAAAAAAGTATCCGAGCCAATCCCAAAGCTTTGTTGACTCAAGTTGTTATCAGAGTCCCTTCGCATTGATCAGATAATGAAGCAAGGAATGCATCAGCCCTTCGTCTGGACACACAACAGCCATGCTTGCTCATTAATCACCAGAGAGGACAAGGGAAAATAAACCTTCAACTGTTCGAGATGGCCTTTCAGTTACAGAAGGACCCAGCATGATTGAGAGTTTGCCATTGCCATGTTCTTCAGCATGTGTCCATCCATCCATCGGCACCTCCACACAGCCCTAGCCAGACACGTCAGGTACAGCCAAATGGATAAAATTGGGCTCTGGATTGACAGCTTCAATTGAATTGTTGGCAGGCAGAGTGGAAGTGCTTGTGTTTTTCTACTCTACCCAGGTGACACTCAATTAGGTCAAGCTTTACTTTCGAAAAGTGTGTGATGCCTAGCGACAAGGTAATATTTCACAACCTGGTGATAAAAAGAAACAATTCACAGAATTAAACAGAAGAACCTGGAGTCAGTCAGTGTGGAAAAACTGATTAAAAGTGAGTATATTTGGAGGTCATTTACAACCTTATCACATGAATATAGCAAAGGTATTGGCGGCATTACATTACTGTGTCACAGTAAATACAGTTAGAGATGCACCGTGATGCAGCCAAAAGAAATTGATAATGTCATTTCTGGTTGACAGTCAAAAGAGAAAAACATGGCTGAAAAGGTGTATGTGAAATGATCCGGTTTAATTGGATCTAATGTAAACACAAATGATGATGGATGATATTAGCATAAAAAGAGGTCACAATTATGACTGATATGACAAACACACCTCTGTATGAATGCTGATGCTCAAAAACACGACAACAAACTTGCTGAAGCCTATTGTAGTCAAAATTCAATCTAGGGGCGTGCCATATGACATCAAATAAAATATCTTATTTCCTTATTCACTACCATTCAAACATTTGAGGTTGGTAAGATTTAGATTTATATGTAATAGCAATTATTTGAAACAGATTTTTTGTTTGTTTGTAATAATATAGAAGTCTCTTTTGATCATTTTAACGCATCCTTGCCAAACAAAGGTATCATTTTCTTTTTAAAAAAATATTAACTGACCCCAAACTTTTGAATGGTAGTGTATATGAAGCAAACAAAGCAACCTACATGAAAGCCTTAGAGAATGAATGAGAAATTTTTTTAATTCTATTCTGTCATCCTTCGATGACAGAACTGAATTCATCCAGCAGTCTTCAGTATATGAGTATAGCTCCTCTTTGTTTCACAAAATCTTAAGGGAAAAAGATGTTTTAGAACTTATTTGATTCCTTTCCAAAATATTTAAACAGAGTTAATTAAACATGTATTATTTTGCGCCAAATTAATTAAAGTAGTAACTTTAATAACAAAAATCTAACTTTCAAATATCTTAAACTCTTGTGTCAAAGTTCCCCCTCTCACAAACACTTCCATCAATGAAAGATTTATGCATGCTCCAAATTGCCAGCATCTATTTTAAGATGTGAAACTTTCTAATATTTCAGTGAAAGACCTTTTCTTTCAGTCAAGTTTAGTTTTGGAAGTCAAAATCCTGCAAATCAAGGTAACAACAAAAGATCAGACAGCACAGAGAGGGCACTTATGATATTTTTAGATTCATAATTAGGGCTAGCTCTGTTTAATGAGAAAAAGAACACTGACATGATCAAGTCAGCAAACTTGGCTGGCGATTAAATCTATAAAACATCCAGAGAAAACAACTAACCAATTAATTCTCTCATTTTCTGGAGTACAAGCGCCAATTTTTAAAGAAGCAAAGCTCAACCATATGGAGCTTGTAAGAGATCTTCAGCATTTTGGTGGAAGTGCCACTTGCCCGGGCCAGTGCTGAAATGTCACTACATCATACGTATGTTAGGCGTCCTTTTATGTCTTACAAACGTAAACATTTAGTTTCTCGTGATAAAGTGAACACTGCTAATTTAAATACTATGGACTTTTAAACCGTTAGAAAATACAGATCCCAATTTGAACACTGTGTGTAAATATTATAAAAACTGTAAAAATAGAGTTGTTGTATTTATTATTATTATTGTTAATATCTTTTTATTGTATTTTAAAGAACAAAAGTAAAATTACAATACTAAAATTATGGATGTTGATGAGTTCTTGCTTTTGCTCAGCTTTTATTTTGGCGGAAATCCGCAAGAAGCCCTCAGTGCTTCTTTTTTTTGACAACAGCAGATTCATAAATGATTCTCAATATAAATGTGCACAGATGTTTGGCGCACATAATCGCATTGTCAAATGCCTTGGAAAAATTCGTAAAAATGTTAATGAGCAACTGACGAGCAACACTGTTTCAGCTCAGACTTTGGACTTTGAACCCTGGCTAACAAGCAGTTAGCGCCGCGAGCTCATGCAGCACTGGCAGAATACATGCGATTTGTGTTTGTATTTGAAAACATAATGTTCTGCAGTTTATTTACTAATTGTTTTAGGCCATTTTGCGATTTCAATCAGCATACAGTAACCAGCAACAACCACCCCTTCTTCTTCTCACGGAGACATGAGATGCAGCACTAATCAGTTTCTCTCTGTCAGTGCTTGTAATGATTTTTCGTCTTTCTCGGACGAATGCTTCCACACTGCCGACATGTCTGCTGCATTAGTGCACACCTCTATTTGACCGCGTCATGTCATTGTGCGGTATAATTTATTTGGTCTTTTCTCTTATTCAGCCGAACACCTAAAGCTCTTTTTTGGCTATTTTTGGCCGAATAATTTCAGTTGCTAAACATTTGGAGCATCTTTATTAAATACCACCAAGATAATGTTATAAATAGCTGGCTAAGATATGTGAGGTTATGCTGAAAGAATTAATTTATAACAGTCTAAGAAGTATCTAGATGGGTTTAAAATGACATATCAGTAATGTGACAGCATATTATTATTTTCCAAAAAAAGGATGGACAATGTCCTCCATTGTATATTTTTGTATTGTGTCATTTTGTATTGTGTCATTTCAATTTGTGTTAGTTAATGTATTAACTAACAAAAATGAACAATGAAGAATACATTACAGTGTTTATTAAGATTTGTAAATGTTAGTTAATAAAAATACAGTTGTTCATTTATTGTTCATGTTAGTTCACAGTGCATTAACTAATGTTAACCACAACTTTTGATTTTAATAACGCATTAGTAAATGTTAATAAATGCTGTAGAAGTATTCTTCATTTACCTTATTGTAAAGTGTTACCAAATGACTAGATAAATAATTTGAACTACTCAAATACTGAACTACTTGCCTGACCAGCAAAAAAAAAAAAAAAAAAAATTAGTATTAGTAAGTATTATTGAGCCCTGAAAAGCACATAAAAAAGGAATTATAGGAACAGTGTGAAAGTCAAGAACACTGAAGCTTTAAACCAAACCTCATTACCAATATGACAGGAAAAGAATTAGTGAGATGGTACAGTCTTTAACATGCTTTATAAGGCTCAGGCTAATAATAATTTCCATCAATGGACAGTCTCATTATATTAGAGGTCTTATTTTCAAAAGTGTTGAATATTTGCAGAGTGAGCCGCTTCATCCATGATGACTTTTGAACAACGAGAGGGAATTACATTGACTTTGATGGAAATAGCGCTTTAAATGTCGGACCATAAGCCGCAGCTCAGCTTTGATTAAGAACGGATCCCCATGTCAGACGTTCTGTTTGTTCGTCATGGACACAATTAGCTCTACATGACTACCTTTGTATTTCACCACGTTCTGCTGGCTGGTGACCGCTCTTTTAAAAACCGAACACGATGCAAGGCTTTTAAATCATAATTGGCAAGTTGCAGCTTGCATGCCAGGAGAACCTTTGAAACTTTCCAAAGAAACTAAGTTTCAGTGGGTTTGTCAGGCAGTCAATGAAACATAGGGTATAAGCAGGAAAATTGCAATGTCCACCATCCAGACACAGATCAGCATCAATTATAGATCTATTTATAGACCTTAATCAGGTTAGACACCATATTGAATTTTACATGGAGGAAAACAAGGCTATGAGGGATGGACTTAGTCTTTACTAGGGGTGGGACAATAAATCAATGTGCTGATTTATCGCAATATTTCCGGCCGTGAGACGTTACGGATACTCTGGCACCAAATATCGACATTTTTTTTTAAACATACAAAAGATCTAAATTCATACCTGCTGTTTACCACTTTGGCTTACCGGAGCAGCAGTAACGTTACCTCCAGACTTCTTGTGGTGGTGCTTCCCAGATTGTGAATGGTCAGATGAAGGGAAATTGTAATTCACAGTGAAGAAGAAATACGAGCGTAATGGCAGACCAACAACAAATCAGGGATGCACCAGCGTCTTATGCTTATGAAGATGAGAACTAAAAAATTGCTCCAGAACAACTGTCAGCGTGTACTATAGGCTCCGATCACGTTATCATTGCAGAGCACATATTTTAGTCTGTGAGTAGCCTAACCTACTGAGTAGCTCGAATCACAGGTGGATTTCCCTCATATATGCAGAAGTGTGCAGTGTGTGCTTGCCGCGCATCTACATTTGAAATAACGAACTTGAAATGCGATGAGAATGTGTCACGTGCGGGGCTCCGTTTTTATGATGAGAGGAGAGGAAAGGTTGAGAAAGCACTCCAGGTAAATTTTGAAATGTACCAGGTTTATACAGGTGCATCTAAATAAATTAGAATGTCGTGGAAAAGTTACATATACATATATATATATTATATATATATATATATATATATACACACACAGTCATGGCCAAAAATATCAGCACCCTTGGTAAATATGATCAAAGAAGTCTGTGAAAATTAATCTGCATTGTTAATCCTTTTGATCTTTTGTTAAAAAAAAAAAAAAAAAAAAACCTTTCATTGGATAATAAGAATTTAAAACGGGGGGAAATATCATTATGAAAAATGTTTTTCTCTAATTCTCCAAGAATAAAATAATTAATTTACTTAACATGTTAAATTTGATTTACAGAACATTTTGCTGTGTTCTATCCGTTTGGACTTGAATAAAGAGAAAACTTGCCCTTAACCTTTCCACAGGCATTTTGTTTCCATAGTTAGACAGATATCTTGATGTATCGTTATAGGATTGTCTCGAAATATATCGATTATGGCAGAATCGTTGTATTTGTGAATCGTGATATTATCGAATCGTGAGCCATGTATCGTGATTCGTATTGTATCGTGAAGTACCCTGCGATTCCCACCCCTAGTCTTTAATATGCCACACACTGTATACAGGTTCTGGACCATGTCATTTTTACTACTCATTCCTGTTTTATGGAGTTTTGCCTACTGAAAGTTTCTTTTTATATATTCAGAAAAATGTTTTATCAGGTGAACAATCAATATGTTGTTAAACAACAGTACAATCCATTGCACGCACTGTACTTCTATCGCTTACAGCCTTGTTTTCATTCCTGTCAAGAATTAAATATGACACTACCCTGACATAGGTCTATAGGCCTTTCAGACTGATTAGATGTAGTGTCAAGGGAAGTAATGATAATTGTGATAAAGTACTAGTGAAGGGCTCAAACATGATGTTGTTTTTTTTCCATTTAGCATTTTCTAAATTTGCACTGGCCCCCCCACCAAAAAAAAAAGAAAGTACAAGCTAGAAGTTTAAGCTGTTACTCCATAAATCCATAAACTGATGACATACAATTCAAAATTTTACTGACAAGTTTGTAGTTTTTAACACAATTTGATGCTTTCAAGAGCATAATGAATCATGAGAAAACAACAACAACATAAATGTTTTTTTGTGCTGTATGTATTTTATGTTTAAAGGGCATAAAAATGAAATGTAAAGGGGAAATGAATGTAAAAATTTTAATGGGCAAAATGGCAATGCAGCACTAGCCTGGAAGAGGACAAAAGGCCACCCTTATAAAATCTCAAAAAGCTTTACAATGGCCAGGAAATTGATTCAGTGGTCAAATCAGTCCATGTAACAACCAAAAATGTTAGTTTAGAGCCAAATTCAGAACAAACTTCTAATGTCTAATACTCTCATTCTTTATCTTAAATAAAAACACTGTTGCTAAAATAAATAAAAATAAAAAAGCAAGGAAAATGAACGCATTCTCTCACTTTTGGAAATATTCACCTGCAACAATTACTGGTCAATGGCAGCTCTACTAAAACGGACATTCAGAGTTAAACTAGGTGATGGCATGGTAAAGGATTTTGAATCAGGCAATTGATTTCAGACAATCTAGCTGGAAATGATTCGGAGTATCATAAAAGACCCATTCCAGGCCTGATTTATGGAGTCGACGAGAATATGAAGATTGACACATTTCATTTTCTTCCAGCGTGGCCATCCTGAACGCCATCAAAAAGAAAATGTGCAGGCAGCATATGTTTTCATTAGCCAGGATGGATTAATACGCAGGCTTATACAACTTCAATATGCTGGCAGGAGGGAGATTGTTGACTAGCAGTGTCTATTCCCCGCTTCGGTCGGACAAGAGCTTACCGAATAATAATTCAAATGACTTTGAGTACATTCCGCCGAAATAAAACCCATCCCACCAGCTGTCCAACTGCCTGGCAGACTCACTATGATGGCCAGCCTTGATGAGATGGCATGTAGATGACGAAGAAAAAAAAACCTACCAAGCTGAAAGATAATTTACCATGCCGAGACCAGCCTTTCTTAATTTTGCATCATCCATCTATGTCATATCATAATGCCCAACATTCAGGTGAGACACAAAACTCAGAAACAGCACGGCACAAAACACATTTCCTACAAAACATCTTCAACTAGCACAAAGAACGTTCAATCCCAGAAGCATGAGGAAATTTATGCAGACTACATGCCAGCACTAAATGCACAAAGCCTGTCTCTTCTCCACTTACCAGTGATCAACCGAACACAACCGCTCCCCAGTTTCAATTAAAATGCCCAATTAAACCCAAGCTGGGCAGACTAATGTTGTTAAGTAATCTGAGTTCACAAAGCTGCCCGATTTATTATTGTTCCCTATATCCTCCACACATTTTAATTTCTCCAGTTATAGCAGCAATTAAACCTGCTGCTGCATTGTTTACCATCACAGGAACTCTCATTTGAATGTTGGATATTAATGGAGTGAAGATGACAAACAGGCGGCTATTACCTTAACAGCCACCACACCGTTCTGCTGATGAATGAAATATTTAAACTGCACTTCATATTTAGAGTGTTATTTTATACATAACCTCAATGAAATAACCAGTGAACTCATGCTTAACAAAACCTTGATGGAAAAACAGGAGCACTGTAGATCATTTAAACTGCTTAATCTTCACTAAAGTAAATAACATAACATATATTTGGGTTGGTAAGATCTTTTTTAATGTTTTTGAAAAAAGTTTCCTGCTTGTGCTCACCAATTGCGAATTTATTTGATAAAAAAAAAAAAAAAAAACAGAAAAGTTTTTTTTTTTTTAATGAAATTTATTTCTGTGAAGGCAGCGCTGAATTTCCAGCAGTCATTACTCCAGTTTTCAGTGTCACATGATCCTTCAGAAATCATTCTAATTAGGGGTGTTCAATATGGAAAAAAAAAAATAAATATGATATCTCAATATTTTGGGGGATTTTTTTCCATAATGATAATTAGACTATATTTTGCCAAGTGTGTTATTGTGCTGATATCTGTCTATCGTGGACAGCTGCAGTTTTTGATATTCTTCATATTCTGCGTGGTCAGTTCACATCAGTGATTGGAAATGAATCTTTTCATGTGTTTAAATTAGTGCTGTCAAGAAAATCACATAAATATCTCTCGTAACTGTGTGTTTATTATCTTATATAATCTATAATGGCTGTTCTGAGCAACATCGTCCTGTTGCTGAGAGACGCTAAACAGTGCTGTAGCTGTTTGGAATTATTTTTTGTTGGCGAAATGGAGCAAAAACAGGCAGTATGGTGTCTAAAACGTAAGTCTCTTAATATTAACTTTTTTATTTAACTGTTGTATAAAATCAATATCACAGTTGTAATCATGCTTATTTTAGAAGAACAAAAAACATGAAATGATATACATTTTCAGCCACCATATCTTGAATTTTGTTTACATTCTTAATGCATTTTATTAGACTGAATCATGCAGTGAAAAAACACACTCTAAATGCGCACATGCTCTAGTCTAGACTTAGTATGTAATGTATGCGTGAACTCCGTAGGCGTTTTGTTTGGTTTTTGCAAAATACTCGATAATGTCAAATCGCACATCGTTAAAACAACAATTACGATATTAAATCGCAGACGATATATATCGCACACCCCTACTTCTAATATGTTGATCTGCTGTTCTAGAAACATTTCTTCTTATCGTTATTATTAATGTTATGGAAACCATGTTTTTCAGGATTCTTTGTTGAAAATGTTAAGTTTAAAAGTACAGCATTTATTTTTAATCTTTCATAACATTATAAATGGTTTACTGTCACTTTTGATTAGCTTAATGCATTCTTGCTAAATAAAAGTATTTCTTTCAAAAAATAAAAAATTTCCTGACTCCATACATGTCTGTATATATTGTAATACATTTCTTCAATAGAATTTCAAGTACAGTGCCTAGCTATTTTCAAAAGATTAAAGTCTGATTGATCCTGTATATTTTTTTTTCATATCAGTGAATGTGCTACTGAACAAAAGACAACAAGGAAGCAGCAAAGCTCATGCTCCACGTCAAGCATGAAATGCCTTCAGTGTGGCGTCTGCTGGGAATATCCTGACACACATCACATTAACATGCGTTATAAATATGATGCAAGGGGAGAAACTCAATAGTAGGAATACAAACACAAGCGCTGTTTTTCAAAGGATAATAGCCTATCGCAGGGAAGCACATTTTGCTGCCATTTGGCAGAGTTAGGGGGAAAAAAATCAAGACGCCTCCACGGTGGGTTACAGCAATCTTGGCAGGAGCTAACAGAAAAGCTGCTTTTGATTTCCTGACCAACAACCCTCCCTGTGACCTCCTCCATCTCCTAGCCGCCTTTTAATCTCCGTCTGAGGGTGGAAATGACCCATGACTTCTCAGTGTGTGCCATCAAGCACTTTACGTTAAGCCTCTCCAAACTATCATCTCTACGCCCACTCTTTCACACCTTAAAAAAAAAAAGCAATCTCATGACTGCTATAACCTCTTGGTCGCGTTACCTTTCTAGTCATCCAAGACCACCTTAACGCAGTTCCCCCATCAACTCTAACTGAGAGCTACAAGCTCTGTTTCTGTAGCATACAATAAGCCCACTATGAACCCTTTGAAAATGGGAAACCTTTGAGTTTCAGTGAAGAAATACATGTTAAGTGTGTGTGTGTGTGTGTGGGGGGGGGGGGGTTGGTTTTTCCCAATCAAAACCAAGAAGCAAAATCCCTCCTAATAATGCCTTCCTTCAAAGTTTACAACATCCATCTCACCACTTACAAATGAACCTCTGGTGGTCAGTGATTGTTTTGTGAAGGGGCTCCAATTTTGTTACTTACCGCAAGTGCTTTGGACAGTCTTGTTCGGAAGTCATTAAGAACAATCGTGACAATTTCATGGTGGGGAATGTAAGCATTTCCAGCCAGCAAGTACACTTTCCTTGTGCGCACTAAATCCAGGGCATCCTGGAATGGCACCTTTGACACAGAAAAATAAGAAGTTATATACTTGAATCCATTTTAAATCTACTGCACAAACATAATGTTAAAGTGTTACAGCTTATGCTCATTTTAAAACATTTACAAGTCAGATAAACACTTACAAGTCATAGAACATGAATAATGAACTTTAACTTGGTTTAAATGAATTTAATGATTTGAAATTAACCTTTCTAGTACGCCATATTTTACAAAAGTTACTCATTGTTTAGAACTCTATCATTTTTAGAATTAACTTACTTTGTAGATATCTTGTTCTTGCACTTTGGCTCCACTTAATCCATAACTGGAGGCGATGAGCTTGTCTTTTAGGTTTTTCTTCTCCTCTGCACTTACCTGTAAAATGAAAGGGGGGGGGGAATGTTGTAGTTTGAACTTTCAAGAGATGAAGCAGGGACAACATTTGGCAAAGACAAAAAGCACTTATAACCACAATTCAGAGAGCAACTTAAAAAAAGCAGATTAAATGATCATGTGAAAAGGTTGTTACAAAATATATTGTTTAGCCTTTATTCAGTGACATAATGGCATTAGCATTTATTCACGGCTAGAAAACGCAAGCATTCAGGCATAGCTCTGAAATCATATTAGGAATGTTAAGAGAGTGGAACTGAAAGACATGAACTATGTTTTAAGTGTTGAACAACTGCCCCCTACAGGACTGTATGTGAAAACACACTGCACCACAGATCTAAAACATCAATGATCACGATGGGAAATCATTTCAAAGACGACAATAATTAGACAAAGTGATTAATCAGCAATGTATTGGGAAGCTGGATGAGAGTTTTGAATCTGATTAGGGCAGAAAACAAGTTAGTTATTAGTTATTCATCAGTTTTTGCAATCTAAAATAATTAAATACACAGATTTTTCTAATATCATCAAAAGAAAGGGAATTGGAGGATGTTTCAACAATTA
This sequence comes from Acrossocheilus fasciatus, assembly GCA_036784905.1. Classification (NCBI taxonomy): domain Eukaryota; kingdom Metazoa; phylum Chordata; class Actinopteri; order Cypriniformes; family Cyprinidae; genus Acrossocheilus; species Acrossocheilus fasciatus. Next base: position 15,840,853 of record CM071950.1, read on the forward strand.
AATTAATATTTAAAACAGTCTCACCGTCTCGTACTTCAAATTATTTTTATGCAAAAAGTCAGTCTTGTGCTTTGAAAGAAGGTCATTAAATCGGTAGCGGAAAAGATCCATTTCCTGTTGGATAAACCATCGCCTGAGGTCCTCCCTAAAATGAAATAAAAGCATATGGTTTCATTTATACCTTACATTTCAAAAAATTGCCAATAAATGATCCTATGTATATACATTTAGAGAGAATATGGCTTTGGAGCAAAACCCTGCACGTAAACAGGTCTGTAGTGTGGTTTAGCTTTAACTTATATTTCAAATGTTACATAAATGCAAATGCATCAATTCAAATTTCGAATTGGTTTAAGCACATGCTGAATTGCATATAAAGAATACTTACGTCTGGCAATAAGCCAAGCGCAGAATAAAATGGGAGATGTGGTCTTTTCTTCGTTTCTCATATTCAGATATTCCTCCCAGAACCTTTTGTTCAGTCTGGGTTATTAGGGCAGAATGGAGGGAAAAAAGCGATATAAAATAAATGGAGTTTACTCATTTTAAGAGTTCAAAAGCATAAGGAAAACATAACATTAATAACTTTTTAATGAATTATGAGCAAAATATAGTAAAATGAAAATACCTACCCATCCTCTTCATTATAGACTAATTTGTTTTTAAGATTTTGAAAATGTTTTTTTTTTTAACAAAATGTATACAGTGAATGTGCAGCATAAGAAAAAAAGGGAAAAAAAGTGTAAATGAAGAATGTGTTGTCCTCACCACTTCTGCCTTGCGTGGGAAGTTCAGGCTTGAAATTTCAGCTTTCAATTTCACGTCGTATAGCTCTGAATTTTTCCCAAAGCTCACCCCAAGGTTTTCGACAAACTTGAGCACTTGGAAAAGCACATAGTAATTACATATACAAATATATTATTAGCATAGTAAAATAATTCTCACTTGAAGGCTCTTTACACCTGAACCAAGCAGGTGACTCACATTTCAGTCTCTCCACTGCAAAGGTTTCAAACTCAGTGAGAGAGATGTTCTCCAGAGGAGGCTGTCCATAAAACTGAAGACAGTGGTCATACAGATCACACAGATCATTCTGAGAGCTGCCGATCAGCTTCTTTCTTCTGCCTGGAAACTGCATTGCAAATCTAGACAGAGTTTGAACAACAAGTTTAATAAAACTGGATAATGTGACGTCTTTTAAAAGCATTATGATCAGCGATTATAATGATGAGTCTAAATAGCCGACGATCAATAAATACACAAACAGATATTACAGTACCGCTCTCATGAGAGCTCATAAACAGTAACTATAATTCCTAAACTTGAATAATGCTAGGTTAAATAGCTAACATAGTTTAAGTAGCATCATTTGCTTTCTGACACCAGTCCTCGTGCGTATTTATCAATAAATACATACATTACAATAATATTAGGTGTCTTAACTATATATTTATTACGCGTTACTGTCATCTAATAGTAAAACTCACATCTCAAAACAATCGTTGCCTGTCTCTTCCCGGAGCCTTATTCCCGCCAACGAGCTGACGTTCCAAACAAAGCGCGGGTATATGACGCCACTCTGAAAATTCACCAATCGTGTTGCGCGAAGGCTGTTTCCGGGGGCTTGTTTTGTGCTCTGTTCTCTGTTGGCGAACAAAAGTCTGAATCAATTCCACAAAATCGGTTCTTTTGAACAGTTCTTTTCAAAGAACCGGTTAAAACAGCCAGTTCAATGAGACCTATGATCGAGATGTTCCTGACGTTCCAAAAAGCTATATTTAAGCAAATATTGTTGCGTTGTATTTTTTTTTTCGTTGTTGTTGTTGGTTACTCATTTAAAACGGGCTGAAAAGTTTGTGTGTATGTGTTTGTGTATGTTGATAAAACTGTCGTACAATAAAGTCGTAAACACATTAGGTACAGCAAGTTTTATTTGTAACATTTCTGTTTTTCGGCAATTAAAGCAACTTTTCGCCATATCAGTCAAATGCTCGGTTCAATTCAAATGCTACTGTCCACTCACTTACGATTCTCTTGAACAAATCGTTCAGACTGGTTTTGGTAACAGGCTCAAACGATCCATTTAAAAGATTTGACTCAAAAGAACGAGTTTTTGTTGCCTAAGTAGTTAAAAAACAATAAAACAACAACAAAACTGCTGTATTCCAATTTCAATTTCACCAGTTTCATTTCATTTTGTTGTTGTTGTTTCTAGTATGAACACACTTATAATTTACTAGAATGGTATATAACTTAAATAAATACTTTTTTACTGTCTTGCATTTTATTAAGTAACTCATAGCAATAATTTGGCACTACGTATAAAATAATTTCTTTGAAATGCATTTATCTTAATTTTCGAGTAGAAAACAAGATGAACTTGAGTAAAGTTTCTTTCAAGAAAATTTGTCCTGAATAATGTTTCCATTTTACTCCCACAATAATATTCTAAGTAGTTATAGATAATTGTCATATCCATTTGACCTTCTATTTAATTCCTTTTTTTTTTTCTTGTGGTAACTATTTGAGTTCATTCCATAAATGTCTAACAGAGTGAGCATCACTTTGCTCTGAGAATATGTGGTTTGTTTCTTCACAACTGCACGCGTCATTCTACATAAGAATATACTGGCAACACACTGTTAATTCTGCATTACAGAGATCTGTGTACTTCCTTATTAAACCCACACACCACTCTGTAAACATGTGACTGGTGCCAGACCAGCTGACTGTATAGATCTATAAGGGCTGTTGTGAGAGAACTCATTGTGCTTTCACCTCTAAGGCAGAACAGATCAACACCTTCTTCCTGCAGGCCCTGCTCCATCTAAACCACATTATTTGATCCCTTGGCAGTTTTACATCCAGAAATTATTAGTATAGACATTTTTAATATTATTGAAGATCCAAAAACAAAAGGATCAATATGTTCATAAATGACAGCCTACTAAAAATACCACCTGACCAAATTGTTTGATAGCATGCAGAAACAGCTCAGTAGCTCTTTGCTTATACTGCCCCCTATTGGCTATGTAGTAGTAGTGTTTATTTTCTATTAACAAATGTTATTTTATTTGCAGATAGGAAGTAAATGGGAATGCAGGCATTGTTTGAATACATGTGTTAATGTAACAGACATCAAAGTCAAAAGGATGTTCAGGATGTTCATTTGATTCAACATTAGACACTTACGTTCAGCAGTTTAGGCTTGGTAAGATTTTGAAATGTTTTCAGCTGAATATTCAGCACTCATTACTCTAGTCTTTAGTGTCACATGATCCTTCAGAAGTCATTCTAATATGCTGATTTGCTGCTCAGGAAACATTTCTTTCACAATGGAAATGGTTTTTGCTGGTCATCCCTAGAATCTTTCCTCTTTTACTAAACTAACAATCTGATCAAATTACAGGCTGAACTTCTCCAGTCAATGACATCAATGCCATTGTAAACTGTATCTGGACACAACAAGTCATTCATCTTTCATCACAACACAATCTGACATAAAGTAATATGTTTTTTTTTAAAAGGAACCATGTACAATTTTAACATAAATGTTTCCATTTCATGCACTGTACCGAATTTAGCCAACGGCTAGTTTTCATCCGCAGTCCCTTGGCAGGTAATCATAATCACAAAGAAACATAAAAACAAAACAGCAAAAACATACAGTACAGCAATACACATCGTATCAGAGCCAAAAAAGAAAAAAAAAGAAAAACAGGAAAAATAACCTCAGGTTAAACTATAACCATATCAGTGTTTACAAAGTTGAGTTGATTTTAAATAGGATTTTAGTTTCAGTTTAAAAACATCAATAGATGTGCACATCCTTATGTCTTCTGGTAGAGTGTTCCAACAAGTAATAGCTTTCACTGAGAAGGCACAGTGACGAATTGGAACAACGCAATTACTAATGGATGATGATCTAGTAGATCTTACAGAGACTGTAAAACGAAAATGCACAAAATGCACAAAACCATTTCAAATTTTCTAAACCTACATAAATTAAAATATATATATATATATATATATATATATATATATTTTTTTTTTTTTTTTTTTTTAAAAGTCTAAAATTGTCAAAGCTCAGAAAATTGTATTTCTCCAAAACCCTACAATGGAAAACACAAAAACTGAAAATTGTATTCAAGTATGCTTTGGCTAGATAATTTTGATACAAATGCATTCTCATAGTTTGTCCGTATTTTTACACCTGTGTCTGTCAGTCAGCGAGGAAGGGCAAAGAACAAGGAAGTTCAAACACAAAAAAAATCTCTAAATGTCAAGTACATTTAGCTAAAGCTACTTTACTTTCTGTACATTCATTATTAATGGGGGGGGGGGGATATTTAAAAAAGAAGGGACATTATGCAAAGATGCAATTATACCGTACAGTATAAATGACAGAAATGATTTGAAAATGGCCTCTACTCTATTTGTTCCAACATAAATTATTCCTCCTGTGATGGTTGATAAATTAATACAAATAAAGAGATGTGCTTACAGTCTCAAAAAGGTGCATTTAAGTACATTTTAATACCAAATTGGTAAAAAGGTGTACCTTTTGAAAGGGTACCGCCCCAGTGACAGCTTTTGTACCTTTGCAAGTGCATGTTTACTATTTCTTATCTTTATTTTATTTTATTTTTAGCCAACAACTGGTAAATATAATAGTTAAAAGTTCATAAAATATTAACCAGTTTGCTCTAATATGAGCCATGTAATTATCTTGGCTCAATGAACTTTGTGAACTTGCATTTTTCAATGAATGGATTGGGAAAGTCCCAGAACACATCAGACTGAACACATCCTGTGACAAAAGCAAACGGCAATCAGAAAGAAAGGAGTGAATATCTTGAGCTCTTTCTATTGTTCATCTCCTGAAGAAATAAATCAAACAAAGTGTTTCTGAGGGTTCTTCTTGGCTGAGTCATCATTTCTGCAGCACTTTCTCAGAACGCATAACTCGCAGGCAGTGAACAAATCATTTCTTTTGAGATTCTTTGACTAAAGGTGAGGGGACAGCCTTTGTTCTTCCTGGGAAATTATGTCAAGGGAAGCCTAGGGAAAACTGCTCACCACGAGTGCACAGCCCTCACAAGAGAGGGGGGGTAAATCCGATGGAGGAACATGGCGAGAACAGCAGCGTGGGGCAGGGTTGTCTGAACAGCTGTAGGGAATGATAATGAAACCATGGCATCTGGGTTAAAGGTATTTTGATAGACCAACAAAAGTAGTCTAAAACATTATTAAAATCAAAAGTCGTATGTATTGATTTTATTTAATGGACCTGATCTAATCTGGACTAACAATGAATTGTATTTTTAATAACTAACATTATGAAAGATACTGTAACAAATGTATTGCTCATTGTTAGTTATTATTATTTAATGCATTAAATATAGTTAAACTGAACCTTATTGTAATGTGTTACCGTATACTTTATAATTATTTTAATAATCTTTTGTCATGCTTAAAAGGGTCATAACACATTTTTTGAGATGTTAAGATACATCAGTGAAAAGAACAATAGCACTCATTTTGTCTGTTATAAAAGTGTTTTTTTTTTTGTTTGTTTTTTGTTTGTTTTTTGTTTGTTTTTTTGGAGCCATGCATTACATTCTTCTGGTTCAAAAAGAAATGTTCAAAAAATGTTCAACTGTTCAAAAAATAAATAAATACATAAATATTAATAACATTAAAGCACATGTAAAGTAGATTACATTTAAATTTTTAAAAATGTAAATGTATTAAATTGGAATAGAATAGAACAGAAATGACATTATATCTTAGTCTACCATAAATGGTTGTTAGTATACTTCAGCAGAACACTAACCATATTTCAAAGTATTTCTTACCCCATTTCAAGCAAAAAACACAAGACAATAATTTTTGCTAAAGATTTTTTAGATATCTGGGCTGGAAACAAGACGAAAAATCTAAGTAAGAAAAGCATTTTTTGCAGAGTAATATCCCTGCTGGTCCTCCCTATGGTGGACGGTGAACAGGGTCAGTCATTCAGACTAAGTCATTTAGTCTGAGCAGCTTTTTGTGTGCTTTGGAGGCCGCTTTAAAGGGCTACCGGACACAAAGCAGAATTTTAATTTTGTCTTTTTTTTTTTTTAAATATCACAATAAATATTGTATTGTGGACTTCATATCACAATAATACCGTATCGCGAGATTTTGATATCGTTACATCCCTAGAAACTTTCATTTTAAATACAAATAAATAAAAATAAGATGGTGCAAAATGTTCAAAAATCATGTTTCTTTATCTCATTTTAATTAATTAAACTGAACAATGGATGTTGTTGTTGTTGTATTTTTTTTCTTTTTTGAGTGAAGAAAGGGCAACCCTGCACCGAGGCCATTATGTCCATATTATGTATGTCATCTTGTACAGTATATTGTTACATTATTTTACTTGAATAATGATATCTAAATACTTAAATATGTAAAACAAATGAATCTATGTATAGTTAATTACGTTCAGTTCCCAAAATTAAATCCCAAAATGTGATCAGATATGTTTAATGGTGATCCAAAACCACAATGATAGACTCATAAAACCCTTGAAGAAACGCTTTTTTTCCCCTGCACTTTATTTTAAATAGTTCCTCTGTAAGGATATGGACATCATGCTGAAGTCATATGAAGTCAGGGAATACCTCTCTCACATTCACTAACCACAGGATGCATGAGTTGACTGCATGGAAACAAAAAAAGTGTGGTTTTATCTTGTGCTCGACAGACACGTCTGTTCTTTAAATATATACATCAGATAAAACCTCAGGTTCATTCACAGGAAAGAAGCAGAGGTCTACAGGAAAGAGAAATGCGTGCACTATAAAATTTAATAAGCTTTGATACCAAGGCGAGATCAGCAGTTAACTTCATGACTTTTGGAAATGGTGTAACCACATTTCCTCTTTCGCGTTTACTTTGAAATCTATCTACCTTGTAACCCAGCTAAGACTGACCTTTCACTTTGTTCCCCAGTCTTTGTGTTTTCACATTTTCACTTCACTTTTATTGTTAAAAGGACATTTACATGTCTGATATGATGAACAATGTCACGTATTACCAGCTAAATGCCACGTTTTCTATATCTGTTCTACCATCTTGTCATAGTTTTTAATTTCCATTGAAATAAACTTACGTGTCTCTAACATCTTTAACAGGAACAATAACAGTTCGAGAGTGGAAAACGATTCCATACGTTCCACTCACAACTTCTGTTTATCCAAAAATAGGGAAAGAGGTTTTTTAAATATAGGTCAGTAGCATGCAATATTTTAATATTATTTTAGACTACTGCATGGCCTAAAAAAGAAGTACATTTAGCATATTTCCTGACACTTAATTGCAATTCAATTCAATAAAATGGATTATAGTTTAAATTTATATTGAACACATAGCTAAACTAAGCTTATGTTTTTTGATCCACCTAAGTGGGACTTAAATACATTTTTATTCTATTGTCTCTGAAATATGGTTAAAGTGTTCTGCTGAAGTATACGAACAACCATTTATGGTAGACTAATATATAATGTCATTTCTATTCTTTTCTGTTCTATTCTATTCTATTCCATTCCAGTTTAATACATTTACATTTTTAAAAATTTAAATGTAATATTTAAAAAACTAAAATGAATATTATAATAAAGCACTTTACATGTGCTAACAATAACTATCCATACTGAACGGAGTTGAGAGCACCTTGGGCACGTAACCGCTGCGCGTTGGGCCCAAACTCAAGACAGAAAGCACTGACTGAAATGGCTTGCAAGTCACCTACTCGTTTGACCAATGCTAAGGCCAAGAGCAAAGCGGTTTTGAGCGTCATGACCCGTAAGCCAGCTGATTGTAGCGGCTTGAAGGGAGGGCCCTTCAGGGCCCTTAGAACTAAGGACAAAACCCACTTTGGCACAGTCCTGGTACGAGGAGGATTCAACCTCTGAGCACCCCTCAGGAATTTAACGACCATGTCGTTCTTGCTGACTGTCCGGCCAGCCACGAGAGAATGATTCGTTGCGATGGCCTTGTGCCTACGAGAGAGGGTCTCTCCTCTGTGGTATGGGCCACGGACCTGCTGATGTCAGCTAAATCATTTCCGGGAACCAAGGCTGGTTCATCCAAAGTGGGACCACCAAAAGAAGAGAACATCTCATTTCCTTGACTCGCCTGATAACCCGAGGGAGCAGAGCGATTGGAGGGAATGCGTACAGAGGGGTGTTGGACCAATCGTGGGCCAGAGCATCCCGCTGTGTTGAGAAATAGATTGGGCAGTGACAGTTGTCATCGGGGGCGAAGAGGTCCAGCTCTGCCTTGCCAAAAACCGATCAGATCATCTGAGCCGATTGGGGATGTAGTCTCCATTCTCCTGGAGCTACAGTGTATCATTGACATGATACACTGGACAGCATGTCCACTCCCTGGTTCAGTCTGCCCGGCACATGAACCGCTCGTAGTGGGAGGAGTTTGCTCTGTGCCAAAAGCAGGATATGTAAAATCATCCTGTAAAGGGGACGCAACCTGAGGCCACCTTGGCGATTGATGTAAGCTACCACAGTCATGTTGTCTCGTACAATGCGCCCAGCCCGAGCTGGAGGCATCTGTTGTGACCACCAAGCTTCTGGAGGTAGTTCCCAACTGCTTGCCTGTTAAAAACAGGTTGAGGAGTCGTCCAATGGGCCATAGCTTTGATGCAGCGATGGGCTATCCTGATGCGATATCGGCCAAGGCACCATGCGTGGGACGTTACACAAGTCTTTAGCCAATAAGGGAGGGGCTTCATGTAAAGCAGGATCAGGGGAATAACTGAGGAGGCAGCTGCCATGAGAACGAGCATCCTCTGAAACATCCTGAGCGCACATGTAGTCCCAACTTGATTGACGCTACCACTTTTGGAATATTCAGGGAGTGTTCCGGCGAAATCCAGGCTCGCATATGAACCGGGTCTATAACTGATCCCAGAAAGGAGACCTGCCGTCTGGGAGTCAGAAAACTCTTGACTGGGTTGATTCTCAAATGGTTGAGCAACAACGATCTGTGAGCGACAAGTTCCCAATCTGATCTGGCCGCAAAAATGCGGATTCCCATCTGACGCAGAGCCACGTGCATGTACTTCGTAAAAGTGGGGGGTGGGGGGGGAACAGCCCGAAGGGCAGGATTGTATATTGATAGGTCATTCCCTCGAATGCTAATCTCAAGAACGTTCTGTGATGGGGGGCTATTTGGATATTAAAGTACGCGTCCTTCAAATCAAGCTTCAGAAACCAGGCCTCAGGGGAAAAAAATTTGTTGTTGTTGTTGTTTCAAAGTTAACATTCTGAATGGCTGTTGCATGAGAGCACGATTCAGATATCTGAGATCAAGAATTGGTCTGAGCCCGCAGTCTTTTTAGGGAACAGGGAAGTAGTGGCTCTAAAAACCTCTCTCACTCTTTATAATATGTGAGTCCACTATCACAGCGGTAAATTGATGGGGCATACACTGAGCTTGCAGGACGTGCCCTGCTAGAAAACCTCTACCACTCAGAGATGCTCGAAGAGGCGGGGAGTGAATAAGTGCTTTCTTCGAGGGAGTTCCGGCTTCTGCGAGAATAAGCGCTCTACTCCTCCTGTCTGGCAGATCAAGATGGCTTCTGAGGCTCTGGGTCCAGCACTATGCGAGGGTGGGGACCTTAGCGTTTTGGGAAGGGGTACTTCCTAGCTGTTCGGGGGCGCTGTTGACGCCCAGGCTCCTGTTTAGGCAGAGGCTGTGGCAGCACCGGTTTTGCGGGTTGTTGACTATAAACTATAAAATGACGCAGCGCCTCTGTGACACGCTCTGTGAAATCGTCCACAGCCGGGCCGATGAGTCCCTTGGGAGAAAATGGGGAGTCAAGGAAAGCCATTTTCTCAGCATCCCAATGTCTGTTAAATTCAGCCACAGGTGGCACTTCAACACCACCAAGTTGGCCATGGCCTTGCCCACTGCCTGCACTGTAGCCTTTGTGGCACAGTTGCCATACGCAGCTCTCTGAAGGTGCCCGGATCTCTGCCAGACTCGTTCATATCACGGAGAACTTTGCCACCACAGCCTCTTCGAGCTGTACCCTTTTTCCACAGCGACATCAACGGTGGTGAGAGCAGCTGCAGTTGAAGGGTTTACACGCACCGAGTAGGGAGCCCGCCATGTTTTGGTGAGCTCGTCGTGAACTGCGGGCATGAAAGGAGCTGGTCACTGCCGTGGGTAAGGTTGACGGTGCTCCTTTAACAACCACTCGTCGAGAAGGCCGGGGCTCTTCCGGGGCCGCCCAATCCAGGTCGAGATTGCACTGGACATGCTCTTAGATAGCCGGATGGATGGCCACAGGGGAAGCGTCACAGTAGAGAGCGAGGAGAGCAGGTGAGTAGCAGCTTCTTCGTTCTGATTCTTCGGCTTCTTCGTAGTAGAGTCAGCGAAGAGATGGTCTCGTCGCTGAAGGAAAAGATTCTGATGAATGGTGCTCTGAGCCAACTTATACTCTGCCCATTCTGGCGGGCTAAAGCACCATTGGTTTGTGCAGTCACACAAACATTAACAAATCAGGCTTCAGTAACAGGGTAAACAGGAGTGTAACCCATAACGCCATGTGAAGTGAACGTTCGATAGGGAATACCAGATCACGAGCTGATCGCATGAACAATGTGTGCACTTTGCTTTAAAACACGCAGCAAAAACAAGCTTGAGCAAAAAAGGGATTAAGCTATATTGTGCTTTCGGTTTTAGTTCATTTGACAGGTACTGTGCCAAAGCATAATGTCCCAAAACAAATATATTTAATAACTACACCTGTCGTTTCATATTGTCATGTGACCACGATAATATCGAGGCAGTTTTGCTATCGCGATATTGATAATATCGTTACATCCCTAAAAGTTTCATTAATTAATTTGTGTTAAACCCACACAAATCATTAGCATGGTAAAGTTTTAGGTTCGATATTCGCCAGACATTCGCTTTCAAAGATACCACTACCACGATTAGTTTTAACATTATGCAACAACTTTATATCGACATGAAAATATTATTTAAAAACCGCCTAAGTGTATTGTAGCAGCAAATTTAAACCAAAGAAAGCTTTGATGTGCTATAGCGGCGCTTGATGCGTAAGGGACCGTCTAAAAAGCTACTGTAAGTACCCAAATGGCTGTTCAAGGTTGTGGTATATTCCTAGAGTCTAGACTGACTTACTACAGGTGAGATTTTGCCGATATCTCCCTTACTGTACATACAGTACATAATTATTCTTAGAAAACAATTATTGTAATTCACCAAAAGTGTTATTTCATGTTCCAAAGGCTGTAGTTTGTTTGTAGTTACAAGACTGACTTACTACAGGTGGGATTTTGCCAATATATCTCTTAGTGTAAATACAGTGCATAATTAATCTTAAAAAAAGTACTAAAATTCACCAAAAGGGTTTTCCTAGTTTCCTTACATTCCTAGTGGCCAGACTGACTTACTACTGTTGAGATTTTGCCAATATCTCCCTTAATGTTTTTATTAATGTTGCAAAGGTCATAGTACATTCCTAGTTAAAATACTAACTTACTATTGGTGAAATTTTTGCCAATAACTCCTTTACTGTACATACAGTGCACAAATATTTTATGACAAAATTATAGAAATGTACCTTTTTTTTCATACTCCAAAGGTTGTAGTACATTTCTAGACACAAGACTGACTTACTACACATGAAATTTTTCCAATATCTCTCTTACTGTACATTCAATACATAATTATTCTTGGGAAAAAAATACTGAAATTCACCAAAAGGTTTTTTTTTTTCATGTTCCAAAGGCTGTAGTACGTTTGTAGTTACAAAACTGATTTACTACAGAAGAAATTTAGCCAATTTCTTCCTTACTGTACATACAGTACATAATTATTCTTAGAAAACAATTACTGTAAATCACCAAAAGGGTTTTTTATGTTCCAAATGTTGTGGTATGTTGTAGTTACAAGATTGACTTACTACATGTGAAATTTTGCCAATATCTTCCTTACTGTACATACAGTACATACTTAATCTTAGAAAACAATTACTGTAATTCACCAAAAGGTTTTTTTTTATCTTCCAAAGGATGTAGTACATTCCTAGTGGCCAGAATGACTTACTACATGTGAGATTTTGCCAATATCTTCCTTGTTTTCTAAGAATAATTATGTACTGTATGTACAGTAAGGAAGAAACTGGCAACATTTCACCTGTAGTAAATTATTATTGTAACTACAAACGTACTACAACTTTGGAACATAAAAAAACACTTTTGGTGAATTACAGTAATTGTTTTCCAAGAATAATTATGTACTGTATGTACAGTAAGGCTGATATTGGCAAACATTCACCTGTAGTAAGTCAGTCTGGCCACTAAAATGTACTACAACCTTTGTAACAATAAAAAAAAAAAAAAAAAAAAAAACCTTTTGGTGAATTACAGTAATTGTTTTCCAAGATTAATGATGTACTGTATGTACAGTAAGGAACATATTGGCAAAATTTCACGTGTAGTAAGTCAGTCTTGTAACTACAAACGTACTACTACCTTTGGATCATGAAAAACCCTTTTGGTGAATTACAGTAATTGTTTTCTAAGAATAATTATGTACTGTACGTACAGTAAGGAAGAAATTGGCAAAATTTCACCTGTAGTAAGTCATTCTGGCCACTAGGAATGTACTACAACCTTTGGAACATGAAAAAACCCTTTTGGTGAATTATAGTTTTTTTTTTTTTTTTAAAGAAAATAGTTGTGTAGTGTACATACAGTGATAGAGATATTGACAAAATTTCACCTGTAGTAAGTCATTCTGGCCACTAGGAATGTACTACAACCTTTGGAACATGGAAAAACTATTTTAGTGAATTACAGTAATTGTTTTCTAAGAATAATTATGTACTGTATGTACAGTAAGGAAGAAACTGGCAACATTTCACCTGTAGTAGATTATTATTGTAACTACAAACGTACTACAACTTTGGAACATTAAAAAAAAACACTTTTGGTGAATTACAGTAATTGTTTTCTAAGAATAATTATGTACTGTATGTACAGTAAGGCTGATATTGGCAAACTTTCACCTGTAGTAAGTCAGTCTGGCCACTAAAATGTACTACAACCTTTGTAACAATGAAAAAAAAAAAAAAAAACACTTTTGGTGAATTACAGTAATTGTTTTCTAAGAATAATTATGTACTGTATGTACAGTAAGGGTGATGTTGGCAAAATTTTACCTGTAGTAAGTCAGTCTGGCCACTAGGAATGTACTACAACCTTTGGAACATGGAAAAACACTTTTGGTGAATTACAGTAATTGTTTTCTAAGAATAATTATGTACTGTATGTACAGTAAGGGTGATGTTGGCAAAATCTTACCTGTAGTAAGTCAGTCTTGTAACTACAAACGTGCTACAACCTTTAGAACATGAAAAACCGTTTTGGTGAATTATAGTATTTTTTTTTTAACGAAAATAGGGTAACACTTTATTTCGATAGTCCACTTTAGACATTCTGCTAACAGTAAGTAACTGTGCAACTACATGTCAACTAGCTGTAATTAGAGTATTAGTAGACTGTCTGCTTAATAACTTCTAACACTTTATTTTGATGGGTCCACAACATACAACATACTGACTATGAAAAAATTTGCAAGTATATGTCAACTTATTCGACTAACCCTAAACCTACCCTTACAGTCTACTCTGCGAGTTAGTAGATATGTAGTTGCAAATTAGTTGACATGTAGTTACTTATAGTTAATTGAATGTCTAAAGTGGACTATCGAAATAAAGTGTAACCGAAAATAGTTGTGTACTGTACATACAGTAATAGAGATATTGGCAAAATTTCACCTGTAGTAAGTCATTCTGGCCACTAGGAATGTACTACAACCTTTGGAACATGGAAAAACACTTTTGGTGAATTACAGTATTTTTTTCCCAAGATTAATTACGTACTGTATGTACAGTAAGGAAGATATTGGCAAAATTTCACATGTAGTAAGTCAGTCTTGTAACTACAAATGTACTACAACCTTTGGAACATAAAAAAACCCTTTTGGTGAATTAAATTAATTGTTTTCTAAGAATAATTATGTACTGTATGTACAGTAAGGGTGATGTTGGCTAAATTTCACCTGTAGTCAGTCAGTCTTGTAACTACAAATGTACTACAACCTTTGGAACATGAAAAACCCAATTTTGATGAATTACAGTATTTTTTGCCCACAAGTCATTTACTATGGCTTTGTAAACATAATTTGTATTAATTATTGGACTTTTTACTGAGAGGTAAATTTGCAGACGGTCTCTAAAGCAGCCTAAGCGAATATTCAGCAAATATCAAACCTAAAACTAACTTTACCACGCTCAAATCATTTGGTTGACATAACTAAATGGGTAGGGGATCTGTAGGGGCTGCATTAGAAGAGTAAATGGTAGCACTTTACAATAAGGTTCAAAAGTTAACATTAGTTAACAACATTAGTAAACATGAACTAAGAATGAACAATACTTCTACAGCATTTATTAATCTTAGTTAATGTTAATTTCAGCATTTACCAATGCATTATTAAAATCACAAGTTGTCTTTGTTAACATTAGTTAATGCACTGTGAACTAACATGAACAAACAATGAACAACTGTATTTTCATTAACTAACATTAACAAAGATTAATAAGTAGTGTAATAAATGCATCGTTCATTGTTTATTCATGTTAGTTAATACATTAACTAATGTTAACAAATGACACCTTATTGTAAAGTGTTATCGAGTAAATTTAGGGAGTGTTTTTCAATAAAGGGAAAGACATGTAAGTGTTTAATGTTCAGTTATGTTGACATTTAGAGGAGTTTCTGTAATGTTTTTGAATTTTGTGGTTACCATTATGCAGAAAAGTGTGGCCTGTGCTTAGGCTGTGGGAACTCAATGAATAACTGAAATTCTAGTGTCAGTGCTGATACTAGTCTTTTTGTTTGTTCATTATATGTATTGTTCATAATGATATACACAACTGCTTGATTAAGCATTAGAACATTAGAAAATTAATTAAACTTCAGTAAATCAATGAAAAAAAATGGTCCCACAAATAATTTTTGCAAAATAACATTAAGTTAAACAAACAAATTAAATTGTGGACCCAACTTTTTTTTCTTTTTTTGAATGAACTAAATTAAATGGTGTATAAAAACCTTCTTCAATTAAATTAAGAAAAAGCAATGAATTTATTTTTGAGAGCTGAAAAAAAACAAACAAACACAGCAATGACGTATAATTGAGGAACAATGATACAGTTTAAAAGGTGGCAGAGTTAAACCACCACAATGTCATTTATCTGTTAACATGTATGCCTTGACTGGACATAAATGCCTGGAACTGGCATTTGCGATGTCACTTCTCTGTTGGGCGGACTGTAAGTAATAGCTTGTCTCTTGCACTGAAATTCAATGATGGCACTGTTAATATTTTTAATATTATCTTCTAAATTATAAACTTTGATACAAACAGTCATTTAGTTTGAATTCAAGCTTTTAACTCGATCATTGGCAGCCTGCATAAACAATGAACATCAACATGTGCAGTATTTCCATGTAAAGTTTCATTTGTACCGTCTTTAAGGCAGCCCCTCTGCGCAGGATGATTTGGCTCCCCTTGAATTGCAGTTCCATTCCTTGGACTTCAGAAATGTCTTACACTGGAAACATCCACACAAAGCTGTCAAGAATCTGACATATTTTGTTCAGCATAAAATGTAAGTGTGCACAAAGTTCTTGTAAAAAAAAAACGTAAATTATGTTTGTAAACTAACTTGCTGCACCAACCAAATTGAATCCTCACATTTCTGTAGCTATGAAACGTTTCATGTTGGTGACCTCTCTTGATTTCAGTTACGGAGACAAGGAGTGGACAAACTCTGAACAATGTCAGGGCATCCGGTCGCTGGAGTGTGACCTGAGCCAGGCAATGTCAGATCCCAGAGAATGGTACTATGCCAGGGTCCGTTCCTTGTCCTCTGAGGGCTTCTCATCTTGGGTCATTAGCCACAGGTTTTACCCTCAGTGGGAAAGTGAGTATGCTGCATCATTTTAATTACAATTTTCCTTGAGAAAAGCTTATAATTCAACACATTTGTCTACATTTGAAATTACCTTCCATCCGCATATGGTTGATTTTGATACAGAGGTGCCAATCGAAGAGGAAGAGAGATTACACAATGTAATTGTGATGGCATAACAGCACAATTTTATTTTGTTTTTCTTCCCGCGGAACTTATCACCAAATACTTCCTCTGAATTACAGCCAATTTCAGCCCACCACAGATAAAGTTGACTGTGACAGGAAGGATCATTTCAGTTCAGATCAGACCTCCGAGGACTCCACTGCGAGGACAGAAGGGCTCTAGGATACGAGTGACAAAACTGCATAAACTGAAATTTAGAATATACCTCATGCACAATGATGTAGAAGAGGTAAGAAAACCCTTGCACATAAATGTACAAATTCAAGGTGTATATATATAGTATAAGTAGCCTATGTGAAATTATACATTTAAACAATATCACATGGTCAAGAGTGGTGTTGTTCAGATTATATGGGTTTCAGTTCAATAAACAAGAAGAACTCACATTTTAAAGTGTTGCCTTTTTTAGTCGGCGTTATGAGTTCCGTCGCATGTCAACACATGAAGGAATGAACGAATCGGTTAAGAAAATGATTCAATAACCCACTCATAAAGCCAAACACTTGGTGGAAAGATTTAACCTGCAGAAATACTCAGTAAAATCCTTACCTCTAATACACAGGCAGTTTGTCTGGTAAGCGGAGTGATAAAACAAGTGAAAGTCCTGCGTTGTTGTAGGTTCAGTGCTCTTGGAAGGCTCCGGGTAATCAGATTCGAGGAACGAAACTAACTGTTGAATATTACATTTAAAGGGATAGTTCACCCAAAAATGAAAATGCTGGAATTATTGACTCATGTTCATGTCAATGTCCAAAACTGCACGACTTTCTTTCTTCTGTGGAACATACAAAAAGATATTTTAAGAAATGACTTTTTTCTCCATTAGGTGGAAGTCGGTGATCACAGAACGTTTTGGTTACCGTGGTTCTTCAAAATATCTTATTTTGTGTTCCACAGAAAAATGTCGTACAGCTACTTGTTCATTATTCTGAGAGGGCAAATGACTGGATTAAGTAATTAGCTTGCTGATTGATTGATGTCATTATATATCTTTATTTATTAGGTTGGTTTGAGAGTTTTCATAAAACTGAAGATTAAAAATCATAAAAATCCCATAGATTTACAGGAATGTTCAGATGAGCCAAGACTATTCAAACTCCAACTGTCAAAATTAAAATTTTTAACTCCCAGAATCCTTTGAGACTCAATCAAGCTTCCCTTCTATGTACTATTTCTAATCAATTCAAACTCATCTATCTAATATTTCTAATCTATCTATCCTAGCAACATGTTAAACATGCTAACGACACATGCTAGTAACTTGCAAATAATGCTAACATGCTAGTCACTTGCTAATCATGCTAGCAACATGCTAGTAACATGTTAATCCTGTTAGAAACATGCTAGCAAAACATGCTAGTCACTTGCTAATCATGCTAGAAACATGCTAGCAACATGCTAGTCACTTGCTAGTCATGCTAGCAACATGCTAGTAACTTGCTAGTCATGCTAGCAACATGCTAGTAATATACTAATCATGCTAGAAACATGCTAGTGACATGCTAGTCACTTGCTAATCATGCTAGCAACATGATAGTCACTTGCTAATCATGCTATAAACATGCTAGTCACTTGCTAATCATGCTAGAAACATGCTAGTGACATGCTAGTCACTTGCTAATCACATTAGAAACATGCTAGCAAAATGCTAGTAACTTGCTAATCATGCTAGCGACATGCTAATCCTGCTAGAAACATGCTAGTGACATGCTAGTCACTTGCTAATCACATTAGAAACATGCTAGTAACATGCTAGTCACTTGCTAATCCTGCTAGAAACATGCTAGCAACATGCTAGTCACTTGCTTGGTTGTGGGCGGAACTAATGCGCAAACGACAATCTCATTGGCTGGCGCTCACCTATTATCATCACTGTTTTGATTTCAGCAAATCAATTCGAGCGAACGCAGACTTCGTGATTAATGTTCATGAACCCAGCAGCTCATTAATCCTTAGTGCGTTTTATATTGATGACAAATATTCCTTCATACTTGGTTATTCCAATTACTAAAGTTCTATCATCATATAATATTAAATTATCATAATATTATATTATAATGCTTGACTGAATGATACTAAGTGTCAGTAGATAAATAGTGTAGATTAATGTACAATGTTTTATAATAATAATTTATTCTTTTTAGTGTCCATTTCATTAATTTAACATATTTAATATTGGGGGCATCCAAAGTTATTTGACATTCGAACATTTTTTAAAAAGTAACGCAATAGTTACTTTCCCTGATAATTAGTTAGATTTATAATGATGTAACTCAGTTACTAACTCAGTTACTATTTGTGAGAAGTAACTAGTAACTATAAATAATTACTTTTTAAAGTAACGTGCCCAACACTGCTAGTCACTTGCTAATCACGCTAGAAACATGCTAGTAACATCATGCTAGAAACATGCTAGCGACATGCTTGTCACTTGCTAGTCATGCTAGTAACATGATAGTAACTTGCTAATCATGCTAGAAACATGCTAGTCACTTGCTAAGCATGCCACCAATATGCTAGTAACAGGCTAATCATGCTAAAAACATGCTAATCATGCTAGAAACATGTTATCAACATCTATCTAATCTATCTAAATATTCAAACTTCAGGCTTTTACAACACTGCTGTAAACTTTCAGTATTAGGCTTTCTCAAGCCAACCTAAAGTTTGTCTTGACAAACTTTTTTATCTAGTTTATTTATTGCAATTTGTTACATTGTAGGAAATAATCTGCATATGAAGACTGGCATGCAGAGCAAATTGCACTTCATTTGGCAGTTGTTTTTCCAAAATGTTTTGAAAATTTAACTGTCTGGCAGACCACGGTCTACATTTACTGTAATTATTATAGGCCTAAATGACTCCAAATTCCTCAAATTCAGTATCCTAAACCTTCACCAATCCCATCTTTCCCCAATAGGAAGTTTATGAAACAGACAGTTGCTCCAAGGAGCTTGTGATCGAGGGGTTACGCCCGAAAACCACCTACTGCCTTCAGGCTGTGTCCGTTACCCCTCGCTCAGGCCGCAAAAGCTTACGGAGTCCCAGCACCTGCATCGGCACTCATTGAAGGCTTAGTGTCTCCCACAGGTAAGCCTTACGTAACACATTAAATGGTTTCTTTAGCAAGGGAAACACCTGAGATAAATTATGGTGTCCATGACAAGTTTCCGCCTTTGTGCTTTCTCCAAGTTCCCTCCTGGGTACTGATGGTTGGTAGACAAAAAGACGACAAAGTGAGCAGCATAGACACTTGTTATTCGAGACAGAGATCGCACTCTTGAGACACCCTCAGATCAAGTTCCAACCACCTTAGGATAAATTAGAGTGATTGTCTACTTTTCTAAGAGTTTCAGTTCTGAGAATTTTGAGCACATACGAGATGCACATGTATTTTTAGAGTATTCGTATTATTTCTGGTTTCGATTATAACATTTCTGTTTTATCTGCCTGCAGGGTGAGGCTGCTTCTGGACCTTTGTTCAACATGAAAATTACACACATACACACTACATAGTGGAATGTCTGCAATTTTTCACCAAGGTCATGTTTACTATAAGACCTACTGTAAGCCTGGCTTTGCCTTTAGGGTACATTAAAGCTGAAGTGTGTAATTTGTGCACCACTAGCACCATCACTATCAGCAAAATAATGGCCATTTCTCGAACGGAAGGCTGCATCCTCCAGAGGTCCCATTTGTAGGCTGCATATGTCATAAAGATCTTATTTTAGAATATTAACAGTTATAAATTTGACCATTATTCTTAGTTAAGTGTAAATTGTTATAATATGCTTTTGACTTGCAAATGTAATGCTCAGTTAACAAATAAACCAGGCTTGATGACGTATGCAGCCTACAAATGCGACCTCTGCAGGATGCAGCCTTCCGTTTGAGAAACGGCCAATGACTGTTTACACACAGGTTTCCTGAACACTCTCATCTTTCATTGGGTGGACAAAGAATTAGTACCGCCTACAAATCACACCACTGGTTTGAGCCAACAGCAGTGGAAAGTATTTACACTTTTTTTTTTCTCAGAGAAATCAACAAATGGCTTACTTGAAGATATTTAGTATTAAGTTCGCTTTTTATTATTATTATTATTAAAATATATACACACTTCAGCTTTAAGGCTAATGACTATTGAAAATAAAAACATGAACTAATCTTCACGTTTAGGTGGTGTTTAACTGAACACCAGACAGTAGTATTTGAATGTTGTGTCACACAGTGTTGGAAGTCAATAAATATACAACAAATGAAAGTATTACTGAAAGTAAAACTAAATAAATTATGAATGAAAAACAATGCTTAAATGTTGTATAAAGTATTTATTGGTCACTTGTGTAGAGTAAAATAGTAGAATTTGATATAAATGAGATGATTCTGGGCTCAGCCCTTTTTTCTTTGAGCCCTCCTGGAGCAAATAACCAGTCCACATCTGAACAGAACAGCATTTAACATTAAATTGGTCACATGGGTAGTAAAACATTGGATAAAAACATCCAGCTCAATACAACATACATTGTGCGGACACTAAAAAGCAAAACCAGTAAAACTATTAGCAGTGCATGTGTACCATGTAACAATCTTTCAAAACCATTTCACAATCCAAGACTTCAACTTTGGTGAAAACATATATCTTCCGTTTTCTGTCATTCACACATCTGTCCTTTAAAAGTTTGATCTCTGCAGTTCTCCCATAATAGGAGAAATGATTGTGCTTAGACAATAACACCAGATGAATTCCTTAAAAACAGGCATCATATTACTTCATCTAGTAATGATCATTGCAAGACATAAAAAGGAGGCACCACAATGTCTCTCCAAGTCCTTTGTTCTTATGAATCCTAATGTGCAGTTGTCTATCTAAACTAACAGTAATCGTTATGTCTTAATACAATAACTGCATAAATGTAATGAACAACCATCATGACTTGAAAATTCCAGTGCAACAAAACATATTTTGTTCTTCTTTCTTCGAAACAGCACCACGTAATGGGTGTTTTTGAACAGGAGTCAGTGGGAAAACCTCTGATTATTTCTGAACAAACAGTACATTTATGCTGACTGATATAATTACAGTAAATAATTCTAATCCCTACTATAACAACTTTTTCAATACTGAGTTGTTTCTCAAACGCATCTTCTCCAACAAACCCTATAACCACAAAATAACGTTTCAGTTTGTTCAGTTAAGTATGTTTCAAATCACAGTCTCCAAAGACACAAAACAATATTTTAAGTGACACAAAGAGAGAAAACGGAAAAGCACTGAACTACTTAAGTCCACAATAGACAATGAACAAGTTAATAATTCAGTCTTTTACACAGGGTAATGATTGAGAAAACATTGGGTTTGCAGAAACAGATTAAATCACTTACACACAGTTCAAGCACCAAATCCTGATTTAATGTTATATAATCACTTAATATTCTGCTTTACATTTGTAGTGAACCTACTACAGCTTAAAACTCAAAATCAAGCTACTCAGATGGTAACAGTTTTAAGTAGCATCCTGGTGCTTTATGAATCGTATTAAATTCATTTTTTAGGTTTTGTATAGACTGGAATGATTTGTAAATAATAGCAATATTGATAGACACTAACAATATAGTTAATTCATTCATCACTATTTGGCAGCATAATGCAATATCTATATATATATTAATCGCTTCTCATTTGGGTTATGCAACCTAAAAAGCTATAGGCATGTGTACACCTCTAAAAAGACATAATTAGATAAAATGCATCTGACTTGAAGCTAAAAAAAGAAAAAGAGTCCATAAGGCTCCTCTCCGATATAACTTTAGTAGAAATAATGTTGCAACAACAACAAAAAAAAAAAAAAAAAAAAAAAAAGGAATCAATTTCAAATAGGTCATAAAAGACAAAACCCTGAAAATGTAATGTATTAGTACAGGAAAAATAAAGAGCTATGTAGGGAACTGCGGTGTTTGAGCTGGCAAACATGAGGTCTGTTAGTTTGGTCAATCACATTAGCTATGCCACTTCATCTGTACAACTATTATTATTTATATAAACACTGTGGGCCCTGTTTATGCCTTTCATATGACATTACGTGATACAAAATCAAATGACAAAAATGCCTGAACACTTTAAAAAAAAAAAAAAAAAAAATCAGTAGTTTCTAACTGAGTCTGAGATCTTGTTCATAAATGTAAAAGGTTTACAAATCAAGTCACTTTGTAAAAACTACAAACCAGCAATTCTACTGTAAATTCAGCGGAATGTTGATCATTCACTTCATATATGTCACTTCATATTAAATTACATATCAAAGTAAACAGCATATAAATAAAAGTACCACAGAATATCTCCAGCAGCAATGGCTCAAATATTGATTAAAGGCCATGATGTTAATCTTGGGGAAAAATAAAAACAACTAAATGTCATGTTGAACAGACAGAATCAAGACAAAAGTAAGACACTGTTCCAGATGCAGCTTATTTCAGGATAAAAACTCTTTCTCCAGTTCAAAGACAGACGGTCGACTTGGTGTGCTCTGTATTCGACAGAGGGGAACCGTGCAGTCTCGTTTTTGACCCTCTGTGTCCATATCCAGCAAAGAGCAGCCCATTTTGACCTCTGAAGGGAGGACCATGTCCAAGTTTTGGGCACTCTTCTCCCCAGAGTAGTGCCCGAGAGAATAGCTCTTATTGCGGCTCTTTAGAAGACCCCAGGAGTGAGGTTTGCTTCTTAGGGAAAGCGGCCTGGGTCTAGATGCTGATTCCCTGGAGGCTTGCTTCTCCTGAGCAGGCTCTCTGTCAGCCTTCTTTTTCAAGGAAGTGGTGGAGAAATCAGCTGGACTAGCCTGGGAGTTACTGCTGCCGTTAACTTAAGCAAACAAAGTAACATCATTAATAAACAATATCTGAAAACAAAGCTTCACTGTTATGGGCTAATGTAGTAATGAGCAGAGTAAAACCTCTACTTTTTTGTAATCCCATAAATCAACAACCTAAATAAAATGCACTAAAGATGCACAAAATATTGCTAATCAGCTGATGTTTGATTTTTTTAAATGATCTTTTTCTGCCTGCATTGAGAGTTTATTTCACATACTCATTTCAAACTATTTTACATTTAGAAAATTTAGATTATTTTTTTTTATAGATAAAATATACAATCCATCATTTTAAATGCTACAAGTGAACAACATTATAATGTAAAATATGAAAACATAAATATTTTAGATAACAGCAAAGTTATGTATTAGATGCATTTGATGTATTAGATGACAGCAAAGGTAATCTAAAATGTAAAAATGTGTTTGTCAGCTAATATTAGAAAAAAAAAAAAAAAAAGTATTTGTATTGGCCGAAATTCAGTGTTTAAATTTATCTAATAAAAACACTAATGATATAAAAACATTTATCATTTTTCATAGTTTAAATTATAATGCTGTGAGGTCTATATTCGCTTGTAGCATTTAAAATGATCAGATTGCGTGTGTCATTTTTTTTTTTTTTTGTACATTATTTTGACAAAATGGTATAAAATTTTAACATGGGTCATTTATCAGTTATATGACTTACTGGTCTGACACACAGCTGGGCTGGACTTCTTTCTCCTAAGCCGAGAGTTGGATCCAGAAGGATGATCTTGTAGAGGGGCTGAGGGAAGAACCTCATTAGTGCCTGTATCCTGATGTGTCTGGGAATTGCTAGCTGGAGTCTCATTCACTAGATTATACCCAGACCCCTCGAAATCTGACTGCAGGAGGCACTTGGTGGAGTTGCACTCAGAAATCGATGACATGGCGAGTAGATTTACGGGTCCTGGGCTAACCTCATCCTTGCGTGAGCGGCCACCGGGGGGGCTGGTGCTGCGGCGGAAGCGAGTGGCACGCTGAAACAGGCCCTCTCGTTTTTTCTTCTCCTCACGTGGCTCTGGTTCCTCATTAGCAGCACCCTTACAAACCTCCCGCAGGTCGAAGCCGAAGGCGACAGATGCCAGGATGGAGGCACAGCCGAAGAGAACAGCATCTGTGCGCCGGCGTGTGGTGGTGCGCTTCAGGCTGTTGGTGGGTGTGTGCTGCGGTGTGGTGCTGGTGGAACTGGTGGAGGTTGTTGGGTCCTCCTGGCTCTCACCTCCACCAGCCGGCCCCTGGCTCTCCCCCTGTTCATCTTTCCACAGAGGTAGATCAATATACACCTGGTTGGGGAACTTGAGTTGCTTTGGTTTGTTGTCAGATCCATCAGCAGAGCATACTTCATCTTTATTGGCTCCTGGGAAAACAACATAAAAACAAGCTAATAAAATTAACAGTTAAAGTTTGAGGGCAGCAGGTTTTTATTAAATAAATAAATACTTTTATTCAGCAAAAAGTTATGTGAAAAAAAATAATCACTGTTTTCACAAATTTCATAAAAAGCAGCACAATATTGATAATAATAATCAAATGTTTATTGAGTGCCAAATCAGCATATTGCACTGAAGACTGGTGTAATGACTGCTGAAAATTCAGCTTTGCCATCAGGAATAAATTGCATTTTAAATAGTATTTCACGATATTACTGTTTTACTAAGTTTTTGATTTAATAAATGCAGCCTTGAGGACAAAAAGTGTTAAAAGGGTTTTCCACTTCAAATAAAAAAAAATGAATAAAAGACTGCCATGAACAAGCAATTTGGAAACCAGATTAGATTGAAACTAATAGAATCTAAAAAGTGCAGATTTATCATTTGTGCAGATTTTAGTAGTTAAATCAATTCACCACAATACAGCAGAACACTGCACATAAATGGGTGCCGTGACACAGGGGCTGCTTGTGAAATCTCCTACATCCTTAAATGGGGCACTATTTGAGGGGACAGCTGCTCGCAGTGGTGTCTGAAACCATAGGGGATTGTTATTGAGTGAACTCATTCAATCCCATAATTCACCACAATAACGAGTGAGCAACCGATGTACACTCAAACACTAGGGAATACCGAAAATGCACTGTGAGGGTTGTGCTGAATGAATTCCAGCACCTCACCTGAAGATGGCGCCTGCAGCTGAATTATTCATTCATCCATTTTCCAAACCACTGGTCCAATGTGGGTACAGTTTAATATGATACAGGTAAAAATGTATTTTTACTTAATTAATAATAATTACTTACATTTATATAGCGCTTTTCAAGGCACTCAAAGGGCTTTACATTGTGGGGGGAACCTTAATTAAACTACTTGAGTATTAAATAGTTTAATTAAGGTTTATACATGCTAGTTTCCATGACAGAGTTCAAGATAAATGTCTGCTATTCCTTGAGCAGCCAGTTTGGTAACTTTTAAATGATTATTAAACAGCAAGTACAAATTATGCAGAAGCAGCAGCCCTTCCGGTGCACTCAGCATCTGAATTTACTCACTCATTTTCATTCACACCTTTAAAAGGGAATAGTGAATGGGGGTATGGGGGGGCGATTTCAAACACAGCAGGTGATTAATGTTCTTTGTAACATGATTCAAAAATACAACAAACCGTGACGAAAATTGAGTACATGGAAAGAGTAAGATGAGTCTTCTTTACATACCCTGCTCTGCAAATAATGCGGCTAGTGGAACAGATTTCTGGGACTTCATAAGACTAGTGGACCAGGGACTGCTTCCATCTGAGAGAGGTCGAACTCTGAAGACAAAATGACAGTGACACCCACAATTTTATTACTCATAAGAACACATCTGATTTACTGAATCATTAAAAAGGTAACATACATTACACATTTGAATCACACACAAAAAGCAAGATTTTTTTTGTCTTTGCTTCAAAAAAAAAAAAAAAAAAAGAACAAAAACAAACCATTCTAACCTTTCAGCACAATTTCCTCTTTCCTTGGTCTGCACAGAGCTTGGCCCCCATGTGCGGCCCTTCTTCTTAAACCCTTTCTTAACATCTTCAAACTCCTCAGGTTTGTAATTGGTGCTTCGACCCCATGTCCTGTTGCTCTCGTCCAGGGTCACTAGAGATGAAGATACAAAGAATTTGAAACAGAATTGCTAATATTAACAGAAACTTTCTTAACCGACAGTCCCAACATCTGTCACACCATAGAATGAGATTCAATATATTAGTCCTTAACAGCAACAAGCTTTATTTAGTGAATAAAGGCAACCTCCACCACCCAGCAACACGAAGATGGAATTATCACTTGTGAACAAGTGTTAGATCATTGCAATCATTCTCAAAAATGGTTAGCTTCAGGAAGATCACTGGTTTGACAAACTATTAAAGCAGCAGCTCAAGGTCTACCAAAATGTACTTGATCCCCAAAGGCAATCGAAGCAAACTCATAAACCATTAAAACTTCAAAAGCATCAAGCAATGTGTTATGAGAATCATTCGTATCCCAAAGTCATCAAAACAAACAGAGATGATGTGAAGCCAGAGCAGTAGTGATCATGAATCACACCAACACACAGTTAGATGGGGTGGCTTTGTCTCACAGGACCACAGTGTCCTTGCCTTTCTTCCTAAACCCGCTAGGAGGTTTACACTCGCTTGTGATATCCACATCCTGGTGATACACAAACATACTGTCCCTTCGGCTAGTGTCACTTGGGTGGCTCACTGATGGGAAGAAAATATGTTACAATTGTGTGACAGACATAGGATTCAGACCGGCAATGACCTGGATGGGTCTTTTGTTGTACTGAAACTGGCAAACATTTAAACAGAGAAGGACTAAGGGTCAATCCTGATATTAGTTTACGACAATGATGTATGTTTGAATTTCAGTTTCTTGTAGGAAGATAAAAGGTGGAACTTCCCTTTAAAATAAAAAACGAAACGTTAAACTTCTAAACCTATTGCAAACAGCGATATCTCTGATGCGTTTTTAACCAAAAATATTGAAAAACTTGATCGATTGTAAAATATCAATTTAGCAGATGCTGTATGATTGTGTAAAACAGTAGGTGCTTACACTGAATGGCTCTGAGGCGAGGGATCAGTGTAGGGCTGCTGGGAGGGCTGGAATTGGTGCTGTTGAGGCTTCTTCTCTTGTCCATAGTCGGAGAGGCCTGAACTGTGATTTTATGCTGAAAATCTGTCAAACACAAATAAGGTTATGCCTTAGTAGTATTTAAATCACTTTTAACGTTGCTACTTCAACCACAAACTTCAGCCACATAAACGTATTTCACAACTCTAATACTACAAGAGAAAATCTGTAAACAGTCATGATAAACAATTTATTAGACATTAAGGTAATATTCATGCTAGACTACAAATTCATACAACTCTAACCTGAGGGTAAGCTGATGCGGTTGCCATCTTTGAGCTTGAGACGGCTGCGTTTGAACTTGCCCTTTCGTTTCTTAACATTGGGCTTGTCCTTGTTGAGTTGGAATATGAGGATGTTGAGCTCACGCTCAAGCACATTAATTTCCCGCTCAGCCAGCTGCTGTTCCCTTCTCTTCAACAGCTCTTCATGAGACTTCTGCTGAAGGGCTGCTCGCGTCAGCTCCTCCTCACGTGAACGGAGCTCCTGTTGGTGTGAAGAACATTCGTGATCAAGTACATTTGGTAAAGAATCTGTAAACAGTTAATCTAAACACGGCATGATGGTTGGGAATAATGACAATTTCTTTTTTTGATTTAACAATTCTTTGAAATTCTGACCAAACAAACTATGGCCAAGTTTTTTGATATACTGAACCACTGCCTAGGGAAGCAAAATTGAACAGTTCTCATGTTTATGACTCCACTGTCTGCAAGAGAAGAAAGGGGGGGTTTAAAAAAAAAAAAAAAAAAAAAAAATCAATGGCATGAATGGCAGTTTCACTTCCTTTGGCCTTGGAGGACACAGCTCAGATTCCTCTCTGCCTTAAACAGCTCATTTCAGATCAGTCTTCTTTTCTTGGTTTTACCCTTGAGCACAACAAACATACTATAATGAGATCTGCGAGCGAGTTATTCACACAACAACGGCACCATACAGTAAATAAATACTTAAAGGGTTTACTGGTTTACTGCGATTTCACTTTTTTCAAATTAAATAGTGTGTAATGTTGCTGTTGGTGCATGAACAGTATCTGCAAAGTTGCTGCGCTGAAAGTTCAACGTAAGCAGAGATATCGTCTTTTAAAAATCAGGAAGTTTAATGCATACGAAAACGACTCATATGGGACTACAACGAACTACTTCCCGGGTTGCATACGAAATAAATCCATCAACCCCTCCCTCCGGAACATGCAGAAAAGGGGGCAAGGCCATGTTCTGCAGCTTTGTCAAAGTTTTTCAATGCTGGCTTTAGTAGCCAGTTAGTTAAATGCTATTTCGTGCGTCTATGACAAATGCATACAAACATTTTGGACCCGAATTTGTAATTATGTACTAATTTTGTAAATGTATTTTCCATGTATACTTTATGACGTCATTTTTCAATTTGATCAAGAACGTAAACACAAGCCAACGCTGTTTGGTTAGTAGCCAGTTAGTTCGATGCTATTTTGTGTGTATAAGACAAACGTATACAAACTTCAAAAAATTATATGTAAATCACAACAGCAAACTTCCATTCAGAAACGTTTGTAAGAGCCGTTCTTGCGGAAGTTCTGCTTGACTCTCTTCATTACCGCACGTGCAGCTGTCGCTCGTGAAGGTAATGGGCGTGAAGTTTCCGGACAATGTGCAGTACGCAGTTTAGCCAATCACAGCACACCGGCCCAACTAACCAATCTGAGCCCATCGCCTGTTTCTGAGGGAGTGGTTTCAGAGAATCAGGAAGTCAACCGGTCGTTCAAATGACAGAGGAGAAAGCGGCTTACAATAAAGGTGAAATATATGAAAAATAAGGCGTTTTTTTAACAAACGAAACACAAAGACATGTTATATTGCACCCCATAAACACAATCAAGCCAAGAAAAAAAGCAGTAAACCACCCCTTTAAAAACTGCTTGTTTTCTCGTTCTCTACATTTCACTTTTGCTCTGGCTTACACTTTAAACGTGAATATTGCAACGGAAATCTGCCTTTAGGTTAAAAGAATCAATCGCCTTTATGATGAAGTAAGTTTACTTCTCCAAATCTTTTGAACAGAATAATCCACATGTATAAAACTTGTAGGCAGAATTGTTAAGCATTAATCAAAACAGTTTTCCGGCCACATGGAGTAAAGCCGTTTGGCCTAATCTCTTATGAATAACTTCTGTAAGAAGCTTTGGGGCAGTCTGCCAAGAAACACACTTGGGCAGATGATTGAGACAATTCATTAATGAATGAACAATTTTTTTATTTACTAGTGAGGAAAAGACTTGATGCTTCACCTAACAAGGAAAATATTTATGGGAGAAGGCTTTACTTACACCAGTGGAACAATTCACTGATCAAGAATGTACGTGGAACATAATGTCAGAGTTTCTACATGAAGTTTAGCTGACTTGCAGGAAAGGGCATTCTTGATCAACCAACGGCAAATCCTTTTCAACACAGCAAGCTGCTAGGACTGGAAGCAGCTTATCCTATTAACTTTATCGAACACTTAAGGCCATTTCATTGGTAATAGATGGTTTAAGAGGATAAGTTCAACCAAATACAGCTACCCTGTTAAAATCTGTAACCCTGAAAACAAAATAGGTCCACTGTCTCATTACAAAACAGTCTTTGGCACATAAATCAAAACTATACAGTCCAAGTAAAACAAGCTCAGAAATAGACAAGCCAACAAAATCTTGATCAACTGACCTTTTCTTTAGTACGTAGCTCATCAAACATCTCTTGGATCTCCACTCTCCAGTCCTCCTGCATTGAGTGGAAGGAGTCCTGTGGCATGGTGGCCATCACAGCCTCCTCTATGGCAGTCAGCTGCTCTAAGATGGAAGCAAAGGACGGACGGATGTGGGGATCCTGCTCCCAGCATTCTAGAAATACAAAATGTTAGAATCCTATTGGTTATCATTACAATCACCTTTCATTGCTGATAGCAGTGGGACCTGTTCACACTCAAGCCCTGTTCATGCCACCAGTGTCACACAGTAAAATGATCCTTTCCATGCCAATAGAGAGCTGCGGATTTGAGAAATGTTTAACTTTACACAAATGAAGAGCATCTTTTGGGAACAACAACCAATAGAAATGAAGGCTGTGTCAGTGGAGCTCAGACCATCCATCTCAAGTGCATGCAAGACAGGACAGAATGTGGCGATTTCACTGTTCTATATAATTTGATTTGTCTGTAAAAACATACATGGACACAATAAAATAATATGTGGAACTGTCTGCGGTCCGATTCAGCCAATGATTATATGATGCATTGCAATGAGCTGTTTAGCATTGATGCAGTTTGTGGTAGAACAGTTTCCTTTGCGTAATGTTCATTATCAGAGACAAACTGGTCATTTTTCACAATCAAATGAGAATTTCTTGGCAGTAGGAGCCAGTTTAAACCGCATTTTAATTGATCGTTCATCTGGGTAATGATTTAATGAAGTAGCACTAAAGTAACAAAAGCAGGATGTTACTTCTTTAGCGACAAGAAAATACCTAGTCAAATTAGAATATCTTAGTTTTACCATCAACATGCATCATCTATGATATGCAGTCTATCAATAACTTTAGAGTGACAGCACTCACTAAGAACACCCAGAAGCAACTTAAAGTACAAAGACACTAGAGGTGTGAACAGGGCTTCAGCACTCAAACGTTAAAAAATGTCATGCAACGATAATAACATAGTGATCCACTGGATAAACAAATGAGCACCATCAGGGAACTACTAAAAGACCTACCCTCCATGAGCTTGGCAAAAGGCTCGGGACAGGTAGATGGAATGGGAAGGGTTAATTTGTTGACAGCCACTCCATAGGCAACTGCCAAACCATCGATGCCACGGTAAGGAACCTCTCCAGTCAGTAATTCCCAAAGGAGGACTCCATAGCTGGAGAGAGAACAGAATACATTAGGGAGGTGTCAGTGTGGTATGGATTGGTACTAATCACACCAATGGGCTGAATGAACAGTGCTTATGCACAATACTAACAAGAATTGGGAAAAACAATGTTTAGCAATGTCAGGAAAGAAAGAAGAGAGAAGTGAAACCAATCATGTGTTGGCAAACAGTAAGCGATGTTTGACCAAAGTAGCATGAGAACATTTGGAAAAAGATGAGTCTTCAAATTCAGCTTTCACAAACAAGGTAAAAGGGCAGCTGGATCACCACCAAAACACTGTTCTAATTCAAACTGACCTAACGTTTCTGAGAACCTAAGAACAAAATCAGCCACTACACATTTCATATAAGCTGTGTTCCAAAACCTACCCGCCTACATGGGGAGTTTCCTTTTAATGCGGTATTTGAATTGAAACTGATTCTTTTAAGAGACTGATTTGGAACACTTCCAATACAGTTTGTAGCTGGCAAGCTAAAGACACAATACTCTAATGTGTGCGGATCATAGCACACAAACATTGGGTAAAATTACATCAAGTACGTAATTCATTAAAAACAATAAATATATTAAAACAGCTAAAAAAGATGTCATAGAATGATAATTTTGAAAAGCTGGTAGTGCGTCTATGATGCCCGAGTGATTGTGTCTAACCTCAAGTAACTAATTCACTATAATAACAGGCTTTGTGCTCAACATTGCAATTAAGTTAAAATAACAGCTTACCTCCAGACATCACTCCCTTTGGAAAACAGAGAGGACTTGATGACCTCAGGAGCCATCCAGGAATAAGTGCCAGCTGCACTCATTTTGGTCGTTTTGTGCCACTCACGGGCCAGGCCAAAGTCAGTAATCTTCAGGTTTTTTCGACCAATGTCATCATTCTCAATTTTTTCAAGTAATAAAACTAAAAAATAAAAGAGAGAAAAGAGAAATGTTTCAGTTATTTGTACTATATTAGTTATAAATGAATTGTAAAAGTTTGCAATGAAAAAAAAAATCACTGAAATGAGACAAAAAAAAAAAAAAGTGACTGGGCCGTTCAGATCAGTATAATGGGAATGTTTTCAACACGTGAGCCTTAGCCTTTGAGCATTTATGTCAATGAATAACAATACAAGAATGCTAAGAGGATGCTCATATTTCCACTCTTTTATCATGAAGCGGAATCTTCAAGGACAGAGGCCTACAAGAAGAACTCTAAGAGACATACATGTCGGTCTAGTTTACAATACAGTCTCGTACCAAATGACAAACAACATGAGAATGTAGGCCAGCTCGCTTTGAAGTGAGGAACATCCTGAGGTCAGAAGTAGTATTGTTGCTCACCGGTTCTGTCCTTGACAATTATCCAACTTAAGACCTTTATCAACATCAGTATGTAATAAAGAGTGTTGATAACTACATGTCTGATTAATCTGACCTTAACTCCCTTTCCATCATGATCTGAGGGGGTAACTAAGTATTCTTATTTGTTGACATTTCATTAAACACATTCTAACTTCTCTAGCTTTTCCCAACGTACAGTGGCGAGGACTGGCCTTGACTACACTCCCAGTTTATGCACTTGTTACAAAGTAAGATATTTAGTATAACTGTCTTGCATTTTTATAACATTTTCACCCGTTCAGTTATCTGAAATAATGTTTATTTATGAAATAAGCCAGAGGAAGCCATCTAATCAGAGTTAAATCAATTGTCACAATGAGGATTTTAGTTCCTTTACAATTATCTTAATTTCCTTTAAAAATATAAACATGCTGGACACTGCAAATAAAAAGAATCCGACAGTGTATTTTAAAAGATAAAAGACCTGCATGTTAGAAAATTCTCATGTTAAATTCACATCTTTCATTTTGGAACAAGCATGAAAATTGGGATTCCATTTCGAACAGGTTTCACCAGTTTTGATGCTTTCAGGTTAATCTCAGCTGTTGGTTTCTATGCACTTTTAGGTTTCTTTTCCATGAAGTAACAAGACATGAAATGACTCTACACACCCACAACCTATTACACATTCAATAAACCAGTTAGTAGGATATGAATGCTGTCTTATTACTAAAGAAGATCCACTATTTCTGTGAACCTGAAACATAAAATAAATACAAAAATTTATATAAATGAATAAAAATTAAAAACTAAAACTAATAGTGCTTCAAAACAATCCTGCTCTGATTTGCCTCCACTTTTCTTACAAGTTTTTTCTTTGCTCAGATTTCTATGGTGTTCGTTTTATGGGGCAGAAAATCATCTTTAGATCATGAGACAATAACCATTGCCTGTAGTATGTTCGCCACGGTCCCTCTCAATCCCTCCAACAAGGCCATTGTTCTCTACACTGTCAGTCAGAGAGAGAAAGAGAGAAAGAGTGAGTGAGTGAGTGAGTGTGTGTGTGTGTGTGTGTGTGTGTATTTTGGAGAGTACACATGCTTGAGATTCCTTAACGTTTCACTTCATGTGCCTGAAATTACAAAACTGAGTTTTGAAGTGTGGCACAGTGCCGAGTTTCACAGGGGCTGCTGGCTACAGTTCTGCAATATTCTTTACCCCCAATCAGGGGAAGCTCCCTGTCTTGGAGAGAAAACAGCAGCCATTGAGGAGATTAAAAATAATGAAAATAAGCCTTTCAGGCCCAGGAGTCGGAGCATTCTCGGGTTGGCAGTCACCTAGCAACCAGTGCTTGACCATTCCATTGTGCAAACTTATGTTAAGCTTTTGCCCCCTCGTTAGCGACATTCCTTTGAGTGAGGTATTAAAAGATTAGGGCACAAAAACATCATTTCGCTCACTATTTGCTATATCTTAAAGATAATCATTGATCAGATAAGCAAGAATGGGCACAAAGCAAATCTGATTTAATTTCTTACTTTTTGAGAGACTACTATTTGACTCTGCTGTTTGTGCCTCTCTAAAAATGTACCCTCTACCTTTAACCTGCTAAACAATGTACTGCAACCTGAATGGGCAAAGAGTTCCCCTTAAGAACACAGCAGAAAGGGTCTGGCTCATGATGGGTGGGTGTCTTGAGTGCAGCACTGAGCAAACACACGTTATTTTTTCAATTAAGGTCAGCAAGCTTCCAGTGTTGTTTGTCACAATACTGTGGAGAGATGAACAAACTGAGTTGCGTTAACAGTAGCACTGCCATGCTGAACGGGGGCAGGGTGCCACATTGCGTCTATTGTTGATAGTGGAATGCTGTCTATTTTATTGTTCTGGATATACGATGCTAATTTAACAGAGAATGATACAGTAATAATAATGATGATGATGATGATGAGCAACGCATTTGCAGATTTGCATACCGAAATCAACTACACTACTTTTCAAAATGTTTTTTTTATAAAATAAGAAGCAATGATATTAAATTAATCAAACATGACTATAAAGACACTTACAGTCATGGCCAAATATATCGGAACCCTTGGTAAATATGATAAAAGAAGGCTGTGAAAATTAATCTGCATTGTTAATCCTTTTGATCTTTTATTTTTAAAAAAAAATATTCACAAAAAAAAAAAAAAAAAAAAAAAAATCAAACCTTTCATTGGATAATAAGAATTTAAAATGGGGGGGGGGGGGAGATATCAGGAAATAAATGTTTTTCTCAAATACACATTGGACACAATTATTGGCACCCCTAGAAATTCTTATGAGTAAAATATCTCTGAAGTATATTCCCATTCATATTCACAATTATGAGCACTCCAGGGTGATTATGAACATGAAATTATCCAGCCATGGCTTCCTGTTTCACAGAAATATAAATAAGAGGGAAAACAAAGCCCAAATTTCCTTATCAATGAGAAAAACCAAAGAAGGTCCCACTTTATATTAGGTGGCCTTAACTACTGTGTACTTGCATTTAAATTAATCATTTGGTACAATGCACTTATTGTGTACATACATGCTTTTACATTGTACTTATGTTTTTAAAAATACCTATATGTAGTTACATCTGTAATTAATTTCTGTAATTACATTTATAATTACTCTGTTACTTGACCCATCCTTTACACCTTAAACCTAACCATACCACCAAACCTGTACAGAGCTGTATAGATACAGAGCAAGAGAGTCTTTCATAACATGCAGGATTGACGCGCTACATGTAAACGATATTCTTTCTTGTATTTTCCTGTCAAAATAGCGGAGTTCCTTTGGAATTCTTCAGCTTTTAAGAACTGCCGGTTTTTCTGGTAGTGGGCGGAACTAATGCGCAAACGACAATCCCATTGGCTGGCGCTCACCAATTATCGTCCCTGTTTTGATTTCAGCAAATCAATTCGAGCGAATGCAGAGAACGTGATTAATATTCATGAACCCAGCAGCCCAATCCTTAGTGCGTTTTATATTGATGATAAATATGCATTCATACTTGGTTATTCTAATTACTAAAGTACTATCATCATATAATATTAAATTATCATAATATTATATTATAATGCTTGACTGACTGATACTAAGTGTCAGTAGATAAATAGTGTAGATTAATGTACAATGTTTAATAATAATAATTTATTCTTTTTAGTGTCCATTTCATTAATTTAACATATTTAATATTGGGGGCATCCAAAGTTATTTGACATTTGAACATTTTTAAAAAGCAATAGTTACTTTCCCTGGTAATTAGTTACTTTTATAATGATGTAACTCAGTTACTAACTCAGTTACTATTTGTGAGAAGTAACTAGTAACTATAACTAATTACTTTTTTTAAAGAAACGTGCCCAACACTGATATCGTCCTAATGCACGGTGAAAAGGAGAGTTTGAGTGGCTAAAGACTGTCCAAGGACCGCAGCTGGAGAATTGCAGAAAATAGTTGAGTCTCAGGGTCAGAAAACCTTAAAAAATATAAATAAATAAATAAATAAATAATTGTCAAACAGCACCTACATCACCACATGTTGTTTGAGAGGGTTTCAAGAAAAATTCTCTTAGCTCATCCAAAAACAAACTCCAGTATATTCAGTTATCAGACACGACTGGAACTTCAAATGGGACTGGCTTCTATGGTCAGACAAAACTAAAAAATGAGCTTTTTAGCAGCAAACACTGCCATGTTTGGATCTTCCAACCGTACAATAATCCAAGCACAAACCTCAAAAACAACACAAAAATGGGTCACTGAGCACAAAACCAAGCTTCTGCTATGGCCATTCCAGTCCTCTGACCTGAACACTGTAGAAAGTGAGTGGGGTTAGGGTTGTGCGATATGACAATTTTTGATCGTGGACGATAAAAATGTCACCACGATCTGCTTTTGGAGAAATATCGTAGTATCATGCTACAGCGCACATTCTATCAATTACAGTTCTGGCACCTCCGTATCAATATACTGTACAATGCCTCATAGATTCACATCGGTGTTAACTCAGCGGTAGAGTTACTCTCACGGGACACTGCACTTATTCGCAATCACAAAAGTACAATATTTGCTGGTTAAACGTTTCATTCACGCGCAGGTCTGACGTGTGCTTTTTCTGAGCCCATACACCTGAAGCGCGCGCACTAAAAAGCCTGTCTAACAGCACCTGATTACTGAACTAAGTTATCTTTTGCACTAATAGTCAAAACACACAAGGTTTATGTATAGACTCAGTTGGTTATGTCTAAAATGAAGGTAAACAGTTCAGACAAATTATGCGTGCCTGTATATTAGATGCGTGCAGGTGTTAAAGGGACAGAACTAAACATGCTGCCGACAGTCATTAAAGGGATAGTTCACCCTAAAATTTCATTTCTGTCATTATGTACTCACTCGCATGTTGTCCCAAACCTGTATTAATTTCTTTCTTGTGCTGAACACAAAAGAATCTGGTTGCTGGTCCACATTGAATTTGATAGAAGGAAAAAACTACTATGGAAGTCACTGTGGACCAGCAGCTGTTTGGTTACCCACATTCTTCAAAATAGCATTTATGTTCAGCAGAAGAAAGAAACTCATTAAGGTTTAAAACTAATTTTGTGTGTGTAAATGGTATAAATATAAAACACTGACAAAATCGACAGATGACAGAATTTTTATTATTCTTTAAATGTTAAAACAAAAAAAAAACAACTCACTGCTCTTAACAGAAAAAAATAATACAGCTGCTTTAATGGGAATCAATATAGTGTTTTATTTATATATTTGTTCATTCAGTTTCTTGAATGCTCCTGCTAAATATGCCTATTGTACCTGAAAATAAAAGCACTGTTTGTTTTATTTGCATATTATGTGTATTTGTTATGTGTATCTTTGTTCTTATTTTTAATAACAAAGATAAAATGACAAAGATTTTTAGCTTCGTTCACTTTGGCCTAAATATCCACCACTCTTTTTTATATTTTGTTACCTTGAAAGGCTTTGTCTTTATAATAGAGAAATTATTTTGGCTGCACTCACACACAAAATAGTAAAACCAACATGACAAAGAAGTGTGATAAAATCGTGAAATTGTGATATTTCTAAAAAAATCGTGATATGATATTTTTGCCATATCACCCACCCCTAAGTGGGGTGAACTGAAGAGAAGCACCACCAACATGGAGCTGGGAATCTAAAGGGCCTGGAGTGATTCTGGATGAAGGCATGGTCTCTGATCTCTTGTCAGGAGTTCTCTAACCTCATCAGGCATTATAGGAGAAAATTTAAGAGCTGTTAAACTGGCAAATGGAGGTTTCAAAAAGTATTGTATAATACTTCAGCTGCTGAATAGATTTACATTATCAGGTCAATGTTAGCTGATCAAATTTGTACAGAAAGACTATTTGAGTTTACAGATTTTTGTGAGGCTTAGTCAGACAAGTTACAAGTTAACATCTGAAATGCCTCTTTTAAGTATTGGTTAACCAATGTATAGCATACCTGAGGCAGATAAACATTAGGGTCTTTCCCAACTCCATCTATGACTAAGAAACATGATAGGACAGTCCCATAGTCATGCGGTATCCTTTGCAGCTATAGTTTGTTTTAAAGAAAAAGCAAATATCCCCATTTACATGAAAGAAACTCTCTTTATAAACATACGTAAAACATTAAGGTAATGCATGACAATACTCACCACTAGTCATTATGCAAAAAAGTTTTCTGAACTTTGTCAGCAGATAGGCAGTTTCTCAAAGAGCACAGCAGCTGTTCAAACTCTAACCTCTCAACTTCACAACCTGCCCAGGGTCACACTCATTCAGAAGAAATCATTCCTAGGCTTGAAGACAGCTAGGTGCTTATCACTTGTTGCCTGTGCACCTCTAGAGCAAGAAACCCTCCTAATGCACATGACTCGAATCCACTGTTGAAGCGCAGGTGCAGTTTTCAAACAGCCACTTTTGTCAGTGACAATTGGGGTGTGGAGAAAAAAAAAATGCAACATTAAATCTTCTAATGACTTTAGGGCCAACATTTACAAAGCAAGGTAATTTCACCATCTCAGTTTAGTAATTAAGCATTTTGGCCCAGATGTAGGCCTACATGTATATGATGGGGAATGAGGGTTCAATGGCCATTTAACCACAGGTTATTTTATACTAAATGTGCAAAATTTACATTTTAGTCAGGCAAATTGATTTGTATAGTGCTTTTC
Organism: Acrossocheilus fasciatus; assembly: GCA_036784905.1. Lineage (NCBI taxonomy): Eukaryota > Metazoa > Chordata > Actinopteri > Cypriniformes > Cyprinidae > Acrossocheilus > Acrossocheilus fasciatus. The sequence goes on from CM071950.1 coordinate 15,879,592, forward strand.
ACAATACACAGTGTTTCAAAGCAGCTTTGCAAAAAATAATAATGTTAATGTTTATAATATCTGCATGCCTTATTGTCAAATTTAGCAGAGCTGGGCGAGAATACAGTATATAATATAGGCATATGGTATACTCGCATGTATCGCGTAACGGATAATCAACGGCAACATGGTTGCCTCCGCGAAGTGCATTAAAATCGTTTAATGTACAGCTAGCTGTTGATTATCCCGTTTATGCCATGGTCATTTCCCAGCATTCACATATTAAAGATGTTAATAATATTTGCGCTGCAATATTTGACCGGAACGATAAAAATTATATTTTCGTCTGTATCACTATTTAATTGTAACTGTATATAGGAAGCGCATTAATATAGAACGTGATTAAACTGACCTGGAACTACCTGTGCAGTTAAACGAATTTAATCAACTCCTGCCAGCCAATCAGAATTGAGTACTCAGACAGACCATTGCATAAATATGCAGTATACGGCATGTATGCGTATACATATAGCGATCAAAAATCTCAAGCAGTTGAGATTTACTATATATCGCTGTATGTGAGTGGACGATATGTATGCGGATAAAGTTGGATATTATATATCCAACTTTATATAGAGCAGTGTGATAATGCAATAATTTTTGCAATATAAATATACATTTATTCAGTTAGCAGTTGCTTTTATCTAAAGCTGTAGAAATGAGTAACACAAATGATCAATTTTAGGGAGGTAATAACAAGAAATGGCAGCCATGTTTTAAACATTGTCTAGAATAGTACAAGCAAGAACAGTGAGGATTTAAGAAATAGTGTAAGCAAAGATGTTTTTTAAATATTTAAAAACTTGCAGCTTAGGTTGTACTCTAAGATGAGCAAATGCTGAAGTTGCCAGAAGGACTTGGAAGGATCCAGTGTCTTTAACATTAACTACAAAGGCTCCATTCAATCTCAGAGCATCCATCAATTTTATAGCTTTTCTTCTGGGGTTAGATTTCACTAGCTAGTGGCTTCCTTTGAGAATCATATTGCTTTTGGATAGAAGAGAGAGTCCACAGTTCCCTACGCTACACTACACTACACTACACAACACAAGGGTTGCATTAAATACAGTTAGATTGCCAGTATATTCCTAGATGACCCATGTTTTAAGGATGAGCACGTGGTGTTCTGTTCGAACGTGTTAATTGCGAAAGGAAATACCAACGTGACAAGCTTTTGTGTGTTTTTCTACAGTAGAGCAAATACCTGCAATTATTGGTCAAGATAAGGAGGTATTAATGAGTGTGTGGTAACTCTCTCTTACTGTTGCTGGACTTGAGGTCTCGGTGAATAATGGGAACCACAGCCTCCTCGTGGAGATACTGCATGCCTCTGGCGATCTGGACGGCCCAGTTCACGAGGATATGAGGGGGGATCCTCCTGCCCGTCAAAGCGCGGTTCAGAGTCCCTCCTCGGGCATATTCCATCACCAGACACAGATTAGGCTCCTCCAAACACACCCCCTCCAGTTTAATAATATTAGGATGCTGAAGCATCGAGAAAAGTTTTGCTTCTTGCTTAACACTGTCTGCAGTCGCTTTAATGTCCTCGTCGGGGTCCTGTCGAGCTGCCTTCACCGCGACCTCCTGGTCCTTCCAGGTCCCCCTGTAGACTTTGCCAAACCCACCGACACCGATGATTTCTTGTAGAACAAGTTCAGAAAATGGTATTCGAACAGGGGCGGACGGGTCACTCTCGCGAGCCCCTACTGCTCTATAAATGGCTGGTTGGTAAGTAACATAATTAGATGGGAAGATGCCCACACGATGGTTAATTTTACCAGTCCACCAGCCTTCGTCTCCCGAGATGGCAGCGTCCTTAGACAGGACCTCCACCACGTCTCCTCGCCGCAGGCTGAGCTCGTCCTCCCCGCTGGCCTCGTAGTCAAACACGGCGGTCCAGAGCGAGCGGGGACACACAGGGGCAGAGTGAGCCCAAGCCCCCGAGCTGGAGGACTCCGTCCAGACATGGTCTTGGAGGCTCAGGCGCCCCTCACCGTTTGGGAAAACGGCCTGGGGAACATCCATGTCTCGGCGCCTGCAGGAGCACCATAGGGTGCCGTGATGTCAAATCAAAGTAAACTAGTCCTGTAGTTGTATTCCCCAATGACACATACACACAAAAAAGATCCTAGGAACCCCAGCCAGGTCACTTTATATCATTAATGGAGAGTCGGTCAGGTTAAATCCGGCTTAATAGAGGTTAAGGGACGCATTGCTTTGTTTCAGCGTAAGCCAGATAACCAGTCTGGGACTGCGAAGTGCTTCTGAAGCTTGGACATCAGCATTAGCCGGAATATTTGAGACGCTAACTTTGTTTACTTTTGAGAGTAAACGCTACATTATTAGTTTATCGATTTAAGTTCAACCAGATATACAAACGAATTCAATCTTTGTAAAATTGAAGGTAAACAACATACCTAACCGGGAAAGTTTTCAAGCCGTGAGGCTACAGGTGCAAAGTACCTGCTCATCCCAAGCGAATAATCAAGCTAAATATACACACGATTAATTCACTACCTAAGATGAGTTACTAATTAACTTGCGTGTCTACATGTACAAATCCTCCACCTGGACAGTCTCTGGCTGGTTGAAACACTTTACACGAGCAGGCTAAAGAGCTGTGCTAACGCGTTAGCTCTCTCTCCGAAGTTCACAAACTAGTAAACTGCGGCTCCCAAAATTCCGCCGTCGCCAAGGACTCATCGCGCGCGCGCAGCAGGAAACGTTTCGCAGAGTCAGTCCAGTGCTCACTTCAGTCATTCACCAGCATTACAAAAATGACGGCTTTCCCCCCTCGCGTAGATCCAAAGACTTTTTCAGAGCAGCTTAAACTTCGCTTGGTAAAGTCTATGAGCGCACCGCCATCGCTTCTCCGCTCCTCCGACTCGACTGACCCCAGCGGAGAGAAGGAAAAGGTGGAAATGGATTGGTTACAGGAGTTCACGTGACACTCTGCGTGAGTGCAAAACAAAAGTGGGAACTGGGAACTTTTCTTTTTTTAATCTGCGGTGTTATGCTACGTCTGGAGACTTATAATGGAGTTTGATTGGATAAATAAATCTGCTTTACCCTACACTTTACAACATATAGCTTACAATAGGTTAGTATGCACCCGACTGGCCTTGTTAAACAATTCTGTATTGTTTATAGGGCTATGGCCTACCTGTATACTATTACATTAATGAGATGATTTCAAATGAGAAACATAAACAAACATACGATTCCCAAAACCTTAAAACACACTACAAATGCCTCATCTCATTATGATGAAGATATCAAGAGATATTTTTGTTACCTACATAATAAATAAAAATGCAAAAAAAAGAAAAGAAAAGAAAAAAGCAGAATTATCAATAATTAATAATGCTTATTTTAGACATAAAATCGGCAACATTTAGGCTAGATATTTTATACATTTATACTTATATAATATTCGCATTATACTTATATAATATTCGCATTATACTTGTCTGCTACTAATGAAGGTTGTTAATTTTAAGTCTGGCCTCTATAATATTGTGTATATCTATATTAATTTATTGACATACTTTATGGCATCTAAAGCATTGCAAAGTATCATCATCACAATGGATCATCTTATTCACATCACCTTGCATAATAGTTTATAGCATATCTGTACATACATACTAATATTATATATATAGTCTATTTTGTCTATTGTGTGTATTTTACATATTTCTTATTCACTTAATTTCTATTCACTTTTATTTTTATTCACTTAATTCTGACAAAGGCATTAAATAACCATGATTGATGTATAGAGTTACATACTAGTATTAAAATCATTATAGGCCTCTGCACTTCCCGTAATGAAGAGGTAAATATATTTCAGAATTGCTGTTGTTACTGTGTAAAAACACTGCGCGGTGGTGAGGCTGATAGAGTGAAGTGGAGGTGGCGAAGTTAAAACATAGACGTTTTAAAGTTTGCGCGCACATTTATTGCGGTCATCAATATTTTAAATTGGCTTAAAATGTTGGCGTGCGTGTCAAAATGAACCGCTATCTCTCTCAGTAAAAGTTGAAGATGCTGTCCCGCTTGTCTGGCTGCAGTTCAGCTGATTCTCCGTGGCTCTTGTGTTTGGACTGGCGGCGCAGGGAGGGGGCGCGTGACTCAGTGAGCAGCAGAGCATCGCTATGAATCAGTCCCTTCCTCCCTCCTCTCCTCTCCGCTCATGTGAAGCTGCCTGGCGCAGGAGGATGCTGCTAGGCGCCTTTCACCGCACAAAACCAATGCCCCTATGCTGGGAAACAGGGAGCCAAGGCGTGGACGATGAAAAAGAAAAGTAAACGGCTTCAAGGAAGGATGTAGAGGCAGCTTCTGTAAATATGTAATCGCGCGCAGGGGTAGCGAGTCGAGGACGGCAGTGGTGTGAATTCGCAGCTTGCAGCATGACATATCTGTAGCGACCATTATTGCAAAAATATGGGCTCTCAAGTTGTGCAAACGCTACGCCAAGGAGTCTGGGCTTCACTGACCGGAGGATGGTATCATGATCCAGAGCAGAATAAATTCAACAATTCATGTCACCTGTATTTATGGATGTTTTTGCTCATGCTTCCATTATCTCTTCATTTGGTGAGTGATACGATGCCGCAGGCCGCCGATAATATGGGTTCTGCAATTAGAAAGCATTCAGTGCGTTATTGCTGCAGAAACCTACACGGAATATTTCTCTGAAGAAATAAAATTGATTAACGCGTTAAATGTATTGTATTTTATATCAATTTTGGTGTTTGTTTGGTGCTAGCACTGTCGCATTTTTCTTCTGCATAGCCTCCTGTACAGTACAGGTGATGAACGTCTCAAAGCATTGTTTTGCATTTACAGTATACAAAAGTGTGCACAGGATATATTACGTGTTTTTGTCAGTGGTAAAGAAATTACAACAAATAAATTATTAAGATTGTCATTGAGATAATAATACAAATCCAAAAATGTACTTTACTATTTTATAGTTGATCTAGCTATATCTAAAATAGCTCCAAAGATGTCATGGCTCTGATGTGTTTTCCCTCTTTTCCTTCCTCAGGCTCTTCCACCCACCACTACCACCCTCAGTATTTACTGCACCTCAGTGACAGTTTTCTTTATTGTCATTAAGATGGTAAATTATCGCCTCCATCTAATGTTCGATCAGGGTGACATTGTAGCCCAGAATAGTGTGCCTGACATCAGTAAAGGTGTAGACAAGAAAAGCAACGCATCTGATTCCTGTCTTCCATCTCTAAGGTAAGATCCAAAATCATTTGTGCCATTTACTGATTTCAATATTATTTTTGCAGTTTCATTTTCTGTTATTGTCTTATGCCTCCTGTCCTCAATGCATGTAAACTCCACTGCCGAACGTACTTTGTTATATGTGACCCTGGACCACAAAACCAGTCATAAGGCTCAATTTTTCGAAATTGAGATTTATACATCATCTGAAAGCTGAATAAATAAGCTTTCCATTGATGTATGGTTTTGTTAGGATAGGACAATAATTGACCGAGATACAACTATGTGAAAATCTGGAATCTGAGGGTGCAAAAAACAAAAAAAAAAAAAAAAAAATTGCCTTTAAAGCTGTATAAAAGTTCTTAGCAATGTATATTACTAATCTAACTAAGACGTTTTGATATATTTATGGTAGGAAATTTACAAAATATCTTCAAGGAACATGATCTTTACTTAATATCCTAATGATTTTTGGCATAAAAGAAAAATCGATAATTTTGACCCATAAAATGTATTTTTAGTTATTGCTACAAATACACCCGTGCTACTTAAGACTAAGTTTTTTGGTCCAGGGTCACATGTTTGTCTCGTGACCAGGCTAAAGTCTGAACTGTTTTAATCTACAGGAAGAGCAGCACAGTTCCTGACAGTGTTGCCACATCAGTATTGACCAAAAACAGACCAAGTCCAGTAATACAAGTCACAGTGAAACAGACTGAAACAGACAGTGGACTGATTGGAGTGAGCAATACTTTCATGAATTTATGTACCATAATTATTTACATTTACTTTGCAAAATACGTATTTTTACAGAATGTCACAAATATGTTAATGGTAATTGGTATAACAGCAACACTAAACTGCTTTACACAAATCTCACAGTGGATATTGTTACGTATTCAATTTTTTGTGCACTTTAAATAATTTTTTTTTTGTTAACCTGCTTTACAAAACTGTGAAGGAGTGTCCAAAATCTGAGGAGCTGAAGAATATAGAGGGTATGTACCAGCTTTAATTATAGCACTGGCCTGGTTTCACTGCAGTGCAAGAGATCCTCACAATTCTGGGAACATGCTGTGCAGATACATCACTGTAAGTTTCTGTCACAGAGCCTTGCATATGAACTGAGGAACAACTTGACTACTTTCTATCTTGCCTCAGTTACACGTCACACTGAGTGTGACATCCTGCCAGGACCTCTCAAAAAGAGCTGTCAGACAGCTTTGTCAGAAAGCCCAAACACAGCTTCACACTTACATTGTGAGGGTCTCCGACTGCATCAAAAACACAGACTTTTTTTACAATATTTTATTGAATTTAATGAAGAAGTGTAAGTCGTTCATGTAATATATTATAAAAAGATTTTTTTTAAGTCTAATATATATACTGATATATACTAAGGAAATCTGGCTAAAGGGATTCTATTCATTTTTCACCCAAAATAGAAAATTCTGTCATCCTTTCTTCACCCTCATGTTGTTCCAAACCCATAAGACTTTGGTTAATCTTAAAAGCACAAATTAAAAATAAATACATGAATAAATTGAAAGTCATTCATTGAAAGTCCTTGTCACCAAAACTTAGAAGATCCAAAAAGGTTATAAAGGCATCATAAAATGAATCCATATGAATCAAGCGGTTTTATATCTTGTGAAGTGATATGATCACTTTATATGTTGAACAGATTTAATTTAGGTTTTTGTTCACATCTAAATAGTGATCATAGAGATTGTGTATGCATCTTGTGTAATTTAATCTGACTCCTTGGAAGTTTTGGTTACCTGGACTGTCAATAGAGTCAGAAATCTCTCAAGTTTTAGTAAATCTTCATTTGTGTTTCAAAGACTAACTTAAGTCCAATGGAACGACATGAGGGTGGGTCAGTGATGACAGAAATCTAATCTTTGGTTGAACTAAACATTTAAAGCAGTTTGTGACATCAACCAATGGGGTTCATCGTCTGGTAGCTATTGAATTCAATTCTTTCATAAACCATATGCCTGTTTGACATTTTAAACATGCTGTTTGTATACTGACTGGCTTTTACAGGTCAGAGTGATGAACGATCTAGGCCAGAGGCGGAGGAGCGACTCACCCCTGAGGATGTGTTCAGTCCCAACACTGACCAGTCTGCCCCCCTCCTGCAGGGAGAGCAGATTCCTTCAGCCCACAGGGACAAAGCTGAGGATAATGTACCACCTTCCCCTGTGAATGAAGAAGACAGTATAGAGGAGAAAGACAAACCCCCAACCGACCCCAACAACAATAATACCTCTCTAGAAATCACACGAGACGCCGATGATGGAGAAACACCCGAGGAGAATTATTGCTCGGATGAAATTGCCGTGGTGCTGGTTGACAACTCGAGTCCCTCAGCCCACCTGGACGAGAGTGACACGGTGAAGATCATTATCACAATGAGCTGTGACCCACAGACAGCAGCCGAACTGGAGGAGTCCGTCAAACAGAGCATTTTAGAGTCAGCTCAGTCCCAGCAGGGAGAATCCGACTGTCCTGTCAAAATTCCTGTCATCACTTTTGATTCGCCTCACGAAGTAGAGGAACCCTCCGCAGGTGATGAAAAAGAAGATACACTGCTTGCAGAAGACAGCTCAGTTCAGGAGAAGTCCGAACATCAAGACAGTCTTCTTGCCAAAGAGCCAATCAGTTCTGACTCTGCTCAAGAATGCAAAGAAATAGAGAGCAATGAGCTTGAGATGCCCAACCTGAGCCCCCAAGTGACCAATAACAGCTCGTCAGGCATTGATGTGAACTCCCACACTGAAGAAAATGACCCACCTGAGCTTAAAGTGGATGCTGATGGATTCTTGCAGATCCCCTCAGTGTATATGAGGTGCACTCAGAGTGGAAGAACACATGCTAGGGGACTCAGTATTGACAGTGGACGAGATGCTGTCCTCATTAGCCACAGAGCTAAAGATAAGCTCGGTACAATGACCTCCTCTAAATCAGACCTAGAAGCCAAGGAGGGACAGATACCCAATGAGTCCAACTTTGTTGAGTTTGTCTCTTTGCTGGAATCAATCAATAGCACCAGATTTGGTGGAGGAAATGAGGCTGAGAAGGAGAATGAAAAGAGAAATGGTGAGTGCTGATTTATGACACTGGATTTAATATCTTAACTCAAACTAATGGTCCAACTCCTTTCAGAGCAAAGTATGATGGCAGAGAAGAACTCGGATGTGTCGGAATCCACAGGACAACAACAGGAGCGTCCAAATCCCCCAAACAGTCTGGCTACAGACACAATGAAAACCATTCCAGAAACTCTCATTCCTATTGTTTCTCCAGAGAGGTGGGTATTGTGCCATCTGGCACACTGTAAATTGCTGTGGATAAAAGCATCTGCTGAATGACTGCTGCTATTTACTTTCTTTTTAAACCTGAACATAAACATGATATTTGCATATGTAGAGAACATATGATTTATAGTATTAAAGTATAATATTATGTACATACTGTACACAGTACTCTTCAAATGTTTTAGTCAGTAGAGCTTTTTAATTTGATTAATAATTAATACACTTTATTATTAATAAAATATTGTAATTTTAGCAAGGACAGACACACGGTGATTAAAAAAACGTCCCTTTAGGAGCTCTTCATTAAAGTGATAAAAAGTGATGGAAAAGACAAATAATGGCTGCTGAAAATCCTTTGCCATCACAGGAAAAAATTACATTTTAAAATATATTCAAATAGAAAACACTTATTTTAAATTTTAGTAATGTTTCACAATATTGCTGTTTTTACAGTATTTTTGTTCAAACGAATGCAGCCTTGGTGAGCGTTAGAGACTTTTAAACAAAAATAATATATAATATATATATTACCCCAAACTTTTGAATGGTAGTGTGTGTACCTCATATGAAAAACAACAGTTATTAATACAAATTCACTTCACTTTAGGGTTAATATTCTCTTTATCCTCCCAGTCCACAGACAGATAAGGAGAGGGACCCTGATTATGATTCTCTGCCCTCACAAACATCCCAGTCAGAGAGCTCTATGCTTCAGGTCATCTGTAGACCAGAGGCTACTTCCAAAGAGGAGGCTTACACTTTTCACACTGTTCACAGTGAGTACAGTGACAGACAACTATGACAGAAACAATTGTAGTGTGTTATGTGCAGTGTCATATCTCTCTGGTGTTTGTGCACGTAGAGCTGGGCTTTTAACATGTATAATATCTACAGGAGAGAGACCTCGGAAACTGTACAATGAAAGAGCTCTAAACTTACCCCTTGGTGCCGAGCTCATCACGGGCAACATATGGTACAGTATCCTATTCTACTTCTCTTTTACAATCACATCAACTCATATTAAGTCAAAATTTAGTTGTAATGTTACCATCTCTCCATTAGTGATCTCCTCTCCACATCCTCGAACTCCGAGTGCCAGGACGGGTTAGTGGGAGGTCCTTCTGAATGCCCCTTCCAGCGACGCATCCTTCCAACTCGCCGACTCCGGCCCAGGAGAACCCATCCGGAAATCTTCCAGGTGTAGAATCCCTTTATCCTCATATTAAGCTGGCACTGATTCAACACAGTAGACAAAACACAGAAAACATGTTGGTTGTTTTGGTTAAAACACTGTGGGCCAGTTTTGCATGACTCCTAGTTGAGGGTTCCAAGTTGTCTTTTATTTCATGAAGCAAATAATGTGTTCTTCTGGCATTCAAAATAAATTAAAATCCTCTGCCTTCTACCACGTGCTCCCTGTTCTCTGCGGTGCCTCCTCTTAGCAACAATAATTACAGCCATTTCAAGCGCAAAATAGTTTAAGACATGCTTTTTTGAGCGTTAAATAACGGTGCAGATGCCAGTAATTTGACGAGTGCAAACATTAGTAAAACGCGTTGCGTGATTCATTGGAATACTCTCCTCCCAAAACTTTTTTGTCTGAAAGGGAAACGCCTAAAAATGCATATTCAATAAGGTCAGGCCCAAAAATAACTGTCCACGCCTTTTTCAGCGCTAATTCTTCACTGCGTGTCTTTAGTAAAACCTGACAGTACAATTTTAACGCCAAAAGTAAGTAAAACTAGTAAAACTGGCCCATAGTCTTAAAGGATAGTTCAACCAAAAATGAAAATTCAGCCAACATTTACCGAGGGTTTAAATATTTCTCATACACAGGAGGAGGACTCCTTAGATGAATCATCCGAGACATCAACCCAAGAGAAACCCTCAAGAAAGCTGTACTATAAACTAAAGGTTTTTCCTGGGAAATGGGTGAACATATTGTACGATCGCTTAACCTTGATGGCATTGTTAGACAGGTGAGTGTGACAATGAAAGTGTTCCTTTTTAGACATTGCATTGCTGTTCAAACAACATTAAGAACAAAAACATGCGCTGTGTTTTTGCAGGAACGAGGATATGACTGAAAACATGGTGGCTGTATTCTTAGCTTTCTTGGTGGCTTTTCTGGGGTTTGTGCTTCTAAATGAGGGCTGCTTCAAAGACATCTGGGTCTTTCAGTTCTGCCTGGTCATTGCTAGCTGTCAGTATTCCTTGCTGAAGGTACTGTGTTCCTCATTTTACAGCCTGTTTTTGCTGAAAATGAATCTGCTGCTAGGCTGCCTGCTAAAGCCTCTTATGTTTTATAGAGTGTTCAGCCAGATGCAGCTTCACCTACTCATGTGAGTTTTCTAGATAAGCATTCAAGAAAATTTCATATAGTTATGTTTAAAAGGATGAAGAAAGCTGATAGTGTTTTTTCTCTTTTTTTTTTTACAGGGCCATAATCAAATTGTCATCTACAGCCGTGCTGCGTATTTCTGTATGTTCTGTGGCCTTATTTGGATTTTGGAGATATTGTTGAGAACACCAGACCTCCCTGTGTCCACCATCTATGGCATCACAATAGTAACATCAGACGCCCTTCAGTACCTGCAAGACATTTTAGTCGGTATGTGTTTTTGTGCATGTTTGAAAAATTACAGATGGAGTCAAACGTGACTGATAGACATTTGACTTGATGTTGATCTGATCTTTTCAGGGTTTACATACTGCTTTCCAGTAACATTCCTTCTTGGCCTCTTTCCGCAAATCAACACTTTTGTTATATACTTTTTAGAACAAATTGACATGCACTTTTTTGGAGGTACAGGTACGTATCCATGCTTTTGACCATTTCTTGACAAACATGGATAATTAAAAATAAGTTGGAGGATACTAATGTTTCTGATTTCTGCTTAGCTGCAACTGGGCTCCCATCTGCTGTGTACTGCATAGTAAGGAGTCTTATAGCGCTATCTTTACTCTACGGATTCTGTCTTGGCGCTTTGAAGGTAAGATCTGTTGGAATTATGTATTATAAATGACAACATGCATTTAATCTGGTGGAATAAAATGAGTAAGTATACTTCAGAAATGAGTAGATCTTCAGTATGAATAGTTTATTTTTTAATGCAAAACAAACTAGATTGTAAGTTTGTAATGGTAATGGCATCTTCTGTGTAGGAGCCTTGGGATGAACAGCATATTCCAGCACTTTTCTCTGGTTTCTGTGCCCTGCTAGTGGTCCTGTCCTATCATCTTAGTCGACAAAGCAGTGATCCATCTGTCTTATGGTAAGAACACTATGCACTTTCCACTGATCATTTGGTTAGGAACATTTTGAACTGCTGCCATAGCTTGAAGCCCTGAAAATATGCCAGTACTCGGTTTGTAAGCACATATTTCTTTGTTTCTTTTATCTCAGCTCATTGATTAAGTCCAAGCTGATGCCTTCACTTGGACATGTTGAGGAAGAGGAGGAGGAAATATCTGCTGAGAGCACAGACCCTCTTCCAGAGAAACTCAGATGCTCAGTGGTAGGCATCTTTTGATTTTTATTTCACCTGAACATTGACAAGAATAATCAGATGTACAATACTATTCAAAAGTTTGGAGTCAAGAAGCCTCTTATGTCTCCCATGTATTTGGTTTAAAAAGTAATATTGTGAAATATTATTACAATTTAAAACAAGTGTTTTCTATTTGAATATGCTTTAAAATGTAATTTATTCCTGTGAAGGCAAAGCTGAATTATTCCAGTGTCACATGATCCTTCAGAAATCATACTAATATGCTGTTTTGATTATAAATGTTGAAAACAGTTGTGCTGCTTAATATTTTTGTGGAAAGTCCAAAAGGACAGTATTTATTTGAAATAGAAATCTTTGGTAACATTATAAATGTCTTTACTGTTTTTGAACAATTCAATGGTTCTTTGCTGAATGAAAGTATTAGTTTCTTTTGAATGGAGTTATAATATTTGCATCTAAGCAATCTTGTATTAATTATCATTAATGGCTTATATTTTATGTTGCAGAAAGAGATTTTACTGTCAGATCTGGTTGTCTGTATTCTTGCCTCCGTTTTGACCTTTGCAATAACAGCCAGCACGGTTTTCCTTTCTTTACGGGTAAGTCTCTCTTCCTTTTAAATTTCCTATACATAAGACAATGACTACATATTCAATAAAGCTTGCAGTATACATATCAACTAACAATTTTTTTCATCACATGCAGCCATTTGTGTCCATAGTGCTGTATGCATTAGCAGCCACTGTGGGCTTTGTCACCCACTATCTCATCCCTCAGTTACGGAAACACCATCCCTGGCTGTGGATCTCTCATCCTGTGCTGAAGAGCAAGGAGTACTCACAGTTTGAACCCAGAGGTCAGTTCCCTGCACTTCTGTGATGTGTCTGCTGTAATACATTGTGTTATTAATATGAATTCATTTCAGTATTCTGTTTTCAGAGGATGCTCACTTGATGTGGTTCGAGCATCTCTATGTGGGGCTGTTGACTTTTGAGAAGTATATCGTCTACCCAGCCATTGTCCTCAGTGCACTTACCAACGATGGCTTCGCCCTCAGCCATCGAAAGAAATTAGGAATACAGTAAGTATCCTTCTCCTTATTCTTGTTTAACGAAGATTTTGAAATTTTTTTTATGTTTTACTCTTCAGTCAATCCCATAATTTATATTAAACGACCCTAACTGTATATTGGCATTAGTATTATATAATGCTATTGTGTTTATACACTTAAAGGTCTCGTTCAGAAATCAGTGTAAAATGCAGATTTGGTGCTCAAGAAACATTTATTATTATCCGTGTTAAAAACAGTTGTGCTGCTTAAAACGTTTATGGAAACCAATAGTAGTTGAAATATAAATCTTTTGATCAATGTAATGCATCCCTGCAATTTCTTTTTTGATCAAAAATCTTTTACATGGTTACAAAAGATTTCTATTTCAAATATATTATATTTTTTTTGAAAACTCTGAAATTTTTTTTTTTTTTTGATCAGTATTGTATATATACACATTTCTTTGTAACTTTCTATTTGTCAAAAGGAAAATGTTTAATTGTCAAATGTATAATTATTTGCTAAATAAAATAATTAAACAGCTCTACTGATTTGTAATAATCTAATCTAAACTACACTGAAAAAAATCAAAAAAATAAATTAGGACCATATCAGAATATTAGAATGATTTTTGAAAGATGACTATGATTATGAATACTAGAGTAATGGCTGCTGAAGATTCATATAATTTATTTCAAAATAAATTAAAACAGAAAACAGTTATTTTAAATTGCTATATTATTACACAGTATTGCTGTTTTTACTGTAGTTTTTAAATAAATAAATGGTGCCTTGGTGAGCAGAATTGGTACCCAATAAGAAGCTAATAACACATGTTACTGAGCATTGTGGAGGTGTTAGCAGAATCAGAGTCACCCTGATTGGTTTTTGCTGTGCTTGGCTGTATGCTGCCTCTGCACCTGAGTGGCTCAGGTGTCTGTGTCTCGCTCCAGCTGTGATGTCTTGTTGATGACAGTTGCTGGGATGAAGCTTCTTCGTGCCTCCTTCTGCAATCCCAGCTACCAGTTCCTCACGCTCATCTTCACCATCATCTTCTTTGAGTTTGACTGCAGCAGTGCCTCTGAGACATTCCTGCTCAACTTCTTCCTCATGTCCATCGTCTTCAACAAGGTCAGTGCTATGGGTTGGATGGACATTAGTGCAATGAAACACTCATCATTAACAATGCCCTACACATTTGTGTTGATTTAGCATTCATTTAGTAAAATAGGTAATATAATAAGAAAATACAATAATACAAAAAATAATACAATTAAAGTCTGTTTTTTTTTTCAAGTTAGATAAAAAAGTTAAAGTCTATTGTGCCAGACTATTGTCTAAAATAGCTCACAGCAGACAGTGCATTTAGTAACTAGTCCCAAAATAACTGCCTTTGTTGTCTTGTGAACTCTTACAACAGCTCTTTGTTGTTTTGTCAACAGCTTTGGGATCTTCTCCACAAGCTACACTTCATTCTGGTGTATATTGCCCCCTGGCAGATAGCATGGGGTAGTGCATTTCATGCATTTGCACAACCCTTCGCTGTACCTCATATCCTTACAATCTGTCCAGTTTGAGTGTTTATATTGGTAGTACATCCCAAGCACTATGTTCACTCCTAATTTTAATCTGTTAAAGTAAAGGTGCTATAAACCAGGAGTTTTCAAACTTTAAGAAATATAATAAATACAGTACACTGGTTTACAGCCAGTGTTTTGAAAGCAGAATGAAAATAATGTAATATTCAAAAAGTAATTATTATTATTATTATTATTCCCTTTATTTATATATTTAGTTTCATTTTTTTTCCAAAGTCAGGTGTGTTTTCTCAGAATGCTTCTTAGAGTGTCAGGTAGTTGACAGCGCCTTTAAATTACTCTGGTAGTATGTTAACTTAAAGGCATAAAAAAAAACTATGTTGTGAAAAAATGTGTAAAATATTATCTAGAAAATATTTAATAATATTTATGTTACATTGACATTTCATCTTTTTTGTCAACATACAGTAATTACATAATTTGTCATTAATCATGATTTCCAGGCAGTGTTTACAAAGCAGAGTGAAATTATATTATTGTAAAAAAAAAAAAATGTAATTTTCTTCTGAGTCAGGTGTGTATTCTCATGATACCTATTAAGAGTGTCAAATAGTTGAGAAAGAAATTGATTACAACACCTTTAAGGACAGTCATCATACCTCCAAATGTAGTAGCACACATATTTAGCTTTTTCCTTGACGGAGCAGCTCAGATTCTGCCATGCTGCTGCTGCAGACGTTCATCACGACGCTCTTCTACACACCGCTCAGCCCGTTTCTTGGGAGCGCCATTTTTATCACCTCTTATCCACGGCCTGTAAAATTCTGGGAGAGGAACTACAAGTAAGCTGCCTCTTATTTTCACATGTACATGAAATATGCATTCAACCTCAAGAGTGACGTAATGCACTGGCAGCCAGCCGCACACTTGAGTGCAGGTTTCTGTCTTCTAGGGCACTAGGAAGAATAAGAGCATATTTCACTATTTTGAGAACAGCTGTTGAGGCTGGGCATGTTTGGCATGTACTTGCCTTGTTTCCTCTGGGACAAAGTTCCGTCATGGTTGATGGGCTTTATCTGAAGTCCAACAGTCTGTAGCAGCAGAGAGAAAACCACACTATGTTGAATTATTGATGTAGTTTCCAACCACAAATGTGATGACACAGAATGTTTCTGTTGTTGATATTAAACTTGAATGGTGGTACAGGCACAGGCATCGGATTAAATGGGGTGCTTGACATGACTGAATATTTCACTTCATGAACTTTTCATTTGGTTTTTCAGCACCAAACGAATCGACAATTCCAACAGCCGACTGGTGTCTCAGGTTGACAAAGAGACTGGTAAATACTGTCTTTATCTATACACGTCTTATAAACACACACACATCCTATAAACAGTTTACTGCTGTGAAAAATGTATCAAATATTTATGTTTTCAGATCTGTGTTAAAGGAAAGTTTATCCCAAAAAGACAATTGTGTGATTTTCTCTCCCTCATGTTGTTCTAAACTTGTATGACTGTTTTAAGTGAGTAAGGACTGGTGGTGTCAAGCTCCAAAAGCTTTCTGACTCCTTGAACAGTTTTCAAAGATGCCACTATCTAAGCTGATATGTGCCTCTAGTACTTCTGTTGTAACTAAAATAAATAAAAAATGTCAGTTCAATGTTGTGCATCTTTTAGAATTTTTTAAGATTTTAATTAAGACTTATTACGATAATTAATACTTAAAAATTAAGACCTATTCAGCCGTCTGATTGAGAACCACTTATTTTTACTTATTTTATATGCAGCATTTTAAGATGCATGTTAAAATTGTATTATTGCTTTTGTGTTTTTTTCCAAGTTACATGCTTATATGCAGTAACTGAGAACATTAACAAAAATACTGTTTTCAGGGAAGTTTTAAAGTTGGTCACTTTAAAGACGCTCTAAAGTACTTTGGCTTTTAACATAAAATTGTATGTTTATTTTTTATATTACTTTTATTTATATTTTATTTACATGCATTTATGTATGTATATATTACAATATATTTCACACTCTAAAGTACTTTGGCATTTAATACAAAATTTTATATATGTTTTAGTTTTATTTTTACTCACTTTTATTTATGTTATGCATGTATTATTTACAGTACATTTCACATTTATTTATTTTTTTATTTATGTTCTAAACTGATAAACTGGTTAAATACACTTCCTATCAGTAATGTTCAATTGTTAATATTATAAGCTTGATATGATAATATTATGTTTGAGAGTTTTGCCTATTTTCCTTGGAGTTTGACAGACCTTTCACTTTCAATATATGAAAAAGAATGGCCAGAATATTCTTCCATGTTTCATGAAAGAGAGAAAGTCATACAGAGTAAAATATGATTATGTTTTTATTTTGGGGTGAACTATCCTTTTAGGATTTGATTTTTGATAATGCACGAAGGTTCAGTTTCGTTGTAAACACTGTTCAAACTTTTTCAGTATGTCAGATGTTGTTTTAGGATGCCATGTCTCTACTATTACCGAAGACACAACAGTGTCCTCATACATTTTTGAATAAAAATGTTCAGACATTATGCGCTCACCATGTAGGCTGTGATGACAACAATCTCAACTCAATCTTCTACGAGTACCTGACGCGCTCCTTGCAGCATTCTTTATGTGGAGACCTGATGTTGGGCCGCTGGGGGAATTACTGTGCTGGAGATTGCTTCATCCTGGCTTCTGACTACCTTAATGCACTTGTTCACCTCATCGAAGTTGGCAACGGTCTGGTCACCTTCCAGCTACGAGGCCTGGAGTTCAGGGGTAAATGGTTTTAACATTATATTGTCACACTGAGGTCAGTGTTCCCTCTCGTCACAGTGACTTTCTCATTTCCTCAGGTACTTACTGTCAGCAGCGGGAGGTGGAGGCCATCACAGAGGGTGTAGAGGAGGACGATTCTTGCTGCTGCTGTGAGCCGGGTCATTTGCCCCATGTGCTGTCCTGCAATGCTGCTTTCAACCTCCGTTGGCTGGCCTGGGAGGTGACCACCACTAAGTATCTGCTGGAGGGCTACAGCATCAGCGAGAACAACGCTGCAACCATGCTGCAAGTTTATGACTTGCGCAAGCTGCTCGTCACTTACTACCTTAAGGTACCACTAACACTGTTGTGAGACTTCTTTATTTTAGAAGAGGTGTAATAGTTGTGTATAACAATGTATAACAGTTGTAATAGTTCAGTATACTTATGTAAGGACTTATGTATCGTAAGTCCTTATGTATTAGTTAGGATACTTATGTTATATACAAGTAGGAATAAGAATTGTTACATTCAAATTACTCTTAACAACAGTTTAATAAACAGTTCTTTTATTAGCTGTAAAGAATTATACATAGCCAAATGAGATTAAAAATTTTTTTTTTAAATCATTCTTGTAAATGGTGTTTACACAGACATACAGTAAATGCAATCCAATCATTTATTTATTACATCTTATTTTTAACACTAGGCATCATAAACGTACTGATTTTGTAAAAGGTTACAGAGAAAAAAAATGGGCATCATACATTAAACGAGGGTCTGTGACTCTGCGGTTTTCTGTGAAATCTGTCAACTCAAATCTGCAGACTGGTTCTGACTTTAAGCAACTTGCATCAATTCCCTCAGACTGTAAACCAGGGCAAAAATCTGTCCTGTAGTAGCGTATTCCAGCCTTAAAGTGACAGTTTACCTAAAAATGAAAATTCTGTCATTAATTACTCACCCTCATCCAAACCTGTAAGACCTTCGTTCATCTTTGTAACACAAATTAAGATATTTTTGATGAAATCTAAGAGCTTTCTACTAGTTTCTGAATGCAGCTACCACGTTCAAGGCCCAGAAAGGTTGTAAGGACATCATTAAAATATGAGACATCACTGGTTGGTAAGATGGACAACACTCACATCTCTGGATTTTTTAATCATTTCTATCTTCAGAGTATCATCTACTACCTGGTGATCAACCCCAAGCTGCAGATATGGGTTAAAGACCAGTCCATGCAGGAAGCCCTGCAGCCGTACACCAAATGGCATCACATCGAGAAGGACACGGCTGTGTTCAGCATGAAGATTGATGAGGACTATGTCCACTGTCTGCAGGGGGTCACCAGGGCCAGCTACTGTAACGTCTACCTGGAGTGGATCCAATACTGTGCCAACAAACTAGAGGAGGTGAGGAGACACAAATGCCATTTCTTAGAGTGATACAAAGTAGAGCTGATACAAGGTAGTCTTGAAGGACGCGATAGAAAACAGCATATGACCGATGTGCAAATGGTGCAAAACTTGGGAATTACCTTTGGTAGGACAGTTGAGCTCTGGCATTTCCACAATAAAGTGATCTAAACTTGAATGTTCAATCTAAAGTTTTGTTTTTTGTCCTCAGCCAGTGGACAGCGATGAAGATTCTCCATTGGTTACTCTGTGTTTCGCTCTATCTGTACTTGGACGGAGATCTCTCAGCACAGCAGCGCACAACAGATCCAACAGGTATACTTCTCAGCATTAGTGCCGTGCACCTCAACAGATAAAACATATTAAGACTGTTCAATAAAGAATAATTCTTAGTTTGATGGATGTCAGTCAAAAGCAAGAAGAATACCAAATAGTATTTGTACTGCCATAATAGATTGCACATTTCAATGGTTTCCTCTTCAGTCTGGAGTCATTCCTCTATGGCTTCAACACGCTGTTCAAAGGTGACTTCCGTATTGCTGCTAAGGATGAATGGGTTTTTGCTGACATGGACCTGCTACAGACGGTGGTGGCCCCAGCCGTGAGAATGAGTCTGAAACTTCACCAAGTGAGATGATTTTACAATGTCATTAATGCAATATCCAAACATTTCACATTTACCTTTGGTATAACCTCAATAATTTGACTTATACAGGACCACTTCACAAGCCTGGAGGAGACGGAGGAGCCTGCCGTGCTTTACGAGGCCATAAGCAACTACAGAACCAGTCTAGTAATATGTCACGAGAGTGACCCCGCCTGGAGAAGAGCGGTACTGTCCAGTCGAGAAACACTGCTCACGCTCCGGCACATGGTAGATGAAGGCGCAGATGAGTACAAGATCATCATGCTCTACAAACGACATCTCAGCTTCAAAGTTATAAAGGCAAGAGAGCAAAACTATATTTTAGAATATAATAGAAATTATCCTGAAAAAGATCACTGTCACTGTTTAATTTTATTCAATTTTTGCATTTTGTATAGTTTTTCATTTCCATTCCAAGTTTAGTTTTAATTAATTCATTTATAAAATAAATAATAAAAACTGCTTTTTCACTTTTTTTTTTTGTAATTTTAGTTTTTAGAGATTAATGAAATTAGATAATCCAATATTGATTGATTATTTATAGTTAATTAGTTGTATTTTAGGTGGTGTAGTGCACATTTATAGATGTATTTTATTTGTAAAATGTTATAATAGATAACTAATATTAAATACTAATATATACAATCAAATCCTAAATTTATTCAGACACCTTCAACATTTCTCACATTATCACAGTTTATTTGCTATAGTTTAGAAAATTGTAATAAAATATGACAAGAACCGTGTCAGAACAAATTCATCTTGATAATGTCAGATAACTTTGATAGAAAGGTACGTAATGAATTAGGTTGAATAGCAGTCTGTGGGGTAAAAAGGTTCATTAGCAATTAAAGAAAAACACTTGAGCAAAACATGGTCAGGTCAAAGTGTCTGAATAATTTTTGGTCCCAAGTTTTTATCAATTTTACTGGTAGTCCACTGTATGAAGAATTTTAGGGTATAATATACTTTTCACAGTTTACTTTATTTTGCTATCCTCACTTACATACATGAACTATAGTGTCCTGCACCTACTAGTATAAAAATATAAAAAATTATATCTGGTGTCTGAATAATTTTTGATTTGACTGTGTGTGTGTGTGTGTGTGTGTGTGTGTGTATATATATATATATATATAGATAGATAGATACATACATACATACATACATACACACACACACACATTATATATGAAAGAGAATATGCACTATGAACCAACTGATCTAAAGCCTAACAATGAAATAAATGATTTTATCATTTTGTCACTATTCATTATTTGCTATTCACATATTCAGGCCTAATAGATTTGCATGTTTATTATGTCCTTACACTGATTGTTATTCTTTTTTTTCTCATTCAGATAAATAAAGAATGTGTGCGAGGGCTGTGGGCAGGTCAGCAGCAGGAGCTCATCTTCCTCCGGAACCGCAATCCTGAGCGTGGAAGCATCCAGAACTCAAAGCAGGCTCTGCGAAACATGATCAATTCCTCCTGCGACCAGCCTCTGGGTTACCCCATGTTTGTGTCCCCACTAACCACCTCGTATATGGGAACTCACAAGCAGATCAGAAACATATGGGGCGGCCCACTCAGTTTGGAAAGCATTCGCACCTGGCTGCTCTCCAGGTGGTTTCGGTATGTATGAGGCATTAAGAAACAATTATCTCAAAAATCTAAGCTGTAGATGAGTTTATTTCTTCATCGGAACATCTGCTGTTTGGACTCTCATTCTGACGGCACCCATTCACTGCAGAGGAGCAAGTGATGTAATGCTAAATTTCTCCAAATCTGTTCTGTTTAAAAAACAAACTCATCCACATCTTAGATGGCCTGAGGGTGAGTACATTTTCAGCAATTTTTTCCTTCTAGTCTGAAAAGGTCTTTTTCTAAACCTTCCTTGCACTTTCTAGGGTGAGGAAAGATAACCTTACCAGCTGTAACAGTGGCATGAACATGGAGGATATGGATTGTGCTGGTTCCTCCTTAAGTCAGAATCATAACTCCGCCACATCCCAGAGCCTAAGCCTTTATCACGGCCGCCCTCGCAGCTCCCAGTCCAGACACCACGGAGGTCAGAACATACTATGCATCTGTACAGTTTGCAGTCCTAAAGCCTGTAAGAAATGTAACATATTTGTTAAAGTAATTTTTTTTCTCCACAGGTCACCGGGAGTATCGCAGCCGCTCAGTGCAACCTCAGGGCCAGCGGCCCCCTGTCACCAGTCGATCGGGTCCCATCCTGGACAGCCAGCACGGCTCGGGCTCTGGAGGCCCTGGGCTAGTGCATCGCCTTTCCAACAGCCAGCTGTCCTTCAACACCTCCTCCATTGCCTCCGTCTTTTCCCAGGTGCCTCGTTTGTCAACAACAGGGCCTCTGGCATCAGCCACAGGTCAGCATCGCTCCAGCCAGGTGTCTTCTTCCAGCTCCACACTGAGCCTGCTGTTTGGCAAGCGGAGCTTCTCCAGCGGCTTGGTTATCTCGGGCCTCTCTGCAGCTGAGGGGGGAAACACCAGCGATACGCAGTCCTCAAGCTCCGTCAACATCGTCCTGGGCCCGTCCTGTCGCTCGAGTCGAGCAACACAGGTGAGATGATGTCTTTGAGGTGTTTTTACAATGATATACAAAACATTATTGTTAAACTATTTTCAAGGAACAAAAGCTTGCAAGAATGGACCGCTATTAGCCTCCAGATGGGATTTTGTCCATTTTCACCAGCTGCTAATTGCCCATTCCAAGGTTTTTATGGTCAATCTAGACATTTAAAGCAGAGGCTAGTGAAACACTTCACTTCAAAATTATTTATAACTTAGAATAAAGAATATATATATATATATATATATATATATATATATATATATATATATATATATATATATATATATATATATATATAAAACGCTTCACACTCTTACATTTCAGCTATAGAAAAATACATATATATTCAATGATCTGTCAAATAATATTCATTTGCAGTGTTCTTTAAGGTTAGGTTAAATTTATTTGTCTCCCGTTCTCCCGTGAAATTTGGCTTGGACAAAGGGCGTGCTGCGCAAAAAAGACATAACATAAAAGACATAAAAAAAAAAAAGCAACTACTTATTAAAAAGTTTTTTGGACTCTGGTGCCAGTGGTCGGTCAATTGAGAAAATGTACCAAACCATTAATATTTCATATCTGCCTTGCATCTACATTTTGCACGACTTTTAAATAAATAATGCACTTATGTCCCTAAAAAGGGAATTATTTAACATATTTGTAATGAACAGTAATGAGCTAGTCTCGGTTTCATATTTTTGTTTTGATGGATTAAATTTTTATCTTATAGTTCTGTTTATAAGTTTGGGGTCAGTGTATATAAAGCGCTTCGGGTGTACAGCAATACACAAAGCGCTATATAAATATATAAATCTTCTTTATTCATTCATATATATATATATATATATCTCAATACAAAAAAGTATTTAGTCAGCCACCAATTGTGCAAGTTCTCCCACTTAAAAAGATGAGAGAGGCCTATGATAATAATCATCATAGGTATACTTCAACTATGAGAGACAAACTGAGAAAGAAAAAAAATAATAAATCCAGAAAATCACATTGTAGGATTTTTAAAGAATTTATTTGCAAATTATGGTGGAAAATAAGTATCTGGTCAATAACAAAATTTCATTTCAATACTTTGTTATATACCCTTTGTTGGCAATGACAGAGGTCAAATGTTTTCTGTAAGTCTTCACACACTGTTGCTGGTATTTTGGCCCATTCCTCCATGCAGATCTCCTCTAGAGCAGTAATGTTTTGGGGCTGTCGCTGGGCAACACGGACTTTCAACTCCCTCCAAAGATTTTCGATGGGGTTGAGATCTGGAGACTGGCTACGCCACTCCAGGACCTTGAAATGCTTCTTACGAAGCCACTCCTTCGTTGCCCGGGCGGTGTGTTTGGGATCATTGTCATGCTGAAAGACCCAGCCACGTTTCATCTTCAATGCCCTTGCTGATGGAAGGAGGTTTTCACTCAAAATCTCACGATACATGGCCCCATTCATTCTTTCATTTACACGGATCAGTCATCCTGGTCCCTTTGCAGAAAAACAGCCCCAAAGCATGATGTTTCCACCCCCATGCTTCACAGTAGGTATGGTGTTCTTTGGATGCAACTCAGCATTCTTTCTCCTCCAAACACGACAAGTTGAGTTTTTACCAAAAAGTTCTATTTTGGTTTCATCTGACCATATGATCATCCAAATGCTCTCTAGCAAACTTCAGACGGGCCCGGACATGTACTGGCTTAAGCAGGGGGACACGTCTGGCACTGCAGGATTTGAGTCCCTGGCGGCGCAGTGTGTTACTGATGGTAGCCTTTGTTACTTTGGTCCCAGCTCTCTGCAGGTCCTTCACTAGGTTCCCCCGTGTGGTTCTGGGATTTTTGCTCACAGTTCTTGTGATCATTTTGACCCCACGGGGTGAGATCTTGCGTGGAGCTCCAGATTGAGGGAGATTATCAGTGGTCTTGTATGTCTTCCATTTTCTAATAATTGCTCCCACAGTTGATTTCTTCACACCAAGCTGCTTACCTATTGCAGATTCAGTCTTCCCAGCCTGGTGCAGGTCTACAATTTTGTTTCTGGTGTCCTTTGACAGCTCTTTGGTCTTGGCCATGGTGGAGTTTGGAGTTGGACTGTTTGAGGTTGTGGACAGGTGTCTTTTATACGGATAACGAGTTCAAACAGATGCCATTAATACAGGTAACGAGTGGAGGACAGAGGAGCCTCTTAAAGAAGAAGTTACAGGTCTGTGAGAGCCAGAAATCTTGCTTGTTTGTAGGTGACCAAATACTTATTTTACCGAGGAATTTACCAATTAATTCTTTAAAAATCCTACAATGTGATTTTCTGGATTTTTTTTTCTCATTTTGTCTCTCAGTTGAGGTATACCTATGATGTATATGTATATGTGTGTGTGTGTGTGTGTGTGTGTGTGTGTGTGTGTGTGTGTGTATATATGTGTGTGTATATATATATATATATATATATACACACACATACACACACTTTCATACATACATATACAAAAATGTGCATTTTATATATACAGTTATAATGTTCCAAAAGATTTCCGAAGGATCATTGGACACTAAAGACTGGAGTAATGACTGCTAAAAATTCAGCTTTACCATCACAAATTACATTGTCAAATGTGTTAAAATTATAAATAGTATTTTTTTGTAATTTTAAATAGTAATATTACACAGTATTAATGGTTTTACTGTATTTTAATCAAATTAATAAGAGACGCAAGAGACTTTTCAAACTTTTGAGTGGTAGATATAACTACATAAGTTTCTGAAGTTAACTTCTCATCGTAAAGCAGCTGAGAAAAAGTTCTTCAGTAGAGTTTCACATCTTTTATTTGAAAAATGCTTCTTTTTTTTTTTAAGTTAATTTTGAACCCTGAATAAACCTAATCATCCTATATTTTTTCTTTCCTCTTCTTTCAACCAGTTTTTCAATTGATCATAATCATAAATAAGTGCCTTTTACAGATTTGTATCAAAAAGTTGTTGCTGTAATTGTTAAAAATCCTTTCTTTTCAGCAGTGGACATCAGAGGCGTACGAGAGCATAGATGCCACCTCCACCATTGCCACGGGACCCAAGGTCCACAGCACAGACAAGAGCCAAGACGACTCCACATCAGCCTTCCACGAGGCTCCGGAGGAGAAAACCATATGAGACCACAACCACCAAATGCCTCAGCCCAGCATGATCAAGCACCTGAGCCCTCAAGTAATGTACATTACAAACGTCTTTTTGTAAAACTAAACATCTGCCATGTGTAGAAATGTAAGTATCCTATTAAAGGGAAAAGAACAGCTCTTCCGAGAGAAAAAAAAAAAAAGATGAACAGGCAAAAAATGTTAATGGCTAAAAATGATTTATGAGAGTGGGCAAAAGCTTGTTGCTGTCCATCTCGGAGATTAAATGGTGGAATCTGATGACTACAAGTATTTCCATTTGCACCTTGAGTGCATGCACTTCACGAACACCATCACTCACAGCGGTGATTGTTTTTATAGAGTGGAAAAATATGAAATGTTGGTCAAATAATGTAAGATCACGTGACTAAAGAAAGTGTCGGGTACGGTTACATAGTAGTTTTCTTGCACACTGCTGTTTTGAAACGTGTTGTGATCCAGATGTGTCATTGGTATATATTAACATACAAGCCCTGCAAGGATTCTGAAGTGGTTACTGATGCATTAAAAGTGACAAGAAAAATGTTATTTCTGCAAATCTTCTAAAAACAACTAAAAGTTGCCATGTTCACTCTTTGGGACACGGTGTGTATGCACTTTCTTCTGATATTTTACCATTAATAAGATGAATAATTGGCCAATAAAAAATTGTTGTAAATTGATCTTTACATACCGGAGTATGGCAAGCACAATCTAAGAGTTGAAGAGTGTGTACTATATTCATAAATTCCTCCACAAACTAAAATGAGGATGGAGTTTCATCTGAAACTATAGTTGATAAAAGCAAAATGAGCATTTTTACTATGGGAAACATGGGGCTTCCATTATATTTATTATGTGACGGGGGTCTGTATGATGTGTTGTAATATAAATGATTTCATGGTAAGCCTAGCCCTTTAATATTATTTGCATATTATAATGCTCCCATAAATAGGGAGATCTCAAAAACCTAAAAATACACTCCCATTAACACAATTTGAATAAAAAAGTTGAAAAATGATCAGAATTTTGTCCTCATTTCATTTTTTTTTTTTTTGCCTGTATAGAGTATCAGTCAAAAGATGCACCATCACATCTGACAAATGTTTTTCTCACGATCTGTTTCGATTTAAAATTTTATGATTTAACAGTTAAAAACAATGTTTTGTAAACTAATATTATTTGTGCCTATGTATGAAGTTCTTTGCAAAAGCAATATTTAAATGTATTATTTCTATTTCATTTTAATTGATGAGGAATTATCATCCTTTCATGTGTTATTTCATAGTTTCAAGGATTTCACTAGTATTCAAAAATGTGAAAAACATTAATAATAAATGACTAGTTGTCTCCAAGCTTTTGACTGGCACTATATATGAATTAAAACATTTTTTGCTTGTTTGTAAACACTTGTCTGAAACCTTTTTCTTTCTTCTTCTTTTTTTTTTTTTTTTACTAATAACATACTTGAGCTATTTTATAAGACCTCTTGATTTGTGTCAGTCTGCTGTTAACGAGAGCAAAACTTTACCTAACGTGCTATTATAAAGTAGAGTTCACAAAACAGATATGATACCCATGACTTTTTGAGGAATTTGTGTCTGGAGAGTCTCTCTTCATAAATCTAAGATCTTTTTTTTTTTTTTTTGGCACATGATAGGCAATCATTACAGAAAATATGAGAATGCCAGTACTTTTAATGCACTCTAGAGCTTATAATATTGTTGCCTGGGGAATAAAGACAAAAATAGTTAAAACACATTGCAACCAGAAAAAGTGAATTTAATTCCGATGTGGAGGTCTTCCAAAAGGAACCATCAGAGCTCATGTGAACCCTCGGAGTGGAATGTGATAAGACTTTAGTACAGTTCTCATGCATGTGAGCTTGAAAAAGTCAATTACTTGACATGTCATTCCTGTGATATCTGCGTTAAACTGCCAAACAACTATTGCTACAATATCAGGAGATATTTTTTCTTTTAAACTTTGCACAGACTGAGAAGTGAGTATATAAAATAACTTTTCATGTTAGTGTCATACATTGTTCCACAAATGACAGTTATTTTGCTCTTCAGCTATTTAGTACAGTATGTTATTATGTGTTAGACAGACAGAAGCAGCACCATATTGTAAGTCACTTTATTTGATGTCTACAAATACATTTGTTCTCTGTTTTTAAAGTGTTCATGCAGGAGTACATGTGATCTGAAAGATGCCCATTCGCCTGGGCTCAATTGTTAATAAACCAGTACTGCCTTTCTTGAACGAAACTGCATCACTTTACAATAAACTAATTTCATTACTATAAGTAATTTCAGTCATTTCACCAAGTTTCGAGAGTTCAGCACAGAATACTGTATTTAAATATGATCACTTATAAAGAAACCTCTAATATTTCCAATATATGTCCATTTTTTTAAAACTCTTCTGAGAGATTCAGTGTTTTTGTCTGCAGATTGCAGTACTTCTATATATACTTGTACAGTATTGTTTTAACTAAACTATTTTGAATAGCAAAAGCATGCCAAATATAAAAGATCATTTTTCTTCTACGAGTTGTTATAATTTACAAAGGCATTATAGTTTGTCCCCTGGTATTAAAAACAACAGAATTATGATTAAATACTAGATCATTTTAAAATAGTTTATATTAAAATAGGTGATTTATTAGGACTCATATCATGGCACAGCTCTAAAGAACGCCTTCAGTAAAGGCCTGATCTGTGTCTGGTCCGAGGAAAAACAAAACAGGGCAAGTCTGTATTTTGCAAAAAAAAAAAAGAAAAAAAATATTGTGACAATGGGATGACAGGTTTGATATTTCAGTATGTGACAGATAATAAGCACCAAACACTTATATAATAAGCACAACTTCAAGATGATGATAGTTTAAAAAAAAAAAAGAAAAAAAAAAAAGAATGTTTGTTTGTTTTTTGAGCAGAGGACAATGACAGAAGCTGAACGGCTAAAATACTATCAGTTCACACTTATTTCCAAAGATCTTGGCTTTAACATCTTTCTGCATGTGCAAATGTCTTTTGCTTACAGCGTGCATCATGCATTTAACCCTAGAGAAGAGCACAGGTTTTAAAAAGACAAACATCTTCCCTTGGGATATTAACTATAAATCATAGATCATGGCCTAAACATTCAAGGCACTTCAGGGTGACTGTGATAAACTGTGAGACAGAGTCTGAAGGATGCCATGAAATTATAGCAGTTGATAATTGTCCATTTTTGTCAAAGCATAAATGCACACAGGGGTTCTCTATATCCCTTCTAATAATTTTGATTATTAATTCCCATTACAATATGTAAAGTTTGTGGTACACAGTGTTTTAGCAATAAAATGTTGAAATTAAATAATTCAGCATTTACTCTGTGAAGTTAGTCGTAGTCAGGCTGTTTAATCATGAAAACAATTGGAATGTAATTGTGTACTGATATAAACACACAACTATTCAGAATCCACCATGAGGCTTTAGAAACAACAATAAATGAACTATGAATAATGATTTTAAAGACAGGCAACAAATTTGAATGAAAAAAAGTGTTACCTGATCTCTTTCCAATTCCATGTGATAGTGAAAATGATTTAATGAAAGAAAAGCTGATATACATGAAGCCTTCCTCCTTGCAATATTCCAATATATTGAGGGTCATTAAAATTCAGGTTACCCTACATAACCCTTCAAATCAATGGCACTGATGTCTTATGAATATAAAGAGCATATTTTATGTGCTTACAATGAAGAATCGTAAAAGGTGTAGCACACTAGTAATGCTGTGACTACTGAGTGCTGCTGTTAACACTTCTTTTCTGTAATTACAACAATCCATACATCACATAACGCAAGCACATGCTATAACAGATACTGGAATAAATGAGTGTTTTCTTTAAACAGAATGTGTGTCTTTGTTTGGGCACAAAAACTGTCAATCTTTCGTTTAAACAGGAAGAAAAGCAACATAACTAAAGGATGAGAAGTTTAATCAGTGAGGTTGAGCTCAAATTCAGTCCCCGAAAAGCGCCTGGCAGTTAACCTGTGGCTCTAAACCAAGTCAAAACAATCGAAATGTGTGCAAGCTACGTTGTTTTTCCAAGGCTCAGTCTTCTATATTAAGCATATGGAGAGAACAGAACCAAGAGGTAGATATTCTTATTCGTGAAAAGCGTGTTTAAAGTGCCCAAAGTAGCCCTTCAACCTTTGCAAAAAAGACTGAAGCACCCTTAAAAACAAGAATAGACACTCGCTTCATCCACAAATAATTCAATTACTTCCCTCCTGCCCAGTGCGGCTCCAGAGGCCAGAGTTTTCCATCACTTGAACAAATAAACTTAAGCATGCACTTTACATCAATAGTGAACCGTCAACCCACAGTAGACAACACAGATTTATTTCAATCTTAATTGAGTAGCTTTTTCATCGAGATGGATTTTATATATATGACATATTATGTGACCGAAGAGACTAAGGAATATCAGAAAAGGGCAAATGTAAACCAGTGTTCCACCCAATTTCAGGAAAACATTCCTCAGTCACTAATTATTCCAATATGACAATTAAGATATTTGCATAGGCAATATGGGATTAGCCCTTAAATAGTATGTTTCCTGAATTCTTCGTGAGTAACACATACATATATATATATATATATATATATAATTACTCTGAAAAGAATTCAACAAACAAACAAAAGAAAATGCTACTCTTCTTTGTAAACCCATCTCATTTACAGTATTAGGCTTCAAGTAGATCAAAATAAACATTTAACATTAACAACTAGATGAGAAAAAAAAATAACTAAGCATAACGAGAGGTAGTGGAAAACCAATGAAAACGAGACGCTTTTATAATCACAAAGCACAGGCTCCACTTCATTTGCTTAGAAAAGGAGCCTTTTGGCAAGAAAGGTTATTTTTCCAAGTCATACCAAGCTGATAAAATCATTATCAACAGCTGTTAGCCATCACTGTGACAGCCGTCAAGTGAAAAACTCCTAAACTCTCTAAATCGGATAAAACATTAGCAGCAAAAATAAAGTTGAGGCATTGAAATGAAACAGATAACTACTCTTAAAATGATGGTTCACTGTAAACGGGACCAAATGTGACGTTGCATGATCCTGTATAATCTGCAATCCAAATTAATAATGGGTGCAAATGTCAAATTTGAATAATACCTTCATCTGTGAAACTTGATGATAGTTTTTATTAAATGATTCCGTCTGCAGCCAAATATAGTAGCATAATACTGCACGACATTTTTTGTCAATAAGATCTTCAGAGGTAGGTTTCAAATTTTCCATCATTTAAATGAACATGATTATCTTCTATTGTGATTGTATTATAATTTTTTTTTTTTTTTTGCTTTAAAAAAAATAAAATAAATAAATAATAATTCACTCTGTTCCCTGGCCAGTAGTTTCAATGACCTCCATGATGTTGGACTTCCTGGATTACTGAAATGTACGGATTGAAATAGTCATACAGTCACGTTAATTTTCATTGACATTTATCATAAAACTTCTCAAAACCCCCCTTCAAAGATAGTCTGATAGAGTAAATGTCCACATGTCATGCAGGGTCTCTTTTTTTTTTTCTTTTTTTAGAGCAAGACAATTTTGATTTATTGCTCATTTCTTTTAATGACATGATTTTTTCTTTTAAAACAAACAAGAAAATTCAATCATTTTGTTTTAGAAATGGTGGTTTGCTGTTTCAGTAAGTAAACTACTAGGTAACACCTATTCGGTTTGTAAAACAACATAAAGGACCTACTCACATTGGCTGATGCTCACACACACGAATACTTCAAAGAAGGATATCTATGCACTCGGTAAAGTGACAAAGGTCTATATTTTAATGTGGTAAACCTGCAGAGTGAATGGCACTTAACTCTCAGAGCACCAGTAAGAAAACCCAACAACAACACACTTGATCATGATTTACTTAACAAACGTTCATTCATTGGCACAAGAGTTCAGGGAAAGTGACACTGAGGTTGGGTATGGTGACCAAAAAACGTCGGTTTAAATGCAATTCACTCTTGAATTTCTCCGCTAAAAGGTGAGAGAGTGGTTTAACACACCAGTGTTTTAAATATCGTGTTCTCATGCACTGGCTGCTGCGATTGCAATAGCACATAAATGTCTAGAAAATTGAACAGCAACATTCAAGTTTGAATCCAACAAGGGACACACGTCTAAACCTCGAAAGGAAATCATCTTTTATAAGTATCTTCAACGTGATGCTTCCCGCAGAGGTTCACATCATATCTGGGTTGAGTATTGCAATGTGTACTTGACACAACAGAAGAAACGCATGCTGGAAAAAAGTATTATAAAAAAGACTGACTTGCTTGCTTTCGTTTTTTGTTTTGTTTTTTTCCCGATAACCTGCGGTTTTCCGAGCTGTGAAAATGACCGCTTCTTGTTTCGAGTCGCAAAAACGAACATTTGGACTCGGCGGCAGAGAAAAGTTTCCCTGATGGATCCGACTCTGTCGCACCACCTCATCGAGCAGGTCTCGGCGATCACAGTTATTTTAAATAGACCTAGTGTAACTCTCAAAAACAAGGCATAGTGTTCACTACACTTTTGTTTAATAAAATACATTTCTTTAATGTGTAAGACAATTCGAAGCTCTTTTAAGAACCTCCAGAATGTTGGTGAGTGATTTTCAAGCAATTCTCGGTCAATCCAGCGAAGCTTACAGCCCATGACATACAGTACCTGTGCTTCTCTCTGTTAGTAACGGACTGGGAGGGGCTAGGAGGACTCACACAATAAACTGTGTCGTCACCAGCATCAGCAGCTTTTGTGCCCTTACTCAGTGTCGAGGCATTGTGATTTTTGCAGAGAGAAAGAAATGTTCATGATTCATTTAGCTGCCCAATCACAACACTAGCTAGCCCTTATGTTTCCCAGTTAAAGAACTGTCGACACGCAAAGAAAGAGTTTGGACGGCAAGACGGCGGTTACGCTTCCCAGCTTCTCTTTTACAAAACAATTGGCACAGCTAATTTTCCCTTCGCTTACGAGAGCTTTACAGTGTTCTCTCCCCATGACAGCATTAAAAAAAAAAAAAAAAAAAAACACATTGTAGTCCGGGGCTTCAATGTCAAACTGGAGTAAATTCCATAACCTTGTATCATGCAAAGGTTTTCTGGTTTAACATCTACCGCTTATCTGTTGTTTTTTTGATTTTCTTTAAAAAATAAGAATAATAACAACATTATTCAGCTGTCCTCAGATATGTGAGGCATAAAAGATGGAAAGGATCAGGTAGAAAGAACAGAGAGAGAGAAAGAGAACAGGTGAGGTAAACAGGAAGAGAGAGGAGATTTGAGGAGTCAAAAGAGACAAAATGGGTGAATGAAAAAGACAGGTAAGCTGAGAGCAGGAAGTATGGATCGGTCAGATTTCCTACGCGTTTTTTCTGTGTCACAGTTGCCTGAGCAGCTCATATTGGCACTTAAACAGAACTGAACTTCAGGGTCACTAGTGGATGCTCAGAATTGCTTAACTACTCACTCTTGAAATAAGAAACATCACACCTTTTGAAAGTGGCACCTTGGGGCTTTTTTGTCACAAATGTTCTTGCTGAAACCTAGGTGTCTAAGCAGGCCCTCTTGCTGTTAAGGAGATCCCTGTAAACAGATGAGCTGAGAAATCGGGGGAAGGAGTCTCTGTGCATGAGGGTGTAGATCTGAAGCTGGGCCTCCTCATACATTGTACTGCTGGGTTCTGCCAGGCTTTGGTTGATGCCTTCCCTCACCCGTGAATCCAAGCTGACCTGCCGGCCGACAACAAATGTACAGATCAACAACTTTACCTTATAAAACACTGCTAATATTCAAACGTTGTGTGTGAAAAATGTTACCATATTATATTGCGATTCATTAATATTCTTTCATTTAGAGACTAGGTCCATTGTTTAAATATGACAACAACAACAAATACTGTTTAATAATATATATATATATATATATATATATATATATATATATATATATATATATATATATATATATATATATATATATATTTAAATACATATTTAAATATGGTTAAAAAAGCCTGAACATCAATAATTGTGTGTATAAATTGCACTTTTTTGAGAACAACTTTAGCTTTGTGAAATATTGTATATAAAAATATTTATAATTGTATAATTCAGACAAAACATGCAAAAAGCTCAGATGTGATGTTTCAAGATACATGCTTTTCATCAGACTCATGTTGTACATATAAAAAGAACACCCTTATATACACATGAATAGAAATCACACTTAAGATTGTGAAAGGGCATTAAAAAAAAAAAACTCACATTATATCAAAAACTCTATGTGTGTGTGTGTTTTTTTTTTTTTTTTTTTATATATATATATATATATATATATATATATATATATATATATATATATATATATATATATATATATATATATATATATATATATATATATATATATATATATATATATATATATATATATATATATATATATATATACAAAATCATAATATGCCAATGCTGAAACAACATACAGAACTACCAAATTTTGCTATAAGCTTGATTGCAACTTATAATCATTGCTGTTAAGTAGTGTTCATCGTCGGTTTTAGAGCCCTACACGGGCCTCAAATTTAGGCCCTAGCCCAGCCCTTGTCCGACAGCTTATCAGAATTACCGGCCCAAGTCCGACCCGAGCCTCTTTTTTTTCCCTTTCCCCCAAAACGGCTTATTACCGTTTCAGTTTTTAAAATAGTTCAGTTTTGTATGTAATGGCATACATTATGTTAATGGCATAAATTAAGTTAATTTAGAAAAACGTTTGGAGCATTTTTTGTTCGTTATAAAAGTTTTTGCAGCAGACCTGTGAGCTGATCGTTGTTTGATCAATTTAGCCTTCTCAAATCATCACAACTTGCCTAAAATAAAACTATAGATATAAAACAGGTCAAGCATATAACAATGTTTAAACGTTAAAGCTAGATAAATGCGCGCTGCATCCAATAGTTTGTGCCGAGAGTGGAAGCTAAAGCCGGCTCTAGGACATGGAGACGCCAGCGCGATCACTTGCATTTTTTTTCAGTGGATACGCCGTCAATTTTGCTCATAAAAAGGTAAGAGTAACACATAATTCGGAACTGTAAAGGGTCTACTTTTATTTGTGTGCACTCACAATATCAACAACGTTGTGCTTTTATAAAACAAATATGATATGCTTTCTGCTGTCTCCTCTTGAACAGGAGGGCTTCACAAAAATGAACCAAAAACTCAGCGAATACATACCTCACAGACATGATAAATATATTTATAGAAAGCTTTAAATAACTACTTAACGAAATTAAACAAATCGAAAACAAAAACTCTTTCATTAATCATAATCCATAAAGATTCTCTCTAAAGGCGCGTCTAATGAGGAGATGGCGAGTCAGGATTGGCAACTTCATCCTTGCGGAATGGACTCAAAAAACACTACTTTATTAGTAAATAATTCAAATATCTCCTTACTATTTCCCCCGGACACATTCATGGTAAGTACTTTTACTGGGGCTTTGCGGTAAGCTTTAGCCTATTGCGTGCATTTGAACGCAGAACTCTTCAGCTGCGCTGACGGCACTCGCTACTGCTGCGGGACACTAAACACCGTTGAGCTGCTCTTGACAATCACGGCAGCACGGCCTCGTGTTGTTGTTTTTTTTCATCATTAATTGATGGACTTCTAAAATATAAAATTAAGGAGAAGCCTAAAACAAACCCGAGGCCCGTCCCGCGTCTGTACTATGATGTGAAAATTGGCCTGAAGCCCGGCCCTAGAGGCGTTAGAGTCGGGCCTGTCGGTCCCGAGCTGAAATGCAGGGCTCTGTTTTACTACGTTATTAACTGATTTTTACCGTACATTTCTGCCATATGTACTTGACAGTCACCACTGATAAACTACTACTAAATATAATGTAGAAACTTTTGTATCGTCAAAAGCGCTACACAAATAAACTTGAATTGAACTGAATTAAGCTTTGTGTGAAATGCTGTACAGTAGGGCTGGGCAATATATCGCATGCGATATGCATGTGCATCTCGTCAGTAAAGCCGGTTCCTTGATTAGCAGTAAATCTCCATCACCTGTTTTCAAATGGAGTGGCATTTAATACATCGAGATGGCCATGCATAAATCGTATGAGATGTATCGCCCAGCCCTACTCTACAGCAAATATTATTTAAATAAATAAATAAATAAAATAAAATAGCACTGTTACTCCAAGAAAAAAAATGTGAGCTCAGCAAAACAGATGTGATAATTTCAAGCTGTACATAGGAGAAAAAAAAGAAGAAAAAAAAACACCCATATATACCCATAAATACCAATAAACAAAATCACATTTTTTAAGATGTCAAATGGCAAGAAACCCTCACCAATTATTCAGAGAGTGCTCACGCACAAAAAAAAAATCTTTTGTTTTGTTGAATATCTGAATATTTATGTCGTCATATTTTATTTTACATGTATTGCAGTCACAGACAGCATTGTTTATTTGTATACACCCCTAACCTCTTTTGGCGAAAGAATGGAGACGTAGTCTTCATAAATGATCCTGGCTTTTTCGTCGATAGCTGATGGGTTGGTTTCTTTCTTCAGTTCCTCACAGGCGATCCAGAACATCAGGTTTTCTTCGCTGTACTCAGACCGCAAGAACTCCCGGAAAACACCCCTCCCCTCTGGAGAGCGCATCATCATCTCAAAGCTCCGTGACCAGGCAATCACCTCGTCCAGTGTGGGATGCCTTCAAATGGGACACAATGAAAAAAAGCAGGAACTACCCAAATAAAATAACTTTACTTCAGCAGTCAGTAAATAAACTGTATGTAAACGGTATTAAAAGGTACTTGATTTTAAATGAAATAGCCCCGAAAAGGACTTTAAAGAAACTGTGTGAGATTTTTTTAGATGATTTCACTCATTGTAAGAGGGTTAACAAGATTGCAGTTCCATTTGAAGGAAATGTTTCTTTTAACGGGACGTTGGAGAGGTATGAACACAAGCTTTAATAAAAAAAGCATTAAACAGCTTGTCCCTGAACAATAATAGATGTTCCTAACAACTCACTGTTCCTCTGTTGCTTCTATGCTATCCATCTTTGTACATGTTTGCCTCTCTGAACGTTCCCTTCTGTCTTCATTCCTGGGGTGAGAAGAGAAGTGTTAGACACAGCAAAGTCTCTGTGGCATTTGAAACATGCTGAGTTGATTATCATGCAAGGTTATACAGTTATGGAGAAACTAGAGACTAACAGCTGCTATTACAGTACATAGCCACTCAGGTGTTTGAAGGGTCATATACAAAAAAAAAAACATTTCATTTCGAAATAATAGATTATGTAATATGTAAACACCTTTACCGGTGGTTTTTAAACTTTTTTAATGGCCCAAATACACTGTAAAAATCATTTTTTCAAAGTTGTAAATATAAGAAAATTCGATTTCGGTCTTTCTACATCAAAATATCTCATTTAATTCAACATGTTGCCATTTCTTTGTAGTTATGCGTCAAATCCATTAGCATCACAATTTTTGAGTGAACAGTTTTCTACACCAAATTTTCCCCCTTTTATAAAATATATATTAAAAATGACAAACCCAGGGCAATTTATACTGTAATTTACTGCACAATTTGAAATGTAATAATAATAGTCATCAAACTGTTTTTCTTACGGTTTCTTACTCTCTCAAATGTTTCTCTCACTCACTTCTGGCCCCCAGTTTGGAAAAAAAAAAACAGACTTACAGCACAACTCTAACCATAATCTAAGTACTAAGAGCTTTTATTAAAACTAAGCTACAAATTACAGGTGAACATCCACTGTTTCTCTCAGTCCAAGTCTCTGTAGAGCAAGTATAATTGGGTTTGTTAGCCATGGGGTTCGACAAGCTGACAAGACTCTAAATATATAACATGTACTACACAGCTGTTTTGCATGTGATGTGGAACAGAAATAGCCATTTGCTGAGCAGATAATGGCAGTGTGTAGAGGGGGGATGGCTGTGGAAACCCGAGTTTACAGAGTAGGGTTTGTACTGCCTCCTCAATGTTTTCTTTATTTCATGCAATATTTGTATTCATTCATGTTATTTATAGTCCCCCTGCAAGCTGTGCTATGGCCTTTCCAATCTTTCTTTGTTCAATGGCCCAGCCTCAAACTCCAACTGCTTTTTTCCCCCCATCTTTTCACAAGCTAATTTAACTCTTTATGGAACACTTATTCTTGCATTTTCTTTAAAGAGTAACAACAGCCAGAATTAGTTTCTAATAATTTTTTTTTTTTTAATAATGACGTGCATGTTTGTATAGATACAATTAAATAAAATATCAAATAAAAAATTAAGAAAAAAAAATACAATTAAAATAATGGGCCAGCTGTGAATAAAAGGGAGGTTATTTTCTTCCCATTAGAGTGGAGAAACTATGACGTCACTTTGTAGGCGGATCGGCTGTTAGCATGAAACTGGTTCCTTGACAAAAAGCCAATAGGATTTTCCCATAGGATTTGGATTAAATCGCAAAACATAAGCTCTGTGTTCAATCATAGTTCACGAAACTTACGCATTTTGTCCATCAAGATAATCTTCACAAAATAATATCACTTTTATTAATTTTAAAGCCTAAATAAAAGCACCAGAACTTAAAAGCTAAACTTAGGCTATAAACGAACTACAGCACCACAGTCGCTCGCCTTCAGCGTCACCACCACCACGCTCCTGACAACTTTTTCAAACTTATTTTTAACACATACAGAGTAAATCCTTTTCACTGAACATGAATTTTAAATCCACGCTAAATGAACCTTTTCATATAAACTGGAATAAATGCAAAACTAGAGCCAAAACTGAAATGAGACATTATAGTACATAAATGAAATAATCATAACTAAAGGACATATGACAGCACGTATTTCTGTACATTTCGAAATAATTAAAAGTCAATAATTCCTTCATTAATATGAATGTTTTAATTAAAAACGTGTCTCCACGTACTATTTAATAAAACTTTTAAAATTTAATCTATGAATAAAGGCAAAGTAAACAAGGTTTTGGTTATGGTAAGATTAAACTTATTTTAGTGAATAAAGTACCACATTTCAGCTCTCGTTTTGTTAGGGTGGGTTCACAATGTTATTTTATCCTTGCTTCTAGAAAATCTTCACTCTATATGTTTTCCTACAGCCTATGTGGCCGTAAACATTTAATTTTAACATGGCTTTAAGCACTATGCATCGTCAAAGTTTCACTTTCACCGTGATTAAGCCGGTAAATGTGGTGTTTACATTGAATAATCATATGAGTTTACCTTATGGTACGAACCCAAAGTCTCCTTATCAGTAGGAAAGCGATAAAACGAGCATCTTCCATCCCGAAGACTTGTGTTGCATTTCGGGGCAAAGCAAAAAAACATTGTCGAACAGCAATGTAAAATGCGGGAATGTATTAATTGGTTATTCTACAATTAATTGTACTATAAATTATACTACAATTGGAAAATACTGTAAATTGATAAACTGTTCGGCGTGATGATGTTTAATGTCTCTGACAGCAGATGTAGTCCCATTTAGCAACCGTCTTTAAGAAACGTAACAGTTTAAAAAAAACAAAAAAAACAATCACGAGTGGGGTGTAACTGGTGTGTTTTATGTCGTAGAATAAAACGTGAAAGTATCTTGAGCTTGTGTGAACTACAGACCTTATTTTAGGGGATTTAATCAAACTCCCAATCGAAAAAACCCATTGACTCTGAGACGATGGAACCGGGAGTGCTAAAATGCATACTCGCTTCTGGGTTTTTGCCTACAAAGTGAAATCATAGTTCCACCACTCTATAGAGATAGAGTGCATTTAGGCCACGCCCACACCAGGGGGGAGGAAACAATCCAACGCTCTCCATTGACTTTGTATTGCAGGAAGCTGCCTCCTTGTCATTTCTGACTTGTAACAAAAAAAATAGAACTGCTGTGTGACAAGGTGTACAGCAAACAAGCTAAAAAACACAGAACTACATTTTTATAAGCTGTTGACCCCCAAAAAACGAACGTTTAAGGACACAAATAGTTGTAGATGTCAGTGTATTTCACGTTGGGCCATTCAGTTGGATCATTTCTCAAACAAAAGTAAGGAAAAGGGGTTAAAAATAATGGTAACACTTTACAATAAGGTTCATTAGTTAACAACATAAGTAAACACAAACTAAGAATAACGATACTTCTACAGCATTTATTAATCTTAGTTAATTGCACTGTGAACTAACATGAATAAGCAATGAACAACTGTATTTTCATTAACTAACATTAACAAAGATTAATAAATAGTGCAATAAATGCATTGTTCATTGTTTGTTCATGTAATACATTAACTAATGTTAACAAATGACACCTTATTGTAAAGTGTTACCAAAATAATGAATGTTTCCTGTCGCCGTTTGTGTTTCCCTCCAGTGGGTGTAGTTCTCAGAGTAATATGACGTTGCGCTCTACTTTTGTGTCCTTAAACGCTCATTTTGGGGGGGGGGGGGGGGGGGGGGGTCGAAAGCTTATAAAAACATAGTTCTGGGTTTGTTAGCTTGTTTACAGTACACCTGGTCACATAGCAGCTTTTAGACATTGTTCTGTTTTTTGTTATAAGTCAGAAATGACAAAGAGGTAGCTTCCTGCTATATAAAGTCAATGGAGAGGGTTGGGTTGTTTTCCCCCCGGTGGGCGTGGTTTTCAGATTATGACGCGTGTCGCTCTGTCTCTATTAGTGACATTGATAATTGACCGTTTGCAAAGACCCACCCGACAATATAATGTGAAACCTATGAAAATGGTTTAAAAAAAAAAAGCACATGGCGCCATAGTTTCACCACTTTACAGTGACACAATGACCGTCTTTTTGCAGTAAAGGACCTGTCATAGTTTAATGAGTGTGAAGATGAGATGAAGCGATGCAAGGTTAGCTGCATTGAAAACAGATGATCACACGTGCATAAACACCGTCTGATTGGGGCGAAGTTCACGGGATTTTGTCCACTGAATGATAAGAGTGCACATTTTAACATTTTATTATTTTTCACTCCGTATTTTAACTTAAGCGCTGCAAGCCATGCATACAGCGCCGGACATGACAGATTTTCTGGTACGATAAACAAGTACTAAACAAGGAATTCCTTAGCTTATTGCCGTTACTGTGGCAGCCAACAACAGCACGGCACACATTTTTATATTTAGTTATATTCAAAAAGTTTCAATTCAGTCAAACTGTTTTACCTCGTTCTAACATGATTTATATAGCTCCCTGTGAATTTTTTTATTTATTTATTTATTACAAATTTCTGTAATTTCACCAAACAGGATGGAATTTTTTAAAGTGAGACTAACCAAATAATACTATGAAAAACCACAGAATTCATAAAATCTAATGATAAAACTAGTTTTTGTTAGTTAAAACTCATGCTACAAAAGACTAAAAGCATGGAATGAAAATGGCAACACCTGCTCAAAGTAAGAGTGAGCCACAAAAAAATGTTGCAAATACACTACGGTTCAAAAGTTTGGGATCAGTAAGTTTTAAAAAAAGTTTTTTTAATATAATTAAATTAATGACGTTAAAGCAAATTCATTTTAACGGCACTAATTTTTTTAAACGCACGATTAACGCAGCGCGCATTTTCTGTTTGACCCGTGGCTCAACCGTAGTTGGAGAAATGGAGATGCAGAGTGTTGCCAACTTAGTATCAGTGCAGACTCCTTTAGCAACTTTTTTCTCTTCAAAAAAGCGCCCAAACCTCATTTAGTTTCTGAGAATCGCCGGTACTGCCACGCGAGTGCAA
Source organism: Acrossocheilus fasciatus (assembly GCA_036784905.1). Taxonomy (NCBI): domain Eukaryota; kingdom Metazoa; phylum Chordata; class Actinopteri; order Cypriniformes; family Cyprinidae; genus Acrossocheilus; species Acrossocheilus fasciatus. Next base: position 15,920,744 of record CM071950.1, read on the forward strand.
AGTCTTGCTCTCCCAGCGCACGCACACCTCTCTCTCTCTGCTGTTTCTGTTCAGCGTGCAGCAGAGAGGAGAAGTGCTTTAATTCAGTTAAACACAGATATTATGTTGCTTCTCTAATTTTACATGCAAGTATAGCACAGCACAGCTATTGTCTTATGTGTATTTGATTTCATCAGACGACGGCTCGATTATCAGTATTTTTGTGCAGATTAACATCTTGGAAAGGAGAGCTGGTTATGTTGATCGCGTTTATGGGTCGCGTTTCAGTCACCATTTCATATTCATTCCGTTGTCTGACAACAGAAACAGTAAAATATATAAAATGAAAACAGTTTTAATCTAAATACAGTATGTGGGCACAGAGAGGGAAACAAATGTAATGTAATAAATAATATATGTAAATTTTGCATGTTCAGAAGAAGAGCTGCCCTTTCATGCAATAATGTAAACCAGTTTGTGTCAGTAAATTGCTCAGTGCAAAGAAAGAGAATTAATGGGAACCTGGAATTTCTTTTTTCATGTGTCTAATAGACATGAACAAGTTCTTTGAAAAACATCTATGACCTTTGAAACATGTTTCGTCTTCATGCTCTATGTTGACTATGGTTTCAATAATAAACGTTCATTTGCATAAAGCATCCATATTTGTCCATGTCCATGTTGATTAGAGTATTAAAAACTAGAAAAGTATTAATTTAAGGTACATTTAGAACAAACAAAAATGTGCAATTAAATTGCGATTAATCACGAGTTAACTCATGACAATCATGCGATTAATCGCGATAAAGAAATTTAATTGATTGACTGCCCTAAATTAAATACAACCCGAATTCCGGAAATGTTGGAACAATTTTTTAAATTTGAATACAATGAAAACAAAGACTTTCAAAAGACAATATTTTATTCAAAATAGAACATAGAGAAATGTTTAAACTGAGAAATTTTACACTTATCCACTAAATGAGCTCATTTCAAATTTGATGCTTGCTACAGGTCTCAAAAGTTGGCACGGGGGCAACAAAGGGCTAAAAAAGCAAGACATTTTGAAAAGATTCAGCTGCGAGAACATCTAGCAGCTAATTAAGTTAATAGACATCAGGTCTGTAACATGATTAGCTATAAAAGGGATGTCTTAGAGAGGCAGAGTCTCTCAGAAGTAGGCTCTCCAATCTGTGAACGAGTGCATAAAAAGACTGTGGAATACTTTAAAAACAATGTTCCTCAACTTCAAATTGCAAAGGCTTTGCAAATCTCATTATCTACAGTGCATAACATCATCAAAAGATTCAGAGAAACTGGAGAAATCTCTGTGCGTAAGGGACAAGCCCGAAGACCTTTGTTGGATGCCGGTGGTCTTCGGGCCCTCAGACGACACTGAATGAGAATCATGCCGATGAATGATGCAGTCATTGACATTACTAAATGGGCCCAGTAATACTTCCAGAAACCACTGTCGGTAAACACAATCCGCCGTGCCATCTGCAGATGCCAACTAAAGCTCTATCATGCAAAAAGGAAGCCATATGTGAACATGGCCCAGAAATGTCATTGTGTCCTGTGGGCCAAGGCTCATTTAAAATGGACTGTTTCAAAGTGGAAAAGTGTTCTATGGTCAGACGAGTGTAAATTTGACATTCTTGTTGGAAATCACGGATGCCATGTCCTCCGGGCTAAAGAGGAGGGAGACCTCCCAGCGTGTTATCAGCGTTCAGTTCAAAAGCCTGCATCTCTGATGGTATGGGGTGCATAAGTGCATACGGTATGGGCTGCTTGCATGTTTTGGAAGGTACTATGACTGCCGAAAGGTATATAAAGGTTTTAGAGCAACATATGCTCCCCTCCAGATGACGTGTATTTCAGCAGGACCATGCAAAACCACATACTGTAACTATTACAACAGCATGGCTTCATAGCAGAAGAGTCCGGGTGCTTAATTGGCCTGCAGTCCAGATCTTTCACCTATAGAGAACATTTGGCGCATCATTAAACGAAAAATACGTCAAAGACGACAGCAAACTCTTCAGCAGCTGTAAACCTATATCAGGCAAGAATGGGACCAAATTCCAAAACCAAAACTCATAACCTCGATGCCCAGACGTCCAGAGGAGATGCTACACCATGGCAAACATGCCCCCGTCCCAACTATTTCGAGACCTGTAGCAGGCATCAAATTTGAAGCTCATTTTGTGCATAAAATTGTAAAATTTCTCAGTTTAAACATTTGTTATGCTATTTATGTTCTATTGTGAATAAAATATTGGCTCATGTGATTTTAAAAAACATACCAACATTTCCGGAATTCGGGTCGTAATTTATAAATTATAATAAATAATTAAAAAAATAAAATGAACACATTTACTATGCAAGGATGCATTCAACTGATCAAAAGTGGCAGCAAGACGTTTATGATTTTACAAAAGATTTTCTAATAAATGTAAAAGAATTCCGGTGGGGGGAAAAATGTATCAATATTTTTGTGGAAACGGTAAGCAGCACAAATGTTTTCCACACTGATAACAATAAGAAATGTTTCTTGAGAACCAAATCAGCATATTAGAATGATTTCTGAAGGATCATGTGACACTGAAATCTGGAGTAATAGTCACCAGTGTTAATTTTGACAGCAAATTTTGATTTAATTTTAGTCAAAGTCTTTGTGTGCTGACGAAAATTAAGCACTCTTTCGCATCGTCACACTTTTCAAATTTATCTATAGGTCTACTCTTCTCTTACTCCCAGATGCTGACATTTTTTAACATTTTATGAGCTTTGCAGCAAGTGTATGCAAGTGTATGATCAGATCTTTACAGCTGAAATGTGTGCATGAACCCTCTCTTCCACGCAGGAGATTAGTTCTGACTGGATCTCTGTCCAATCGTCCCTGCCTAACATTTTCGTCTCCTTTTTAATTATTGACGAAAATTTCAATAGAATCTCATCACTGTTTTTGTCATTCAAAAAGAGTTTTTATTTCATTATCGTCTTGGTTTCGTCTGTGAAAAAAATGTAATTGACGAAAATTAATGACAAATATTTTTCATCAAGGAAATTAACCCTGGCCATCACATAAATTACATTCAAAAAGATATTAAAATAGAGAAGTTAAATTGTAAAAATATTTCACAATATTACAGTTACTGTATTTTTGAATTCAAAAACATTAAAAAAAATATATATATCTTACCAACTCAAAACTTTTGAACAGTAGTGTACCTGAGGCAGCTAATAGTGATAAAATACTTAAAAGGACTGTGTGCTGCTCAATGTAAAACTCATTGTTAAGCAAATAGCTACCATGCAAGTACATCTTTACAGCAGAACATAATGAAGGATGGGGTGTACCAGAGGCATTTGCAGCATCCACACCAACACAGACAGCAGGTGTTGGGCCTCGGGTGACCAGGCGCCTGTGGGGGTCCTTCAATGCGTCCCTGCTGCCTTTTCCTCATTTCAACTCCACTCACACTCTGAGGCTGTGGACAGACACATCTGATTAGAAACAAAGCAGTGGGGGCTTGGGAACTGTGTTAGCTGAAAAGTCTTGTTAACTACATATGTTTCTAAATCCAAAGTAAGGCCAAAAGAGATGATTAATTATTTGCAGATTCCAGGGAAAGATTTATGGTAGCTTTTACAATGCAAACAATCATAAGGATGCTCAGTAACTGAGCTTGTTGGACTGTTTCCTACTCTACTGTCGGATGCTTATTCAGCTGAAATCTACAAGAATGCACATGAGAGTGTGTCTGTAGAGACTGAGAGGCAGACAGACAGACAGACAGACAGAAAGTAACTCTTCAGAGTTCAGACTACACATTCATTCCTCTGGCAAGATGCGAAATTAGTTTGAGCTGTAGGAGGGTGAGAGAGAGAGATGCTGGTGTGGCTGAAGCGTTCACTCCCCCAGCCCTGAACACACACAGGCAGTAGTAGTGTGGGATCTCACATGTTCTAACACATGAGCAAATGCAACAGTTTTCCTTTTAGGTTTGTAAAAATACAATGGCTGTCGCTTACTGTTTCTTAAAATAAATTAAATAAAACCATATGAATCATTCCTAAAAGTCTATTCTAGGGAAAACTAATTAGATGAATAGATAAGGTACAATGTCAAGGAAAAAATGTTTTTGAGCCTAAATGAGTCATTGATATTTACTGCGTAAAAAAAATAAAAAAATATATATATATTTTTTTTTATAAAAATTTAGGAGCTTCCTAGTACATAAAAAGATTGAGGGCCACCAAATTCTCATTTTAGATTTCATAATGTCTTTACATTGGAAGCTTGGCACCAAATATGGATAAAACTCTGTGCAAATCAACATTTTTACTTATACTCAGGCAACCAGAGAACAGACGTAAAATAAAATGGTTTTCAATAAATTCTTCCATGTTTGGTTCCCAATATCACTGGCTTGTTAAAAACAACATCAGAGCATAGATCTTAACCACAAACATTTTAATTGCATTGCATGTGTTTCCAAGAAGCACTCTACGAGGAGAGAAAATAAGCAAGTGTTGTTACTGTGAGCTATGCTCCACTCGTGATCCATCACCATACCATTAACATGTCTTTGAAACACATGGGTGATTATTCTGTTTGACAGTTTTATTAATAGTGACCATATGGTCTCAGTACTATGGAAGCACCTTACTTGCATACACATGAGCAAAGTAATTCAAAAGATAATTTTGTCATATGTCATTTTGACATATGTGATATATATTAAAACTACTAACAATTGTCATATGTGATTCTGATCACTGATTAAAACATATGCAGTGTGTATTATATATATATATATATATACACTGTAATTATTAAAATGTATAAATATCTAAGTATTAAATTAAATATTTTAGATAATTGACCCAAAAATAAAAACTCATAATTTACTGTCACCCTCAAGATGTACCAAACCTGTATGAATTTCTTTCTTCTGTTGAACACAAAATATATCTTGAAGAATCTGGTAACCAAACAGTTGCTGAAAGTTGCCTTCACTAAAACTAAAAATGAAAATGAAATCAAATTTAATTAAAGCTAAATATAATAATAATAATAATAATAATAATAATAATAATAATAATAATAAATAAAAATCTAAAACATTTTTTAAAAAAACTTTAAAAAAAAAATAAATAAAAAAATAAAAATAAAAAACTTAAAAAAACAACTGAAAAGATAAAAATAAAAGATAATTTAAAGCATTAATAAACGCTACATATGCTATATACCATACATATGCTATACTGTCAAAATGGTTTCAAAAGCTATAAAGGTGAATAATGACAGATGTTTCGTTTCACAGCTAACTATACATTTAACCCCTGCACCACTTCAGGTGTTTTGTGGCCTTTATGGGACTTGAATTAGACTTGCCTCATTACTCTATTCAATTAATCACTTTAAGCTCTACAAGTTGTTTGCGTGAACTCCAAATAAATAATGTGACAATACACTTTCGGAAAGCCTGATAAACATGATGCCTCACAGTATGCCTTCAACAAATTTGTTCATTTTAGCACAAAGCTTTTTGGAAACTGATCTTTTGGCAGGGATTGGCAGCACAAACACCATATCACATCACCTAGACATCTGATCCAAATATTTAGGGACAAACAGTCTAGGCACTAAATGGACAAGCTGGAGGTCTGGGATGATATCAAATTATCATTTCCCAGTATGGTATTGGTAAATATCCCATAACCACATAGCCACAGGGCATTTGGTTGGCTGACTTTTTGTCGCAACGTGTGGTGCATAATTTAAAGATTCACTGCTGATTGAAATGCATTGCTGTGATAAAGGACACAAAGCTCACAACAGCCAATTTTTATGCAAGAAAACAGCATTAAATATGCTACACAAAATTTGCTCTCTAAAATAAATATATAAAGCACACTGCATATGAAAGTAAACATATTGTTTGTTATTTAGTATTAGTATAGTGCTAGTGCTAAAGTAATAGCAGTGTACTGTTTTCCTGGTCTCATTACATACCATCAATATTACTGATATCACATATGCCAAAATATGAATACTCTGAATATTTAGTTAAACAAAGACCTTACCTCTAAATTCATCCTTAAAAAAAAAAAAAAACACAAAAAAAAACAAAAAAAAAAAAGTGTTGTGATAAACAGCCCTGCTACCTGGTGATGAAAGCTCAGTTTGTCTGGAATGTAATGTGAACACTCTTTGAGAGTTTACCCTAATGGAGCTACATAAACCAAATATGCAAAACATAACTACCATCAGTTATTCAGTGCCAGGCAATGGAAAACATGCATCCTGATGCAAAACACACTGAGGAGTTCCTTTGTTCACATCTAGAGCATTGACCAACAGCTCTGCACAATATGTAAACAAGTTGTATTGAGGATAAAACAATCATACAGCAGACTCAGTCTGATTTCACAGCAAGTCATGTATCATTTTATAACATATTGTGCTAAAAACAAAAAGTGTCAGGGCGCTAAAAACTAGCAGACAAATGTATGAGACAATATTTGGCTATTTTGAGATTTACAGCCAATAACTATGCCCCCTTTGCGGTCTTGTTCTGTTTTCAGATATTTTTGGTGAATTTCTTGCAAATATTCTGTCAAAAGTGTTCATTGTCATTGTATTTGTATGGGTCTCCATTGATTTAAAGAGAGTTCAAGCAAAAAATAATAATAATAATAATAATAATAATAATATTATATATATATATATATATATATATATAGTCCAATTTAATTTTGATATTAAATTTTGATATAAAATCCTGATAATTTATTTCAAACCTGTCTTTTCCTTCTTCACCATAAAAGAAGATATTATGAGAAATTTTTCAGTGGTTTTGTTCATGCAATACAAGTAAATGGTCACAAAACCTGTTTGGTTATAAACATTCTTCAAAATATCTTTTATGTTCAACAGAAGAAAGTCAGTCATAAAGGTTTGTAACAACATGATGGTGAGTACAGTGGCATGCGAAAGTTTGGGAAGCCCTTGCACCCCTTGAATAATTTTAACAAAATGCATGTTATTTTGTATTTAGTACTGTCCTGAGTAAGATATTTTACATGAAAGATGTTTACATTTAGTCCACAAGACAAAAAAATAAATAAAAATAGCAAACATTATTAAAATAACCCCATTCAAAAGTTTGGAAACCCTTGGTTGTTCATACTGTGTGTGGTTACCTGGATGGTCCACGACTGTTTTTTGTTTTGTGATGGTTGTTCAAGAGACCCTTGTTTGTTCTGAACAGTTAAACTGAGCACTGTTCTTCAGAGAAATCCTCCATGTCCTGCGGAATCTTCAGTTTTCCAGCATCTTTTGCATATTTGAACCTTTTCCAGTGACTATTTTGAGATCCATCTTTTCACACTGAGGACAATTGAGTGACTCAAATGCAACTACTAAAAAAAAGGTTCAAACACTCACTGATGCTGCAGAAGGAAACACGATGCATTAAGAGCCAGGGGTGAAACAAACTTTTGCATGCCACTGTAAACGATGACAGGATTTTTATTTTGGGGAGAACTTTCCCTTTAATTAAATGTTCTCAGCTATACTGATAAAGTACTGCCCTGAACAATGCAAACAACTGACCAATCAGAATCATGTATTCTAGAGCATTGGTTTTCAATCCTGTTCCTCGGGACCCACTGCTCTGCACATTTTGCATGTCTCCCTTATCTGACACACTCATTTGAGTTCACGGAGCTCTTTCCTAATGAGCTGATGATCTGAATCAGGTGTGTAAATTAGAGAGACATGCAAAATGTGCAGAGCTGTGGGTCCCCAGGAACAAGTTTGAAAACCACTGTTCTAGAGAAGTGGTTTACAAACCTGTCCTGGAGGCACCCCTTCCCTGCACATTTTGTATGTCTCCCTTATTACACACCCAAATCAGGTCTTGCAGTCTCTACTAATGAGCTTATGATTTGAATCAGGTGTGTTAAATGAGGGAGACATGCAAAATGTGCAGGGCAGGGGTGCCTCTAGGACAGGTTTGAAAACCACTGTTCTATGTAAAAATGTATGTTAATAAAATGGCTTTCCAGAGAAACCACAGGCAAAGATAATCTGTCTGGGACATAATTCTTCAGCCTTTGGTGTGGGTTTCTGTAACAGATATTGAGATATCTAACCAAAAGTTCAATCTTAAACATGCACACACACACACACACTACACATCTTCAAAGAAATATTGTTTTTCTGTTCCAGTAATGATTGCTGAATGGATTACAAATGCTTTTTAAAGTCTGAAGGCATTTTTAAAATTCAAAATAACAGAAGAGCTTTCTTTAATTGTGCACATCTCTAACAACAAGCATTTGAGCACTCACTTCCCCGCTTAAAATACATTACAGTCTGCACTCGTGAATTACATTACAAAGTGTGAAAATGCCTCTGCGTGCGAGTATGCTCAGATGCCGCAGTTGTCCCGCCTCTAACCCCCTTCTCCCACTGGAAGTCTCATGCGCCCTTGTGCACTTCCCCATACACATTCCAGGGCAGCAAGTGATGCATAGCATAGGCCATGGCTGGCTGCACAACAGAAGCCTCCTAGAGCCGTTACCCACAAAGCCTAGCTCAAGAAACATGTCACACCGCAGTTCCGATACATGTGATAATCACACAGGGGCCCGTTTCGCCCACATTTCTCACCTTGCGCAGCATCACATCAACGCTCGGCAAACACATCTTGTGATTTTCCACATCATCAATGCACTTGCAATCACTCTAGGAGAGGAGCCCCCCCCCCACACACATACACACACACAACTTACCATGCAAATTAGCAGCAATCCATCCGAAGATCAGGTAAGAAAATCATGACTGTAATGTCAAACGTTGAGACGTGCAGAATGCTGGAAAACAAAATGTGGCCTCTTGTATCTTCTCTTATCATGCCTGATGGAGAATGCAGGAGGTGGGTGGAGGTAGGTTTCAAACACCTGGTATTTGCAGGCACACCCTTTCCTTGAGTCAAGGGCTAAATGATCCAGGATAAGACATCTGGGAAATAAATCAAACCAGAAAGAAAACATCAGAACTGCTTTAATTCTTGGGCTATAAATACTAATAAGCGTGAATAAAGTAAGTTTACTCCAAACTAAAAGATTAATAGTAATTCTCAGTTAGTGCTGGGTAGATTGCTTCTGAAACGGATTACAACTTATATTACTCAAATTTGTAAGATTGCACTCAAAGTCTAATCTGATTATTTCTGGACTTCTTATAATCTAATTCTTATTTAATTAGTGTTTGCCACAAGAATAATAATGTGCTGTTTGACAAAATGAAGCAAAAAGGATGTGCACTTTTATAAATAACACCGAGAACTTAGTCAGCATGAAATAAGCATTCATCCTATATTTTTCTAAATGCACGTTAAAGATCTTATTGTGAACAACTCATCCATGCATATGTAATGTTACGTCATAGCGTGCATAATGTAATCATGCCATAACCGGACCTTCACTCTTTAAAATAAAGTTTCCAAAAGGGTGTTTTTGCAGTGATGCCATAGAACATTGGTCTCAAGCTCAATTTCTGGAGGGCCACAGCTCTGCAGTTTAGCTCCAACCCTAATCAAACACACCTGATCCAGCTAATCAAGGTCTTCAGGATCACTAGAAACTTCCAAGCAGGTGTGATTTGGAGCAAAACTCTGCAGAGCTGTGGAACCTCCAGGAAGTGAATTTGAGACCACTGCCATAGAAGTGCCCAAAATAACCTTTCAGTGAACAGTTCCTAAAAGAACCATTTTGAAGAACATTTGAAAAATCAACAGAACATTTTTCGACTATAAATAATTTTCTCTGCGTTTGAAAGGTTCCATGGATGTTCAAGGTTCTTCACAGAACCATTGATGCCAATAAAGAACCTTTATTTTTAAGAGTGTTTGCTGAAAATGACAGACGTCTTGCTGGTATGGTACTGTCAGAAAAGATCTTGTCCACTGCTACCTCCGTTTCATCACTACTTAAAATGAATTGTTGCATGTTCTGATAAAATTCAAATACCTAATTAATCAAATATTCAAACAGTGCTAATTAAAATATTAACCTTTCTTTCGTTAATATTAGACTATAAGTCAACTGGTTAACTAGTAAATTTGAGTCTTTAGTGAAGAATTTATTATAAGACATTAAATTTTGGAAAGCAAAGATTGCATTGCAGTGCTATTGTCCCCATAAAATTAATAAAAACAAAAAAATGAATCTAATAATTTCATAATGTGCAGATTACATGTCCTCCTTTACAATCTGACACTGGTAACACTATTGTAATCTCAATAACCCTTAAACTTAAAAAAAAAAAACAACAACAAAAAAACATTTTGTTTAGACTTTTTCCAATAAGTGAAAAGAAGTGAATATTTCTGCAAGGCAATACACTGTAATACTACCTTAATCTTACATTATCTATCACAGAAAAATGTGGAAAAAACCCAAGCATATCAGTAATAGAAAGTATATTAAGTACAGATTTACTGGCTTTCATTTTCAGTGTATTTTCATTTCATTTCAGTGTTCAATAGTGAAACAAAAATGTACAAATCTGTGCATTTTATTTGTGTGGAGCGGGTTACTACTGCTTGGTTTTAATGAATGGATTAATAACTGACATATCATTTTATTTGACAACCGAGATGTTCCCCACATGAAACAGATTGTTTCACACAACCAGCTGCATTGTAAACCAGAAGCACAAGTGAATGGGAGGAACTTCACAACTTGTATGATGATGAATGGTCGAGCAATCAGCCCTCCTCCGGAAGGAAACTCTCATCAATAACTGAATGCAGGAAAAATAATTACTGGCAAGTCCGAGAAATAATATACAAACTCAAAATATATATATTTAATTTAGGGTCAATCGAGAGAAAATGGTCGGCGACGAAAGAGGTAAATATAAAAGGTGCATTAGGACAAAAAGTCACAGTTTAATGTCTAAAGCAAAACTATACAACACAATGTTCCGTGATATACAGATACAGACGGCTGTCATCCCGTTATTCGCCTTCATTCCCGGTTGCAGTGGCTGTCTGTGGAATCAAAAGCGGCTGTGTGTCAAATCCTACCGAGGATCCTACCGAGACAGCATGTTTAGGCATCGTTGGAACATTAACGATAGTTTAAACGCCCCTACGAAGTCACCAAACGCCGGCGAGCGTTATAAATGCTGTTGGAACATCTCAGCCGCTCGAATATTGTCCAATAATGCTGTCTATGTAGGCAGCTCGCTAGGTTTTGCGACACAGCCAGCATCTTTACTAAAGTCATCGCAGGTAAAGCCTAAATTATTTCTATCACAAGACAGCGCGGTGCAATTGAAAGTAATGGGCAAACTGTTCCCTAAAGCCGCGCTATTTTTCACAGGCGAAATGTAACTGCCACTTTATTCTATTTTCGCAGCCGCTCTTTGATTTTCTAAGCGCAAGGAAGCACGGCTAGCGCGTTAGCTGGCGAGCTAGCGGGACCTCCAAGACCGTTAAAGAGCGTATGTCGCCTTACCCCTTTTGTTCTAGATGTCAGTCTTCTAAAAGGGTGTCGTTACACGTGTTTATGCGGATATCGGAGGTATCACGCGTTGAGATTGCATGCTGCCGTTTTATCTCCATCAGCGGTGTTTTCCGTCCATCCGCCCAACTTCAGCACCGAGCGAGCCAGTGGAGACGCCCTGCGCATGCGCGGCGGAGCTGTCAGCTCACGGAGCGCGAGGCGAGCTGCGGACAGGGTGCAGAGGCAGAGGCGCAATGACAGGCTGAGATTCTGCTCTCTCACAAAAACTGCCTGCTGCACTAATAAATATACATAAACAACACACATAGCCGACGTAATAAGGCCCTGTGGATCACTATAAAACATTGTCAAAAATTTCGGCAATGTTGTAAAAGGAAAAATTGTCCTGTTGTGACAAGTGATGGTTTACTTTAAACGGTTAGTGTGTACTAGTTACTATTTAAAGTAATATATATAAAATCTAAAAAATGCTGGGTTAAATACAACCCAGCGCTGGGTATAATATGGACGAACCCAGGGATTGGGTTACTGCCCAGAAGGTTGGGTTAAACATTTAACCCAACTGTTGGTTGAAAACAACCCAGCATGTGTTCTGTCCAATATTTACCCAGCACTGGGTTGTATATATATATATATATATATATATATATATATATATATATATATGCCCTATATTACAATTAATTAAAAATTAAATTCATGGATTTTTTTTTTTTTTGCTCAGAGGTAGAATATATATATATTTCTTTTTATATTACAATTTCAGTTACTTTATTGACAAATGTTTTGCAAACTAATTTGCATACAATAGAATTGCTAAAGCACTAATAGCCTACAAAAGTAATAAAATAAAAATATATACCTACAATATACAGAAAATAACTTGCTGCAATACAATAGAATTTCATCAAAACTTTGTCTTTCATACAGTTTGTTGAAGTCTAAATGACTCTTATGGGCCTGATTATCATGCAAAGCTATTACTGAACAACAAAAGTGCAAGGAAGAAAACAACCACCTAACCAGCACTGAAATAAAAAATACATAACTTCTGCCTGGTGAAATGTATATTTAAATATCACAAGGCTGAATAAATAAGCAACAAATAAAAAGCAACATATTTATGCATTATATTTGTTTTGTATTATGTTTTTTTTTTCTCCTGACACTTGACAAATCTCTTGACTGATTCAAATTCAGTTATAGGGATGATTTGATTTGATTAGCCTACATACAAATCAGAAAATTATAGAAGACTGTATAATTCTTCATTATAAATTATATACACACAAAAAGCAATTTATAGACATGAATATTTAAGATGACTGTTTTTAATGCATTTCTCATAGACCAGATAGAATGATGTTGCTACAAACCACCATTGCAACACTTTGCTATCCACTAGGAGGCACTGAGACCACAGCACTCTGGTCAGGATAAGCCTTAAGTGACCACCTCCATCAAACTCATGCTTCTCTTTATCATGCCTGTGAGGTGCAGATATGCAACTCTTTATAGTGGTTATTAAGTAAGACCGCCAGCTGGGAATTGTTTGTTTATTGACAGATAACCCATAATGCTGTCAGTTCATTTTGAAAATAATGACAACAGATAGCCAGTCAAGTGTAAATCTAAATATTAGTAGTATTAGCGCATAATTTCTATAATGTTTTGTAATGGCATCTTCCTTTTTATGCTTAATATTAGACATAATTTGTAGTGCTTTGTGTGAAGCTTTGTATGAAACAGCATGATATCAGATCAACACTCTGACTCTGGCTTCATCGCAGTCATTATTGATGTTTTCTATTGTTTCCTAACTGTATTAACAATATTCTAATAATTCTTTAACAGCAATATCTGTGAATAAAATACTTTTTTCATTTTTCATTTCATTCATAATAATAAATCATTTCTAATACCACAGCATGTAAAAAAAAAAAAGCTTCTGACTATTAGATCCACATTGTATAAACCAGTTATTGTTTATATATATATATATATAACTAAATCACCCCTCTGCTGTACAATTAAAAACATTAGAGGAAGCCCACCTATGCCTTGGAGCTTGTCCCCAGACTACTAAAACTTGCTTCTTGCACCTGTGAAAAGATGCTGAACATAATTTCCAGTCCAAATAACTGTTCCGCAATATCTCTCTCTCTCTCTCTCTCTCTCTCTCTCTCTCTCTCTCTCTCTCTCTCTCTCTCTCTCTCTCTCTCTCACGTCTCAATTATTTTATTGTAGAGCAAATAACTTTATATTATGTCAATAAATGACATCAGATAATAAAATGTTCAATAAAATGTAAACAAAGGCAAGTTATGTTTCCATGTTGCTTGGTTCTGTGGTCAGTCCTTGGTATCATCATGAGCTTGTTTAAATAAAGGGTCTAATCAAAAACACTCGTGGATCACACCTCTTCTAAACATTAAAGCAGTACAGCTGCCTAGCTTTTGGTTTTGGTTTCTTTAAGATTTTATTTATTTTTTCATGTTGTAGATGTACTGAATGGCTTCCTGTCAGGGTTTTGTCCTTGAATGCTTCAGCAAAATGTTCCCTCTATTAATCTTAATACTTGAGTCATCTAAGCAGGTGTATCTAACAGTGCAAGTGTGTAAGACCAATGTTTGCCATTATATTAGCATTTTTATTAACACTTGATGTTTAGTATTTAACTTATCACTTGACTCGTAGTTGGTTACTGTTATATAAATGGTTGGCTCACGTACAAATAGAGAGAACAGAAATGTGACAAGAATACAAATTAATGTACATGAGTCCTAGAGGTTCTGATGTTTCATCAGGGTTGGAACAACTATTTTGTGTGCCTTTATATGTGGTCCCCCTATAATGAACAATTCACAAATTTGCATGAGATTCTATTTGAGCTCCACGCTCCCCCCCCCCCCACCTCAATTCAATTGACGTTTAGAGGATTCTTTTCAGAAAACAGGTCAGCTGAGCACACAATGCACAACTGCATATGTTTTATGCAGAAAAGGGTATATTCAGTGTCCAGAATAGTTTGTCCAAACAATAAACAAATCTACTCATTTATGTATATTTTATATTTACTCACCCTCAGGCCATCTAGCATGTGATGAGTTTGTTTCTTCATCGGAAAAGATTTTGAGAAATGAAGCATTATATCACTTGCTCACCAATGGATCCTCTGCAGTGATTGGGTGCCGTCAGAATGAGAGCTGATAAAAACATCAAACTAATCCACAATTAATCCACACGAGTCCTGTCCATCAATTAAAATCTTGTGAAATAAATCCATCAAGACGTTTTTAACTTAAAATCATTGCTTTTGGCAAAAATATGAATCCTCTATCCATTACATTGCATCTGAATCAGTAGAGAAATATGCATATTGCATAATCATCGTAAAAACAGTCCAAAACAAATATGTTGGTGGATTTCGATGTGAGAGGACAACAGTCTTCCTCCAGTGACTTTTTCTTTTTCTAAAATGTATTATGGACTTTGGACAGAAGTTATGTTTTAAACTTAAAATGTGATAACTGATGGACTGGAGCAAGTGATATATATCACACTAAATGTTCAGATGAAGAAACAATCTCACCTTCACTCTTAAAAATAAAGGTGCTTCACGATGCCATAGAAGAACCTTTTTGTCTAAATGGCTCCATAAAGAACCTTTAACATCTGAAGAACCTTTCTGTTTCACAAAAGGTTCTTTGTGGCGAAAGAAGGTTCTTCAGATTATAAAAAGGTAAGAAAGAGATGGTTCTTTAAAGAACCTTTGACTGAATGGTTCTTTGTGGAACCAAAAATGGTTCTTCTATGGCATCACTGTGAAGAACCTTTTGAAGCACCTTCATTTTTAAGAGTGTTAAGCCAATTTAAATGTAATTTTAAGAACTATTCCTTTAAGCTAAAGTTATTTCATATTTATTTAATTTACTCCTCATTTTTAGTGAAATCTTTTTGGATATTATATATCGTTTTTTCCTCATTGTGTGTCTACATTATTGCTCTGCAATTTACAATTGCATTGATTTAAGAAAATGTTAAATTTATCTTGCAGTATTGTGGACTGGTTATTAGGGCTCTGAATATGTACTTCAGCTAAGTGATCAGGCCCTTTGGCTTTAACCACCTCTTTAGTTCAACAGCTCTGTTGCTGAAACACCAGCAGATGTACGATGATTAGAAAGGATCTATAGAGGTTACCTTGTGAACCTATAATGATACAATGTATATACATTCATATAATGTAAGAAATTAAGCTTCCAAAGGGGGATTTTGCTTTGATGCTATAGAAGAACCATTTTTCATGGCCTCTTTCATCGTCTTTTATGCACAAGAACTTGGTCTACTTAAGGAAACAAAAAGATTCAGACAATGTTGAAGGTTCTTAAACAAGGCTTGTCAAGAAATGGCATTTCAGTCCAATCAGTGAAAAACAGTTTTGTGTTTTTCTCATAGGTTTTGATGATAAAGGTCTCTTGCTGCTTATTAAGATCATAGAATTTAAATTTTAAATTTCCGATGCTCATTATTTCACAGAATGCAGTGTCAAAGTCCCATGACCTTTGGATGAAATATCATTTTGACATTTATCTCCTCTGTAAAGGCCTTGTTTAAACTGTTGTGGAGGACATTAATTAATGGAGAGATTTCTCTAAGGGTGATTCATTACAATAGGTTTAAGTTTGGTCCAGAAAAAAAATAGGACATAAAATGTCCTTCGTCCTTGGCACATGCTTTGTAGTTGAAACATCATATACATTAATGGGTGTTATGGCAGAGTGCCTGTTTAATACATAATGTATAATTATAATTTTAGTCTGCCCTTGAGTTGCCCCTCTATATCATATTCATTTTTACATTCACATTTCATACTTTACATTTAACAATCTGGGATCTCATTACACAATTTCCTGGGGGAAAAAAAAACAAAAAAAAACGTTGAATAACAATCCCTCCTCTGCCAGTGTACTGCCACAAATTATAAAAAATAAATAAATAAATAAACACTGACCTGAAAAAACATAAGGTTATGGCAACAAGATATAGTCCAAGTCACGATTTTGCTTAAATTTGCGCCACAAGCTGATGAAGTAGAAACAGCAATTATGTTTTGTTCACTAGCAATCTAAGACAGGTTAATTATGCCAAAGTCTTTAATTTAACGGTTTGTTTAGTAATTCATTGAAGAATCTACCATTAACCTATGTTTAATATTCCCCTCATTTAAAGAAACATTGACTGTTTCTCCACCCATAGGAAATAAAGAACACACAAGATCTCTTTAATATCTCTGCTGTTCTTTTAGTCAGCAATAAAGATTAAATTTTCCTTTACAAACTGCTAATTGCCAAGAAAATAAAATCTGCAATCAAAATTCAGAGACTTCATTATGAGCCCAAGCATTTCTCATCTAAACGTACAACATATTCAGTAAATCATGCATCTTTGTGAAGTCTCCAGAATTATGAAAGAGCAATAAAAATTTTCCTCTGGGCATTACGATTTCTTGGATTTTTCTCTCTCATTTCATGTTTGATATTATGAATCAATGCTTTATCAAGTCATTTCAGAGAGGGTGCAGTGATGTGCATTCAGGAATGCAAGAAATTTGAGGAGCATAAAATGTATTCGTGGAGGGTTTGTGGGTGCTGATTAGCATTGCTAATTATTATAATTATTCTGATTACCTTCGAAATCAGCTAATCATTTAGTCTCTCACCAAACTCAAAAGGAGTCGTTATGGGATTGTACACCTGGTCCTCAGTGAGATCAGCTGTTCAAAGCATAAATGTCACCAAAAGATGAACATCTGAAAGGTAACTCCAGGCAGACAAGCTTGAGTGAACTTTTTTGGCAGGTGCTGCTTACTCACATCTGATTGAGATGCGTGAGCCATACATCTTTCTACACCGTCATGACATTAACACGGCCATTTCTTTTGAGAATTTGACAGATAAACTTTTCAGGCACCTTTCACACTTCACCCAAAATTTCTCATCCTGTATGATTCAGTGGTCTGGATGGCCACACACCTCATGACTGTGAAGGCTTCTTGAGTCTTCATTGAATCTTAACTATACAAAGATGTTTGATGACAACATTAATCTTGAGCGAGAAAGACTGATAGCTTCAGTTTTCAGCTGAAACATTTTGAGTCAAATGTCAATTATGGATTGTGTGCCCCAGGTCTCGCTGTGTCTGAAGCATCATCAGCTGTGATTTATGTGCCCCTGTGGGAGTGACATTCTCAGTCACAGTGTCCACATCTCTTATGGTTGCTGGTGGCACAGCACTCTGTTCTGGCTCTTTATGTCCTTCACCTGGCCAGCATGCTTCCCTTTACAGCCCTTCAGCTGTCTGAGGACACTTTTCCATCTGGACTGTGGTTCACTTGATATGATTATTGTTTTTTAGTATTTTTTGATGAATGGAAAGCTAAAAACAGCATTTATTTGAAATAGAAATCTTTTGTATCATTGTTAATGTCTTTACTGTTACACACCATCCTTGATGAATAAATATATTGAATATAAAATAAATTACAATTAAACAAGCCACCTTTTGCTACCTAGACTCTATCCACTGTCTTTTGCAACAGTTGTCATTGCTACAGCTTTTAATTACACGTATAGTTGCAAAAGCTGCATGACATTGTAACAGACTCACAAAACAATCTAAGCTGAAATATGCTGAACAAACTAATAATGCCCAGGATAAAAAATAAACAAATGAATAAACTTCAGCCATTCTTTGGCTGGAACATTTTATAGTCAGAAGGTTTGCAAAGATCTGCAGATGCTGCCCAAGGATAAACATGTTTGGCAAACATCTACATCAAACTCTTACTGTTAACATCTGAAATATCTTGTTCTTGTTCTAAAAGCTATCCTAGTTTCAGTTTTACTTTCAAATGTATATATGGACTGAAGAGGGATTTTTGAGTTCTAAAAGCATGTTTAGAGTACATGATTTTATATGAGAAAAGGAAGGAAAATGATATATCAGATAATGAGATCTGAGAAAGTAATTTACGTAAATGTCTACAAAAGTGCTCTGACAAAAAGCCCTTATGCTTGTTTGCTGCAAAAAAAACAGAGAACTTTGTCATATCCCACATGTACCTGAAATTAATGTGAAAAATCCACTGATGTGCATCCGTTTTAGTGGTCACAAACACTCCTAAGTAGACACTCACGGGCAGACACACACCCACATGCACACACAAAAATCTCCGATGACTCACTTTTCCATCAGTTGCCATGGACACCCAGCTTTCCCCCAGCTTGAGAGCACAATACAATTACAAGGCTGTAATTATCTGCCATACAACCTTCCCCAACCCACTAGAAAGAAAAAAAATGAATCTTAAATTCCCTCTCTTACTACAATTCCACATATTATGTCTCACTACATCTCATGTTTGAATTAAGAGAAGGAGCCAGCTGAATGCATCAGCATGGGAGTTGGTGTGTGTGGGTGTGTGTGTGTTATACCACAGTGTGACATTGTAGCATACACATGAAATAATGATTATATTGGCTGCCACCCAGTGAACAGGATAGTGTTAAAGGGGTGGTTGACGGGTTTTTTTTTCTAGCCTTGATTGTGTTTATGGGGTGCAGTCTAACATGTGTTCATGCTTCGTTTTTTTTTAAAAAGCATTATTTTTCATATAATTTACCTTTACTCCACAGCGCTCTGTACCTCTCTGACAAACGCCTCCATTATTTCCTGTTTTTATGAAGCCCCTCCCTCAGAAATACGTGATGGGCTCTGATTGGTTAGCTGGCTCAGTGTATTGTGATTCACTAAACCTCCGAGCGTGCGTCTAAATGTCCCGCCCCTCAGCTCAGCGGCATGTGCTCCGGTTGTATTGTAAACAATGGCGTCGTCTATATTGCTTATCAATTTGAGCCCAATTGAGAGGAAGAGGATCACGCAGGGCGATGTGAGGAACAGTATTAAGAATAGCTGCTTTAGAACATTAATTTTGAAACTTGCGAATCCATTAGAATCGTTAGAAGACAGAATCACGATTCATATATGAATAGATTTTTACGTGCACCCCTAGTTTTCTCTTCCTCTTCTCTAAAGCAGCACAGCATGGCCCCGCCCCCTTCCTTACATGTTCCTGAGGGTGGGGTTTATCTGGGTCAGTGACGTATCAGACCCGGGAAATAGTTCGTTGTAGTCCTTACCAGCCGTTTTTGTAGGCATTAATTTTAAAAGACGATATCTCTGTTTGCATTGAACTTTCAGTGCTGCAACTTTGCAGATATTGTTTCTGCTCAAACAGCAACATTACACACTAACTAACGCTAAAAAAGTGAAATTGCAATCAACCACCCCTTTAAGTGTTAGTGTTACTGTGTCTTCAAGTTTAGAAAAGAGGTGGAATGAGTCCCTGAACAGAGCGAGGGTCGGTGTCAAACGTAGTAGTCAGTAAGTATCAGCATCAGCTGCTTATGTCTTAATATACTGAGAAAGATTTGCCAGTTCTTGTCATGAGATGTTACTCCACTCTTGCACCAAGGCACTTGCAAGTTTTGAACACATAGACACATTGGTTACATTTGGTTTGCCATTGCGAGGATGATCAGCCATCCTTCTTGTGTCCCTGTAGAACTGTGTCTTAAATTACACTGTCTCCCTTAGGCATCTTATATTACGGACATTGCAGTTTATTGCTCTGGCCACATCTGCAGTCCTCATGCCTCCCTGCAGCACGTGAGCAGGGACTCTGGACATCTTTCTTCTGGTGTTTTTCAGAGTTAGTTGAAAGGTCTTTTTAATGTCCTAAGTTATTATATATGTTTAATTGCCTACCGCCTGTAAACCATAAGTGTTTTAAAGACTGTTCCATGGGTGCACGTGCAATCATTTATGGTTCATGGAACAAGCATGCATGACAAGCATTGTTTATTACTGTCGAGGGGTTTAGATTACATCTACTAATGCATCAGGCAAGTGTGGTTGTTATGCTGTATGTGAGAGCTGATGATACTGTAAGACCTACTGAAGTGTATAATCTTTCAGTGACATTTCTCTGCATTACCAGAGATACTCACTCTGTAGCTTATTATACCTCATAATCTCACAAGTACTTCTTTCTGTTTTTGTATTCTGGTGGTGTTTAATGCTTCAGAACATAATCACTCAATGAGTCCAGATCAGAAGGAAAACACATTTAAACCCTTTTATCCATTTGATATTTCTCAAATGTTGCATAAATAAATAAAATGAGGGATAGCAGTAAAGATCTACTTGCTGAAAATACTGAAAATGATTGAAGGGGGTCCAAATGTTATAGCTGATTTTCAATGTCCCCGAAATATACATAAATGTGGGTTATTGAAGATTGAACATTACAGTGTCCTACCATGCAATTTATGTTTGAAAGGATGAATGCTTTTCCATTTACTTGATTTGATTAATTTTCTTTGTCATTGGTCATAGGGAGGAATGGCGAGTCTGGGTTATATTAAGAAAAAAGAACAAAATAACAAGTTTTAATTAAGGAAATTCATTTTTTTTTCAATGTCAAGGGAAAATTTCTGCCATATTGGCAGTATCTTGCAAAGCTACTCTCTAGAGATCAAACAAAACAGTGTCTCTCTATTATACAGTAGGCTACATATAGTATGTTAAAAAATTCTAAATAATAAAAAATCCAATAACTTTATTTATTTGTTTGTGTGTTTGTTTGTTTGTTTGCTTGCTTTTTTGACCTCTGCACTGGTTTCCAACTTCTCATAGACAAAATATATAGAAATAAACACTCTTCCCATTTCCAATCCATCAATCTGTACAACAGTGGAACGGTCTTAATTCAAGGGAATGAAGCTAGTCTCCAAGCTTTTGAAAAATCATTTCCCCTTTTAAAGCAGACAGTTGAGGAGGAAACACCTTGCAGTGTTAAAGAGCAATCTGAAGATGAGAATGAACTGCTGCCCTGCTCTCCAGTCAGCACATCTCCGGTCCCATCTGATGAACTGATGACTGAGCAGGCCACACATGCGTCCAGTTATCTCCGGTGTCTTCCTGAGAAAATGGCTCTTCTATTGGAGGTGTCAGAATTAAAGCAGCTAATTCTGAGCCGCCCAGATCAATAACCTTAAGGCTGAAATTAAGGATTTGCACAACGTCAACATGAAACTTAAGGCTGAAATGTCAAAAATGAAAGAGGACTCAATACAGAGAGAAAGAAAGTCCACGGAAAACATCCACGAGTTAAAAGAAAAGCTGAAAGAACAGACTGAAATGTGTTTACAGCTGAAAAACAGGGAAAGTGAATCTCCCAACAACAGCTGCACCGAGAGTAGTTTACAACTCCATCATGAAGTGACGTCACACACCTCCAGACACAGTGAACGGAGCGCACTCACACACCGAACCCAATAAACTCTTCCCCAGACAGCGAGTTCTAGCGCTCCACTGCAGAAACACAAAACGTGTTCATGAACTGCTCACTATTGATGATCTCGGCAGCCCGCAATGTATTATCATTCATACAAGTACGAATGACCTCCATAGTTTAAATGAAGGTACAGCCAAGGCAATGCATGAGATGGCAGAGAAAGCCTCACAGACACTCCCCAGTTCATGTGTACTGGTCTCCACCTTGCTCCCACGGCTGGACGTCCCACCCTCTGTGATTGATAAGATCAACAAAGAAGTCCATCACTCCTGTTCCAGTCTGCCCAACGTGCACCTAGTCCATCACAGCTCTATAAGACCATGGCACCTGTATGACAGGCTCTACCTGAATCAGGATGGAGTCAGGATTTTTTTTATCCAAAGCTATCAAAGATTTTGCTCTTGAACATCCTAATTCTAACAGAAACATGGTGTAGATCAGATGTGTCCACTCAGTGTCCTGCAAGTTACTCTGAAATCATTGTGCCCTCCTGGAAACTCAATTCAATACACCGTGGTAGAGATTCTGGAGGTTTAGTCATATGGATAAAAAATGACCTTGCCCCTTTTACATCACCAGTACAACAAGGCAAAAATCACATTTGGTTCAAATGAACTTCAGAAGATCAAAAACACAATTGATCAGGGTCAGTTCTGGACCACTCGGAACAGTCTAAACAATACAAAGCCACAAGAACTAGCCATACAAGATGGTCAAATTTGGAAAGATTATTTTGAGAAGCTCTATACACATCAAACTGACCCTCTGAATAATCCCAACCAGTTAAAAGTCCTTGAAAAACTGAATGCTCTTGAATCATAAATCAAAAACAACCAAAATCCACTACATTGTCCAATAACCCAACAAGAACTTAGTGGAAAAATGAAATCCCTCAGATGCAAGAAATCTTGTGGCCCTGACAACATAAAAAATGAGATGCTTAAAAACAGCTCTCCTGAACTTCAGAGTGCACTACTCAAACTTTTTAATTTGACTTTGAGTTCAGGCGTTTTTCCTGAGGACTGGAACACCGGACTCATCTCTGCTATCTTTAAAAGTGGAGACAAAACAGATCCTAATTAGCTTTTGGAATACAGAGGGATATGTGTAACCAGTAATTTGGCAAAAGTATTTTGCCCTCTAATCAACTCTCGGATTTCATCTTTCTTAAAGCAGCACAATGTCATCAGCAAATCTCAAATTGGCTTTCTCTCTAAACATCGAAACGACTGACCATATTCACAAACTACACACATTAATAAATGAACATGTGCACCAAAAGAAAGAGGGAAAAATATTTGCATGCTTCATAGATTTTAAGAAGGCTTTTGACTTCATAGGGGGTAAAATATATGATTTAATTAAAAACATGTATAACCAAAATAAATGTGCAGTAAAAATTGGACAGCAAAGGACAGACTATTTTTCTCAATAGCGAGGAGTGAGACAGGCTGCTGCCTCAGCCCGACTTTATTTAACATATATATCAATGAATTGGCAGATCTACTGGACAAATCAGACAGTCCAAAACTACAATTATTCAACACAGAAGTCAAATATTTACTGTATGCAGACGACTTGCTAATTTTATCTAAAACACCAGAAGGTCTCCAGAACCACCTTGACATTTTAACTAAATACTGCCACGATTGGAACTTAGACGTCAACAACAAGATTATGATATTTCAGAAAAACATAAACATATATTTACTTTAAACAACACCACGTTTCAACATGCTTTACAATATAATTATCTTGGTCTGATTTTAACTCCCACTGGAAATTTCAATTTGGCAATAAAAACATTACTTGTAAAAGCCCGCAGGGCACTGCACGCCATACGAACAAAATGATTAAAAATAGACATCCCCATCAGAATCTGGACAAAGATTTTCGATAGTGTCATACTGACTAGGGCCCAATGAGTAACTACAGCCATAAAGATTGGCACAAACACCCTTTAGAAGCTCTGCAGAAGCATCCTTCATGACCACAGAAACACACCTAATATCGCCTGCAGAGCAGAGTTAGGCCGTCTCCCCCTAAACCTAATCATTAAAAAAAAGAGTTTTAAAGTTCTGGATCCACTTAAACTCTAGTTCTGAAGATTCTCTTCATTTTAAAGCACTAAAACCCAAAAAATGAGTGCTCAAAAAAGTCATCTTTGTGTAATGGTGTCAGATCTGACTAACAAAGCATTCAATATCACCAACCCTGTAAAACCTGGAAGAATCAAAGAAATTATGAATGAAGAGAAGGAGACATACATACAGCTTTGGAAAGAACAAACCAAAGACCAAAGTCGTCTCCAATGTTATCTGAAACTCAATAGAGAGTACAGTCTGGCTGACAATCTGGTCTCAGTCAGGAATATAACTCACAGACATTTACTGATGAAGTACAGACTGAGTGACCACCAGCTGGCCATAGAAAGAGGACGACATAAAAAGATGTGGTTAAGAAGAGCAAATCTGTAACGAATGTAAATCAGGATCAGTTGAGACGGAGGAACATTTCCTCCTCCACTGTGACAAATACACGTCCTTAAGAGACGCACTGTACAGTCAAATACAGCAGATTATTCCTGAGTTCCAGTCACTCCATGAAAATGACAAACTAATATTACTTGGTGAAGGACCTGCTTCCTCTTTGGTAGCACATCATATTTATAAATGCCACAAACTAAGAAGTAAAGAGTGAACACATCTGCATTAGTAGTACCATTAATGTTTATATTAATATATATGGATGTATTTTGTTTTGTTTATATATGGATGTATATTTGTTTTGTTTTTATTCTGCAATGTACAATGCTTTGGCAATATGTATCTAAGTACGTCATGTGAATTGAATAATAGGTAGCATTTTGTTATTTGTATGTTTTTTTTTTTTTTTTTTTTAGATTCATCCTGACAAAATGTGTTATTAAAAATGTGTCAACAGTCTTTTTCCATTTTTGAAATGATGAACTGTAAATCAATATAACAGTTTTCTTCTGGGCAACAGAAAGTGGCTTGATTTGCCTGATTCTCCATTAACCTTGTCCTAGTGAGTGACATCCCATGAAAAAACAGCAATTAAACTGACAATATTTAATTAAAACATGGCTGTCCACAGGGGTTAAGTTACATCTGTGGACAAAACACACAGATAGATGAGCAGTCAAGGAAAACAGGAGAACGGGGATCGTCAAAGCACTGACAGCAGACGTTCACTAGAGAGTAGATATCTCTGCAGAACACACCAATTAGCTGAGTCTAGTGCTAATTAGTTGATAAAATGCTGCTGAAGAGTTCTGTGAATTGTAAAGCTCTAACTTTTACAGAATGTAATCAAAATTACACAACATCTATTTCAGGGTCAGTGTTTTTCATGTTGGATTAATTACCATTTATTTGTCTAGTCCCCTACAGATGATATGAAATTCTTGGAGAGTTCATTAGACAAGCTCATTCGTAATGGGTCAGGTTAAGATCACATTTTGTTCTTGGAAGTCCGATTTACTGGAAAATGACATCAGTCCTTGATGACTTCAATGAAATGATGTGCCTGGTTTATATAAAAGGAAATGAATTCATTGATAAGCTAATGCATTTTCATGACCTTTTTAGGTCACCTTAAACTCGTTACTTCTAAGTCTTTTTTTTAACCATTCTCAGCTTTATAACCATTAAAAAACACAAATCAAACACGTGTTCCAGGAAAGACAGTACCTGCTCTTTAAAATATTATGAAACGCAGAATGAATTTCAAATACGTAAATCCATTCATACAGAACTTTTCACACTCACAGTTTAATAAGACAGTTATGTAGCTACAAATTGTTGTAGGCCTATGTATAATTTACACAGGAATGAGTTCAAAACTGCTCATGTTTATTAATAGGGCCTTTTTTGAAAAGACCAAGCAAATGGATTCCTGTTTATACCGTACACAGCAGTGGCGTAGCCACGAGGGGGCCTGGGGGGGCTCAGATTTCTGATTGCTTAAAAAAAAAACAAAAAAACTTTTAAAGGAACACTCCACTTTTTTTGGAAATAGGCTCATTCTCCAACTCCCCCAGAGTTAATAAGTTGAGTTTTACCGTTTTTGAATCCATTCAGCCGATCTCCGGATCTGGCGAGAGCACTTTTAGCATAGCTTAGCATAGATCATTGAATCCAATTAGACCAGTAGCATCGCGTTCTAAAACGATCAAACAGTTTCGATATTTGTCCTATTTAAAACTTGTAGCTGGGGACTACTTTCAGGCGCTGCGTAATATCAGCAGCAAAGTTCCTTGATTATTACGCAGGAATGAGAGTAGTTCCTAATCATATCAGCCTAGAAAATCGCAACTTTTCATTTTCCGCCGATCTTAGTACACGATATAACTACAGAAGAGTCAAGTTTTAAATAGGACAAATATCGAAACTCTTTGATCGTTTTTGAACGCGATGCTACTGGTCTAATTGGATTCAATGATCTATGCTAAGCTATGCTAAAAGTGCTCTCACCAGACCCGGAGATCGGCTGAATGGATTCAAAAACGGTAAAACTCAACTTATTAACTCTGGGGGAGTTGGGGAATGAGCCTATTTCCAAAAAAAGTGGAGTGTTCCTTTAAGCCTTTATCACACTTCCGCGTACGAAAAGCTGAAGATTCAAATAGCGAGGAGCCGTTCACACGTCACGCGTGGAAAACGCTAGGCGCGTCGCTATCGCTGTGTAGCTTGCGCTGCTGTGGCTTCTGCCGTTGCTAAGCAACCCAGCCCATAGACGATAATTAAAAATAAGTTTGATCAGCTTAATTGAGTTGTATTCTCCGTGATTGCGTGCAACGATTGAATGTCCTTATACTGTGAACAAGAACGGGAGGTTAATCACAATAAATATAATGAAAAAATAAACAATATAATATTAAAAATAAAATTAAATCAGTCCGAGTATGTCTCTGGCAGTAACTTGAGCTGCGTGCTCGTGCGGACGCGAGTATAAACCAGGCTTTAACTGTCATAAAAGCGCTGCTATCAGCTTCCACACGCAGCACAAACACTTGAAAATGCGCACTTTTAATATTGACATTATAGCCTACAAGTACTATAGAGCGGCCCCCTCATTTTAAGATGGATCCCCCCCCCCCCCCCCACACACACACAATTAATTCTGACTACGCCACTGGTACACAGTAGGCTACTTTAGAGTTCACAGAAAGACTCATTTCTGCTCCTCTTTCTGGGAAATGACTTACATAGCCTAGAACTTTAAACCAATCAATGAGCTTTCGTTCTCGATCATCCAACATCATCAAAAAGCCTAATTTAAGATTAAATATTTCTGGATATCTTTGCAAAGATTTCCCTTGGGATAATATTCCTGTCAATGTCATTGCCTCATCTTCATCCAAATCTAAAAACAAGCCTGAATCATATATGCATAAAGAGAAAAGATGCAATCTCAGTATTGCACATGGGTGAACTTGTAACAAATGCAGTATATCCTTTCTAGTTGGTATAAGCTCAAGCATTATCAGGGTTCCAGTGGTTGGACAGGAGACCCCGAGGGAGCTGCTGTCTTCCTGGAGCCAGTGACATGATTCATCTCACACCTCTGTGCCCCTGGGAGCCAACCCATTAATTAACCTGCAATCAAAGCCCTGGCAATCTTAAATAATTGAAGAGCTGAGAGAAGACTAATTAAACACATGACTAACTATGTGTGCTGAAGCTAGGTCACATGAAATGTTTGATATGAAATTCTTTTTTTCTTTGATGGTTATTAATCAGTAGGGTAGCCTGGATATTAAAGGTTTTCAGCAAGAGTTTTGCAGCAACATATGGTCCAAAAAACTTTAGTGAAGTAAAGAGACACGGTAATAACAAACACCAATTTTACTCTTCTTACTGAAACTCTACAGCCTACTTACGCAAACATGGTAGTTTATGGATTGAAAGCATAATCAGATTCTGCAAAGGTCACTCTAGATGACTATAGGATCTCACCCTCATGGGATCCCACTCGGCAGGTCCTAAAGACAATGGAACATTAATTAGTGAAGCCCAGTAAAAGACATATGGATTTGTAAGGAATAATGTTTTACTTTCACTTTTTTACTATTAAGTATTTAATGTATGTTTTAATGAATCTCCTATAATAATTACAGTACATCACTACAAAGCAGACCTTCAAAATACATTCATACTGCAAATGCGCCCAAGTGAAAAAATATACTTAAGTACAATTTATCCGTATGTACTTTAGTATAACTAAATATATTTGTGGCACACTATTAATTGGTATACTTAAAGTCTGCTCAATTGGAACAACTAATTTTGTACTAAATGCATTTTAATTGCTGAAGTTCAACTAAAGCTGTAATGAATATACTTGCTTGTGCTAAAGTGGAACTATTCCAAGTATACTTAAGTACACACTTTAAATATCCACTCTTATTTCATTTTTGAAATGCAGAATTCATTCAGCATAAACTTCAAATGTATTTTGGTAACAATACAATTGCAGTTCAATTAGAGTGTTGAACATACATTAATATTATTATAATAATAACAAACTGAGGTCATATCATATTAACCCTTCCTTTTAGTGACTTTAAAATGAATTGCAATGGCATTCCAAGTAAACCAGAAGTGTGCTAATGGCACAATTATTGTGTGCTTCTAACGCAAAAAAATAACGTTTATAAATAATGGCACAGCTTAAGAAATTGCCTTTTACTAACACCCCCAGCAAACCAGTCAACTCAGTTATCCAGAGAACATCAGTGGGTCGTTGGACACTGACATTTGAACATAGACTGAAAGAATCACTGCGGACTGGATTTGAACCCGAGTCGCTGCCACATACGTACACTCGCTTTAACAAATGCGCCACCAAACCAGACACGCGCTAAGATAAACAGTTCCCCCCCCCCCCCCCCCCCCCCATCAATGGACTTAAAGACTGCGAATCGCCGAAAAGTCTTAATATAGACACAATAAGCGGTGCGTGGAAATAAACGTGAAACGGCCTGTATAGAACACGAAAGTGCGTTAAACTTGAAGCTGTTAAAGTCAGCGGACACATACATTAAATATCATCTGCAGAATGTTTTGCTTCCCTTTTACCGGACATGATATGTCATTAACACTGCAGGAAACAATTGGATAAACCGGCATAACATTAATTTTATTTTTGTACATGCACTAAAACACAGACAGTTCCATATTAGTTGGTGGAAGAATGTGAACTGCTTATGTTTCAGTGCATGAAGAAGGAATAAAACCATCTGTAACATCTCTCTGCCCATTGTCTCTGCACGCTTCAACTCTCAATGCACTGCACAAATGTTAATGTAAAATGCAATGAAATGTTTTGGCAGTTTGATGGTCTCACAGTACGCTGCAGATTTATATGTGACGTATCAATTGAAATTATTTTTATACATTTTGTTACTTTTCATGTATTTAACGTCTCTGAATTTATTTGACATTTTAACTTTTTGTGTAGTTTTGAAGGCTGGTCAGGATCATTTTAATAATTTGTTTAATAATTCATAATATTTTGACAGCCCAAAGGGCTGCAGTCCACATTTCCAAGTGCAACGTTGTCGTTGTCCATACGGGACATTAAATAACCATTAATGGAAAAAAGTGTGTTGGTACAGGTTTTTTGGAGTGTATTGGGAATATACAGTAATAAACCTTCTGATCAAGTTCAAATCCATGACTATATGTTGTTTAAATATCTTTACTTTTGTAACCTACTTTCTAAATGTGACCATGCACAAAACCAGTCATAAGGGTCAATTTTTTAAAATTGAGATGTATACATCATCTGAAAGCTGAATAAATAAGCTTTATGAATATCTGGAAAATCTGGAATCTGAGGGTGCAAAAAAAAAAAAAAAATATTGAGAAAATTGCCTTTAAAGTTGTCCAAATGAAGTCCTTAGCAATACATATTACAAATCAAAATTAAGTTTCACAGTAAGAAAATTGACAAAATCTTCATGGAACATGATCTTTACTTAATATCCTAATGATTTTTGGCATAAAAGAAAAATCTATAATTTTGACCCATACAATGTATTTTTGGCTATTGCAAATATACCCTTGCTACTTTAGACTGGTTTTTTGGTCCAGGGTCACATGTAAAGCTGCTTTGCAACCATGCAAAATTGTGAAAAGCACTGGTTAAATCATTGAAAAGGTAAAGTTCATAACTATACAAAGTACTACATCATTATGAATTATCATTATAATTATTTGCAACTCAAAACATTTCTTTTTATCTATAGGGCCTATTATTTTTATACTCAACAACTTAAATACAGAACTTAAATACAGTGTATTGTATTGTACATTTAATCATAACAGGTCAACAGAGGATTCAACTAAAATAAATTACTGAAGTATGACTTCAATGTTTAACAAATTAAATAGTTTTATTTGCAAATCCCACATTGTTACATTTGTGCTGTCAAAAGTTGTGCTTGGAAACTCTGCCCTTACAGCACCTGTTATCAGAAACATATGGATGTTTCAATTCATACCTCTCATTTTCTTTAGTTTGCCCAAAAAGAAAGTCTCATCTTAAAATTTTTTTTTTTTAAATTGAAAAAAATTACACAGCATCATCTTATAATAATTTCATTATTCTCATATTTGAAATACACGGTGAGACTTGTGTCTTTAACTGCAATGAGTTCCCAATAATGTGCACTTCAGATGTTTAGCTAAAGTACAGCAAAACCAATTGTTGGTGAATTTCAGAGCTCATGAAAGTATAAGGTGAGGAGAGAATGACTTATCAAGCACCCTTCACTGAACATACTGTAGCCTATATTTAGGCCAATGTTAAAATCACATTATTAAAATACTTAAGACACTTTTAAGGAGTGAAGGAAGAAACAAATATCAATACACAGAATGTGATATTGTCTCTTGTGCCATAGTCTTAGGTGAGAACTCATACAGCGGACTTGTTTACCTAAATGATATGACAACATACAAAACAAAATACAATACAAACAATCCCCACAGACACACATTATATGGCCTTCATACAGCTACAGGATCATGAGATGAGTTGCTTCGTTCATCCCTTATCGACACTATAGTTGTTGGGCTGAGTGAGCATGCACATGTCATTGGGGTTATGAAGTGGCGTCCCCTTTCAAAGATTTCATCCAGTTAGTTTATATAGGTATGTATGTGTGAAAATCACTTTTAACAAGTTTCAAACATGTTGTAGATGGAATTAGCAACCTGGCTAGTGTACTTTCTCAAAGATGAATATATATATATATGTATGTATGTATGTATGTATGTATGTATATAATATATCATCCTTCCCCAAATGCATTTGTAAAAAGTATAAGTTTGTGCTTGATGAAAGCATGAAATAACTGCGTGTATTTTCAGTTAGTATAAACATGTCAATCTATTTTTAGTATACTTATCGTAAAATACATATATTTTAAATTCAATTAAGTATATTTATTTATCACTAGGGTGTTTCTGGGTCAAAATAATGGCACAGGTCACATTTTCTCCCCCAGCATGCATTCTGCCAACTCGGGCCTTGATTTATGACAATCTTGACTGTCTCCCTCTTGTGGGAGAGCCAGAGTGCTGTCCACTGTTTAATGCTGAAAACACTGAGACACATATAATTGTTAGTATAAGGATGATCCTATTCTCTAAAAACTTCCTCATTTGATTTATACATTACATATTGCACAGAGCTTCTGTTTCACATATCCATTGGGGTAAATGTAAGTGTATAGCTAGCATAGAGACATAAGTACATGTAAATGTTTGTTTATATATATGCAGGTTATAAATCAGTACCCATGCAGAAGCCTTAATTCCTGACAGTATAATCCCTTTTGTCTAAATCGGCCATGCTGAATGCATTGGAATACAGGATCCCATTGCCAGCACATTCTGAAATTCAATTAAACTGGAAGCAGTTAGAATTAAGCGACAAGCCTTTTAGTTTAATCCTCTAGCTTCTTTAAGCCACTTGCCTTTCCAGTTAGTTTCTGCCCAATCACTGCATCTAAATCCTTTCAATTAATTAAACACCAGCAGAATAAATAAATATCTAATTTATTTTTCTTTCCTTTAACCATAAACTAAAACAATAGAATTGGTGTGCTTTCATTAGGTGCCTCAGAAGCTATTTTTTTTGCATAATATTTTAACACCTTGGGGATGCGTGATGATCTTTGTTATAAAAAAAAA
Source organism: Acrossocheilus fasciatus (assembly GCA_036784905.1). Taxonomy (NCBI): domain Eukaryota; kingdom Metazoa; phylum Chordata; class Actinopteri; order Cypriniformes; family Cyprinidae; genus Acrossocheilus; species Acrossocheilus fasciatus. The sequence continues at coordinate 15,952,922 of CM071950.1, forward strand.
AAAAAAACGACTAAATGCAATTTGAATCAAACAAGTAATACATTGTAATTAGTTTCTCAGCTGTTAACACAACTTCACTGCTCAGCCAAATGTTCACATTCTCACATTTCCCGAGGTCAAATTAATCACAGTCTCTGCCTTGGGCACTGCTGTTATTTTGCCAAGTGAATCGCTTGTTTAATAACCTATAATCCTTTTTTATTTATTTATTTTTTTAAGTCACTATAATTGCTTTTCTAGCCAAATATTTGGACTGCATGTGAAAGATTCATTCAGTGTTTGAACAAGCAACTACCGCAACACTCAAGGATATCAGAACACAGCAGATAAACTAAAAGAACTGTGTGAGCTCTTTACAAAAATTTTGTCAATAGTAGCAGAGTTGCAGAGTATAAAAGCATAAAATAAAAAGCAGCTTGTCATGGCAGTATGGGAAATATATCACCAATATGACAGCTCTGTAGATGACTAATCCCTAGATACCTGTCAAACGTGAGATATCCACCAGATTCCCCAAAAAACATTACTATGGTCTACTACAGTGCTCAAACCTGCAGTGAGTCATCAATCTAACAGCATGATCAGAGCTGTGCACTTAATTATTTTTTGTTTATGTATGCTGGCCCAGTTATCATTATACAAAAACATCTGACCACAAAATGTTGCAATTGACCAGTCAGAATAGAATATTCCAGAGATCATAAATGCAGATAGTGTGGTCAAACCACAAGTAAAAATGCTTCTATTTTTATCTCCAGTAGGAAAGAATTAGGTTTAGAAGAATTAGAAGTTCTATGACACTTGGGGTGCTTTATAGACTATTTTAAAAGTGACAAGTCATTGTTCCATTTAAGATGTAGTCAATCTGAAACAAAAGTACTTTGGAACAGTTGTGATTGCCCCCTTTTTTTTTTTTTTTTTTGAAAGAGAAACACGGATGGGCATTCAAATTTCATTTTGTTAGGTGTGATGTTTTTGCAATATATGTAATTTGGATTTAGGTGCTTTTTTTGTTTTGTTCTCTCTCTTTTCAAAAAGCAATAAAGAGAATGTTAAAAAATGCTTCTATTTTAAATTTCTAAATTTAAGGTTTTCTTATTTTTATTTTTTAAAATAAATGTAGATTTATAACATTATAAAATTAAAAATATTTTTTGGCTCTCTTTTACTTTAAGAATAATCAAAAAAAAAAATATATATATATATATATATATATATATATCTGACACTACACACACAGAGCTCACAAATGTACTTATTTGATTATTAGTAGCTATACGTTTTCTTACTTAAAAACATTTCTTTGTTTTCAGTGTCTAAAAATCTATGAAACATTCTTTCTAGGTTTATTTGTTTCTGAATGCTAGATTTTAAATATGCTCTCACACTTTTGTAAATGCTACAACATTATTTCCACCTTCAAAGCTAATGAACATGAACAGGTACTACTGCTCCTAAATTTAGATGAAAACCAAAGACTGCATGAGATTGAACAGCCACAGCTGGGAACGCAAAGGCCACAAACCGAATTCATGCTTGACCACTGAACATAGTATATCATCCGATTCTCTCAGCCAAAGCACTAACAAACGGAGCTGTCTGAGATGCGTGTGATTGGTGTGCTGCAGAGCACAACCTCAGCTGCAACAAATCACTGCCTCTCTGTTCTCCAATACAGACGCTCTCCCAACGTTTGAGAGAAGGGTGAGGAAAAGCAGCAATGTTTCAGTCCAGACAAATCCATCAGGAATTGAGCCAATGGAAAATGGAGAAGCATTTATCCTGTAAGAAATCAGGAAGCCTGTACTCCACTCCAAACAGCTGTCATCAGCCCCCCTCCCAACCCTCATCCTTCCCCTTTCCGGGCCTCTTGACATCTCTCTAAGGGCATACAATTTCAGTAAAATTTGTGGTTGTACTGATGTGCCATGCCAGACATGTTGGATGCACTTTGCAGTCTTGTATAATAATATACTCAAATGGCAGTAGAAAAAAGTTTCAACATTGTATAGCATAACTGCATGTTTGACAAAATCTATTTATGGTACTCATCTGTATCCGAACTTTCATTGTTTTGAAATATCAATACAAAATCTCAGAATGGACAACAAAACTGTTTGCACACCCAATAAAATATGATTTTTCAATGGATACTCCAATAATCACTTTATCAAAAACTCACTTTATATGCCATTATCATCCACAACACAGGCCTACAATTACAGCTAAAGCATTTGTCCAAACAGGATAAAGATTTGGCATCGGCTTGAACAACACAATCCACAATATCATGATGATGACATGAACTGACTTTCAGGGCTTCATGCTGCACTCTCAGAAATAAAGGTACAAAAGCTATCACTGGGGCGGTACCTTTTCAAAAGGTACATGTTTGTACCTAAAGGGTCCATTTTGGTACCTTAAATGCACATATTAGTACTTAAAGTGTACATATTTGAACCTAATAGGTACAAAAGTGTACCTTTTGAAAAGGTACCACCCCAGTGACAGCTTTTGTACCTTTATTTCTGAGAGTGTGCAGAGAGATATTCTCCAGCGGTTTCATAAAACAGATCAAATGTGAGGAGATTGTTTGTTACTGAATCTCACACATAAAGTAATAAGCTGTTAAGAATCTAAATGATTTAAAAAGAATGATTCCAAGAATAGGCACTGAGGTTCATTTATTATTCAATAAATGAAATGCATTTTGAAAGGGTGTAATGTTTAAACGATTTTAACCTTACAACATGGAGATAACATCTGCAGTTTGATTATTTACATACAGCAACAAACACTCAGATGTTACACAGAGGAGGCAGGGTGCTCAAACGTTTCTCGTTTACCGTTTTGATTCAGAAGCAATAGGCCTACCACACCTAGCAAGACTGCTGCCATTCTACATATTCACACCAACAGCACGATTACAATATATAACAGTTTAACAAACAAGACATTTAAGTGACTTATAATTTATACACAATTTGCCAGTTACTTTGTCAATTTTCATTGTGACAACAACAAAAAAGTACCAAATAAACCAGTCACAGCTGCTACCAGTGTTTCTTTACTGAATGAATAAGTGTATTGAGTAAATGATTCAATGACGTGTGCATTTCATTAGTGAATAAATTCGTTTTTGAACAAATTGGTAAAGTGAATGATTTAATGACTCATTTGTAAAGATTTTGTGCCTCAATCAAATCAACAAACCGGTTGAATGAATGACTCACTTATAAATACGGTCACTTGTCGCCACCTATTGGCATAACAATGTAATGCCTTTCAAGTAAAAAAACATTTTCTTTTCTATCCAAGCATTTGAATCACAATTATTTTTCCACAAAAAGAAAATAATAGTCTATTGTAATTCTTCTTGAATAATGGCACTATTGCCATTTTACAGCTGCTTTTAGATTTGCCTCATTTTTGAAGTTTGCACCACTGATTCTGTTACTTTCCTGTTTAATACTGTGCAGCCGTTTCCTAATTGTATCTGAATTGTATAAAGTGCTATAAAAAATAAAGGTGACTTGACTTCTTTCTCTTGAAACTGAGCAGTACTGACAGTAATGACAAACAAGGTCTCTAAAACCTGACACGGAGTAACTTATGAATATAAAGTTGAACCTTTTCACCTGATGGGTGCCATCTGATGGACATTAGAAGATAAGAGCGCAGCATGGAGGCTTTTTACGGTCACATTTGTCAACTCTATGACTAATCCTAAATGTTTGCATGAAAGGTTTCAATGACAGGCATAATTACAAGCACAAATACATTTGTTCACAATCTCCCTAAAAGTCATTTATCAAGGCAGCAGCAGCAGACAGTTTCCTGCAGTTTAAATAAAACATCAGTCTTCCCATTTTTCCTTGACTTTCAATCCTACATGCTCTACTATAATGTCAGCCGATCTCAGGAGATACTCAGGCTCTTCACAGACTTGATAAGTAACATTATAGTGAACGCCTGTTAGCCCCTTGTTTATGTGAATCTTGAAGGAATTCAGATTGGGTCTCGGCGGGGGTCTCAAAAGTTGTGATAGAATTGTTCAGGTGATTGTTTTTTTGTTTGTTTGTTTGTTTGTTTTTCACCATTTCCTGACCTGCCTTTACAAGCATGGTCTCTGTACCATAACCTCAAATATTTCTCTGAGAATATATTCCCTAAGGCCAAAATTGTGAAACAAGGTTAAGACACCACAGGCAGCCGAATATGTGAAATTGATATATTAACACTCTTCAAAATATGAATAAATTGAACTCCTTTTGAGATGATCTAGTATTTCAAAAATAAAAATAATAAGAAAGCCCAAAAATTATATAATCAGTATAAAACTGTGAGAATTAGGCCACCTCTTGTTGGTTGTGCTCTTTGTGGATTTTTAAACTAGAGCAAAAGCATCACTGTGCACATGTTGCATATCATTAATAATCCTAAGTTTACACCTGCACTGAAGTTATAAGAAATATTCAAATTCCATGCTTGAGTGCTTTCATAACACATTTATTCTGGACAGTTTTTTGTGTAGAAATATGTCAAAAAGATGAGCACGAGCAGTGACTCATAAGTAAGAACACAGCCAGTGCAACTCAGCCATGCAAGTCTGCCTTTTCTCAAACAGACTGTAATGAGAAGGTGAAAAAGCAGATAGATGTATCCAAAATGAATGTTTAGGGAAAGGAGGACAAAACTATGTTCTGTAAGCATGTGTTCAATCATTCAGGAGGTAGGGACCTTCAAATGCAATACCCTTGCCCTCTAATTTTCTTCATCATTTAAGTCATTATACAGGAGATAAGCATAAAAAAACTGGTTGCAGGGGATGATTATTAACTTTTCCATCACAAACTGAATTCATGTGTTTGTTACGCTATGTGATCTTTGAGAGGATTAAATTATAGTGTAAGTGTAAATGCAACAAGGCTGAAGAGGCTTATTCAAATTGGCCATGTTGAAAATCTTGTGGTTCGTTTAACACGTCTGTCTGACAAGTTTATTCTCTCATACTTTTCATATATAACCGAACAGAAGATTGCAAACTCACTTAAAGGGGGAATTTTCTGCTAGTAAGAATTTTTTTTTAAACAGTAACATATTTAGACACAAGTTTAGCATGGATAATGAAACAAATATGGAAGCCTGTTTCCATCACAGGATAAAAAAAATTTAAAAATAGGTGTGACTTTTTGTCTTGCAATTCTGACTTCTTTTTCCTCCCAATTCCAAGTTTACATCTTGCAATTCTGACTTTTTTCTCTCACTTTTTTCTCCACTCGCCGTGGATTAAAAAAAATTACAAAAGTTAATCGTAGCATTTTATCTCTATTTGTTTCTTCTTGCAATTGCAAGGTAATATCTCAAAATTCAAATTTTTCTTCTCAGAATTGTATTTATCATGCAATTCTGACTTTATATCTCACATTTCAGAAAAAAAAGTCTGAATTGTGAGATACAAAGTTGCAGTTACCTTTTTATTTATTTATTTTTTATCCCAAATTTCCATGTTATTAAGGGAAATAAATATAAAAATGTGTGAAATTAGTTGTCATGGCACAAAATGTAAACATCTTCAAGATTATTATTCAACCTTTCCCCACCCTAAATCCCAAATCACACATTAACACATAAACCTTTTATATTCCACATAATAATCAAAATGAGATCAATTAACCTTAAAAGTTTTTTTTTTTTTTTTACATATCTCACATATGATGATCTTCAGATGAAATGACAAAATTAAGAAGATCACAGCCATTTTTTAAATGTGTTAAGATGAGATTTTGTGCCATCGATGATCTTGCCCAAGGGTGCATATTACCCCACCATACCTTAATAGTAATAAAACACATATCTGAAAGCAAGTCTGCATATTTAACCACTGGTGTTTTGATTCATTGGATGATTACTGTATCTTCTTCAGCAGTCCTCTTCCTGTTCAACAGCTGGAAGAATTCATAAGACGGGCCTCCATGGAAACGACCCCCAGAATGATGACTAAAGCACATCAGCACTGGTTTTAAGAGTCGTTCAAGTTGTCTCTGCCGAAATATGAGGTAAATAGTTTTCTCATCAAAAGAGCCATTCCATCAATATTTAATATACTCCCAAATGTGTAATAAAATTGAACTCAAATTAGCTCCGGGCTAGTATAATGAATTTGTCCTCCATGCCAGAGGCACTATGTCACAAGCCGCAAAGGCATTTTAACATAATAAATGCTTTCGATACAATGAACGAGACATTATATTATGCAGGTAAAGTGTTATATTAATTTTAATCTGATTTGAATAACAGACATTCACTCAGTTTGTCTGGTAATAGAAAGGGGACTAATTAAACAAGACACTTCCAGTTTACATTCCATATGTTCCACCTTTCGCCTTTATTTTAAAGGCCCTATATGTAGGATATAGTAATAGCGTAACTACAACCGCATGGAACTTCTGAATTCAGGAAGTAATAAAAGTGGTTTCCTTTCCCCTTATTTATTCTAAGAGCTGAATAAATAAGATTATGCCATGAACATTATTTAGTTACTAATAAAGCTGATCACATTATGGAAAACATAACAAGGAAGCAAAACAGAAATAATGAAACAAAATGATCTGTGATCATTACCATTACATAATAGAAAATGTTAGGCCTATTTTATTTTATTTTTAAATGAGCTGTGCTAATATTATATATATATATATATATATATATATGAAATATTGGTAACACTTTACAATAAGGTTCATTAGTTAACATTAGTTAACAACATTAGTAAACATGAACTAAGAATGAACAATACTTCTACAGCATTTATTAATCTTAGTTAATGTTAAATTCAGCATTTACTAATGCATTATTAAAATAACAAGTTGTGTTTGTTAACATTAGTTAATGCACTGTGAACTAATATGAATAAACAATGAACAACTGTATTTTCATTAACTAATATTAGCAAATATTAATAAATAGTGTAATAAATGCAGTGTTCATTGTTTGTTCATGTTAGTTAATACATTAACTAATGTTAACATATGACACCTTATTGTAAAGTGTTACCAAAATATTTTATTATATATTTCCTTCCTAAATAATATCTTATTTAATAACAAAATGAAATTTGTGCTTTTTAAAAGAAAATGTGTGATTAAGCAAGTGGCTGAATTTAACAATAATAATAAACACCATGCTTTGTGGGTCAATAAGGACATTCCTCAGGATGTTGTTCATAATGTCTTTCATAACCAAAGTTACAAAATCCTTGAGAGAAAAATGGCTTTGAAAGCTTGCTGGGTAATATCTTTTTCCTTGTTTTATGGACATTTTAACAAATTATCTCTAATTGACAGGATTTTAAGCTTTGCTTGGGTGCACCTTGGATGTTCTCATCTCCATGGCAACAGAGATAGTCTTCTGCCACTCATGACAGCCAAACATTTCTGCTTATGTTCAGAGCACTGCTTCATCGGCTTTTTGTTGTTGTTGTTGGTACGAACCACAGCAGCAAAACGATGCCAGTTCTATCATCTGTGATTTGTTATATCTGATCAAGCATTTGTCAATTTAGTGAGTGTAATTTGATAGCGATTTGACACGTAAAACTGAAATGTTTGGAAAGTATCAGAGAAAATACTCATGCATTCAGAAGTGTTTGCTGAATATATGCAAGCAGTAGAAGTAAAGACTCTGATATACTTAAGTCATCATTAATCATTATAATTTCACTCTGTAACAGTATTCTAAGTCAGTTTTGAATCGGTTCGGTTTGCTCTGGATGGAAGCAGGCCTGCCAGTGCCAAACTACATGAAAGGTCTAAAATGAGACAAGATGTCAGTTGAGCTGAGCATAATGTAATATTTTAGACCTTAATGCACCACTGCCTGGGTATTATTGGCTAGAAGATCAGGAATCATGGTTCTCAATATATTACCCAAAAAGTCATATTCAATGGGAAGCAATAATAAACCTTTGCCAGAGCATCACCCTTGTAAATTATTGATTGTAAATTGTTTGACTCATTAACATCATCATTTATATGAATCTTTTATTTGCTTTTGAGAGACCGATCGAGCCACCATTTATTTTATGGGAGCATTTTTACTCAAGAATGGGAGGATTTAGGTGCCAGTAAATCCTGTGTTCTGTAAAAAGGCAGTCTTGCTGTGAAAAATGTTGAAGCCTTTGAGTGAGAAATTGGAGTATAGGTCAAGGTCCGCTCCTATAAACTACGGTAGCTACTATAAAGCAACATGGTGTTCAGCTCTAATTGCAGCTATTGGACCATCCATTGTGGTCTTGGGTCACATGGGTCACTGACAATACAGTAGTATATATATATATATATATATATATATATATATATATATATATTCAGTATCTCACAAAAGTGAGTACACCACTCACATTCCAGCAATCATTTTAGTATATCTTTTCAAGGGACAATACTATAGAAATGAAACTTGGATTTATTTTAGAGTAGTCAATGTGCAACTTGTATAGCAGTAAAGGTTTGCTGTCCTCTGAAAATAACTCAACAGACAGCCATTATTGTCAAAAAAGCTGGCAACAAAAGTGAGTACACCACGTCATTTAACCAAGCAAAGCCATACAATGTCCTATTTATCATGTTCGTGTTTTTGTCTGCTTGACAGGACCATACAAATTTGTGTATCTTGTTTTAGAGCAGTTAAAATTTGGTGCTTTGAGTACAATCCTCTCATACTGACCACTGGATGTTCAACATGGCACCTCTTGGCAAATAACCCTGAGGATTGGAGAATTAGAATTGTTGCTCTCAAAGATGGCCTATAGGCTATAAGAAGTTCGGTAACACCCTGGAACTGAGTTACAGTACAGTGGCCAGTGTCATACAGAGGTTTTCCAAGTCGGGTTTCACTCGGAACAGGCCTCGCAAGGGTCGATCAAAGAAGTTAGGTCCTTGTGCTGTGCATCAGGGGCAGAAGCTGGCTTCCAAAAACAGACGCATGAGTGCTGCCAGCATTGCTTTAGAGGTTGCAGAAGTGGAAGGTCAGCTTGTCAGCGCTCAGACCATACACCGCACACTGCAACAAGTCAGTTTGCATGGCCGTCATCCCAGAAGGAAGCCTCTTCTGAAGCAGGCTCACAAAAAAGCCTGCAAACAGTTTGCTGAAGACAACCTGGCCAAGAGCATGAATTACTGGAACCATGTCCTGTGGTCTGATGAGTCTAAGGTAAACTTGGCTCAGATGGTGTCCAGCATGTGTGGTGACGCACTTGTGAGGAGCACCAAGAAAACTGTGTCTTTCAAGCATGGTGGTGGTAGCATCATGGTCTGGTGCATGAGTGCTGCTGGTACTGGGGAGCTGCGGTTCATTGAGGGAAACATGGATTCCAACATGTACTGTGACATTCTGAAGCAGAAGATGATGCCCTCCCTTCAGAAACTGGGCCGAATGTTTTCCAACATAATAACAACCCCATACACACCGCCAAGATGACAACTGCCTTGCTGATAAAGCTGAAGGTGAAGGTGATGGAGTGGCCAAGTATGTCTTCAGACCTGAACCCTATTGAGCACATGTGGGGCATCCTCAAGCAGAAGGTGGAGAAGCACCATGTGTCTAACATCCAGCAGCTCCGTGATGCCATTATGGAGGAGTGGAAGAGGATGCCAGCACCGACCTGCACAGCTCTGGTGAATTCCAAGCCCAGGAGGATTAAGGCAGTTTTTTTTTTTTTTTTGCAGACATAGACATATATTTTTTTTTTTAATTATTTGTAGTAAAGAGACAAGGTAACACTCAACATTTGGTGAGCACTAATTTTGTTCTTCTTATTGAAACACTGTAGCCTACTTACACAAACATGGTAGATTATTGATAGAAGGCATAATCAGATTCTGCAAGGGTCACTCAGGATCTCACCCTCATGGGAACCCACTCGGCAGATCCTAAAGAAAAAAGAACATTAATTAGTGGAGCCCAGTAAAAGGCGTTTGGATTTGTAAGGCGTTATATGCATATTATATTATTTAAAGGAAAAGTTCACCCAAAAATGAAAAATTGATGAATATGGACTTACTCTCATGCCATCCAAGATGAAGATGAGTTTGTTTCTGCATCAGAACAAATTTGGAAGTATTTAGTATTACATCACCTGCTCACAAATGGATCCTCTGCAGTGAATGGGTGCCATCAGAATGAGAGTCCAAACAGCTGATGAAAACATCACAATATCCACAACAACTCCAATCCATCAAATAATGTCTTTTGAAATAAAAAGCTCCGTGGTCTCGAGTCATGTGGATTACTTCTGGATTAATGTGATGTTTTTATCTGCTGTTTGGATTCTGAGCAAGTGATGTAATGCTAAATTTCTCCCAAACTCTAACAATGAAGAAACAAACACATCTACATCTTGAAAGGCCTGAGGGTGTGTACATTTTCAACAAATTTTCAGTTTTGAGTGAACTATTCCTTCAACCAACGTGCAAAATGTATATGCAAATTAAAAATGTGTCAAATCTTGTATCAGATCAGTTTAAGTACTGTAGGGCTATGCAGGAAAATGTCTTTTTGAACTCCTAGGGACGAGGTGACTCAAAAGGATCTGTCGGCAGAAAATCTGAATCACAGGCACACCTCAAAAAAGCATGCAAAAATGATTTTATGTGAACAGTGTGCACTTCTGTTAAACATCATTTCTGCAAGCAACCCAGGAGCCAGAAGATAATTGGATTCCTTTAATTTATGTCACATCTCTATTTTGCACTTTTATGCACAAGTTTCTTCATGATGGATCGTATTATGTTCAAGTAATACTATAATGATCATCCAACATGTCCTCAGAATATAATTTCTTTCATTTAACATTTTTAAAGGAAAGTGATTTCACAGACATTTACATTAGCATAATTAAAATCAATTACTATTGGATTAGTTGGGACTTTGCAGCTAACACCTGACATCTGATACTAATAAAAGAATGACATGATAACATAAAACATTAAAATGAAGGGGTACTCCGAGTCCTTCTATGTCTCTGGACAGAAGGAATCTAATTTGTATTTGTAATTTGTACCTTTCATCGGATTCATTGGTCTGTGGCAAATCATTACAATCATTAGGACCATCGATAAAATTGTTATGTCTCTAAGCCCCCTATACATCAATAAGCTATAATGTTAAGTTCAAAGCAGAGTCAAGTGGCAGTCATGGAGAGCATCGTTTTATATGTAAAATCCGAAGGTCCTGCATTATTCTTCTATATTTTTTTTAAAGTAAGGATGGGTATATTGATCTTGAAACATCTATACTTTCTATTAATGTGTTTTATGTCTGATTTAAAAAAAATAGCTATTGATTTTTAAAAGTATTTAGCATAAGCCTTGAAGTGAAAAAATGAACTGTTTCACTTTCCGCTCATCTGAACATGAGAAGAAATGATGAAAGACACAAGCAATCACAGACAGGGCTCACTGACAGCACTCATTAGCTACAGAGAAACAGATATAGAAATTTTACACCAAATGTGGCAAAGCTAAAGCTGACATTCATTAAGTCGTCTAATACCTGCATGCAGCTGAGCTAGACTAATCGCCTATAATATTACATGGCTATAATTACGCTACTCATTTTTATTATATAGGCCTATGTAAAAAAAATAAAAATAAAAAAATAAAAAAAGACAAGTTACTAAAGCTATTAATTCAGATTCAGGCAACCTAGTTTGAAATATGCTATGCTCGGTTTGAGGAGACCAATGTGGGCTTGCCAAGTTGTGTGACATATAAGCTAACTCTATAATGAACTGATAAATAATGACAATATTATGTATGTTTCGTCAATGTTCCACGCTGAAATGGCAAAAAAGCTCAAGCGTTCCACAGTTGCCATGGTTATCTCAGACAAACGTGTTTTTGGGGGGTTAGCCTACCTCAGATAAACCGTTTATTTACCGTCAGGTGAAAGTATGCGCTTTGATTAACTTGTATTCTAACGTCTGAGGTTACTGAAATGTTAAACCCTCGTCGAAAACAATGTACTTGTACGTTAAAAGGATACGTAGGCTACTTCCAGGAACCCCAGCCTTGTGTTTTGACTTGCTTTTGCGGAGTTAAATCCTAAATTGGGGAGTCAGCTACCCTATGATATGCATTCTGTTAATAGCGCATTAAGCCATAAACTCAGCTGGACATGCAGAGGAGTGATTGTAAATTCATACAGCTTCACCGATGAGAAAGTGAGGAACTGGAAAGCCGACAGCGACTGCTGAAAAGCCTCTAGTCATGTGCATATATATGTGACGTCATTTTGTTGAATAAAATGCGAATACGCGCAATGAGAGACTCACGATACAATTTCACGCGGGTAATGTAAGAACAGCGGAGTCATAAACAAAACAGACTGGAAGAGCAGCAGACCGTCTAAGGAAGAACGGTTGGGAGCGTTTTGAAGTCGGACAGGTATCGTTATCACAGAACGTGATTGATAAACCTCGCGCGTAAAGAACGCAGCAGAACAACATTTGCCATGGAAACCAGTGGTAACATTTCGGACTTTCTCTATGCGCTTTCCAACCCAGCGATGTCGAATAGCAGCGTATTCTGCCGAAACTTCAGCAACAGCTCCAGTCTCGTGAACATGAACAGCTCCAGATGTGACAGGACGGCGGAGCTGGACAAAAGCTCAACTCCTGTGATAGTGGCGATCATCATCACTGCGTTGTACTCTATAGTGTGTGTGGTGGGACTGGTGGGCAACGTTCTCGTCATGTATGTTATTATAAGGTAAGTGATGACACGTAGGTAAATATTTTTACCTGTAGCCGAGGCATAACACATATGAGATGGCTGGCTCCCTCCAAACAGCCCTTTTAGAGGATAAATAGTTGCTTTTATAAACTATGCTGCCTGTTAGTTTCAAAAGGAGACCTGTTGAAAGAGATTCTGATAGTGTTTCAATAAGTGTTTCTGGCCATTAGAGTCGATAACGACACGTTCATTGCAGAAACTCCTGTAGGCTACTGTTGCGTTCAGTCGTTCACAAAAACGGCCTATCAGTAATATAATATATAATATATATATATATATATATATATATATATATATATATATATATATATATATATATATATAGCTTGCTGTAGTTCATGTATGTTTTATGTATAACATGTCTGCTTCTCACTTATAAAATATAAATGCCTCTCAGCTTGGCACTATAGGCTATATTTCATATCACTGATGAAACATAACTGAGTGCGCACGCATGTTACGTTCCTGTCAGCGTACGGGAGAACAACACATTACAACGTGTCGTTCACACTCTTGTCCATATGATATGGTGAAGTACACATATACTACTCAGTCACATGTGTTAAGTAACATATTGACGTTCAGTAGAGATTTTGTATGTAGAAGAACAAGCAAATGGAACAAAACTGGGCGGATGCTTCACGTGAATAATCGATGCTGAAATGCAGCACAAACTGGATGGCTAATAATAATGGATATATAAAAAAAGGCAAAGGAAATATAAAGGAGATAGACAGACATACAGATAGATGGATGAAGTTATCTATACTTCACCTTTACAGCATGTTTGTGCACATGCCCATGCTGTTTTCACTTCATGCACCTACAATTCACAGCTGTCAACTTATAAGATGATTCAGAGGGGTTTTTGTGACTTGCCTCATCTAACCAGACACATGACAAACACATCTGACCTGATCCTAAACCTAGGATCACAGTCATAGGCATAAGGGAAGGATGCAATCAATAGAATAATTAAACACAAGTGAATGAATTTCAATGAGGGGGTGGGGGCTTGTTTGTCTTAGAGAATTGTGATTAAATAGGTGGCACTGTATTTCAGATCACGCACACATTAACTACTTAATTCAGAGATGCTGTGTCCAAGATGTGGAATACAACCTTTATATGCACTTCCTAAACAGAATAATATTTGCTCATCAGAAATGTCAATTAAATTAGCAGATATGTGGTATATGGAGCGGAAAGACATACAGGAATCAAGAAATTAGTTTGTAATTGCTGAAGCATTGACCCCTACATAAGGTCATCTGACTTTGTGGAGACTCAGTACTTTCTGAGAGTTTATGAGCAACCAATCATAGCTGTAGAGGTGGCTGTCTACAGTGGGAAGCATAAGAGAGCCCAGTAGGTGCAATCTACTTCTGTGATTAATGAGCCGATTGCAGTCAGGGATTGGTTTATCGACCCCCATCGTGTGGTAATAAAATAAGTCTTGGGAGAAATAAAAAATACTGAGTAATGACAGTAGTCGATTTAAAAGTGCATTAGCATATTTCCTCTCACGCAGTTATCTAGGTACGGTCTAGCTAGGAAACCACTTTGCTTTAATGGTATATTTCACACAAAAATTAAAATTTTACTCATCCTCATGTCATTCCAAACCTGTTTGACTTTTTTTCTGTGGAACACCAAAGATAGTTTGAAAAACTGTTTTGCCCATTGACTGAAAGTTAATGAGGTCCAAAACAACACTAGATCCAACTAACATTCACCAGTGTTAGGGGCAGGGTTTAAATTGGGGCTAAGCCCCGGCACATAGACTCCAGGGCTCGACATTAACGCTTCATTAATGCCAGACAAGTAACATGATTAAAACATCACTAACCAAAAATAACACCAAATGTAATGTAAACACCAAAATGCAATTATTCTGATTTTATTACATTTAGAGTAAGTGGCGAATAGTGGATATAGCTACTGTATTATATAATGCATCTATTGACGGTATAAGGTTGCGCTGCTGAGGCGAGGTTCACGCAGCTCTCGAGAACTCAAGACACGCAACACTAAGAAACTCAGCACACTGAGGTAAAAATTCAAAATTGAAAGTTTTTATATTTAAAATACAGTTAGTTAGGCAACATCACTCACCATTACGACTGTTTAATAGTTCTATAAAGAGTTCAATGAGCAAATACAATAATATTAGGTCACTTATATTTTTGGCGGAACCACAGCGCATCTCAAAACAACCATCCGATTCATTGCTGAATGATTCAGTGTTTGAACGAATCGGTTGAGTCAAAGTTTCTTCAGCTCATGCATAAACATCTGATGAATCTGCCGTTTGAACGAATCGTTTGAATGAACGACTCAACTCACTCATTAAACGCTCACTACTGGCACCTACTGGCGTTTTAATTTTGTTGAAAAGTATAATTTCCACCATCATTTCTTGTTTGTATATTCAATTTTTTTTTTAATGCAGTTGTATTTTTCAGTGTAAATGATTTAATTTGATAACGTAAAGATAATAGCAATCACATTATTATAATTGAATTTATAGATCAAATTTGAAATTAAAGTTAATGAGATTAGTGGGAAAATGCCCTCTGTAAAAGGAAAAAAAAAATCCCTTGGATAAAATATAAAAAACATGCAGATTTATAGCCTATGTCACAGCTGATTGAAAACCGATGACAATATTGCATTAGAATAAATCCTCTTTGCAAAAAAACAAAGCGCGCACACACACACACACACACACACACATGTTGGTTTTACTATACTTGTGAGGACTTTCATAGACTTCTATTGTTTTCATACTGACCTAACAATATTTTCTATTGCCCTACACCAACCCTACCCCTAAACCTACCCCTTACAGAAACCTTTTTGCATTTTTACATTTTGAGATAAACTTCATTCAGAATTTTTAATAATTTATTTCCCTTGTGAGGACCGGCCAAATGTCCTCACAAGTCAAAAATGTCAAGTTTTACTATCCTTGTGGTCCTCACAAGTATAGCAAAACACGCCCACACACACACACACACACACACACACACACACACACACACACACACACACACACACACACACACACACACACACACACACACACACACACACAATACATATATTTTCCCATTGTCCTCATTTGTAAGTCGCTTTGGATAAAAATGTCTGCTAAATTACTAAATGTAAATGTAAATATATAAGCTCGGTACCATAGAGCCCCACATAACAAATCCCAATTTAACCCTTGATTAGGGGTAATGTATTACAAGTAACGTAATCAGATTACTTTAAGTAACTAGTAAAGTAAGCATTACTTTTTAATTTTTTTAAAACAAGTAACACCAGTTACTTTGTTTCCCATGTCTTGTCTGACAGCACTCGTGTTGCCATGTTGAGAGAAATCGAGATTAAGTGCACAGACGTTGTGCGTGCTGTGTGAACATGATGCTTACTGTAGTTCTAGACTTGTATTTATTCGTCTCACCTGCACAAAAACAGATTCAGTAGGCTATTCCTCAAAATGAATAAAAGCAGTCAAATACAAACTTATATTACATTATACTGTACTAACCTGCAAAATTAAATGTTAAATAAGACAAATATAATTTATGTAATTACATTTCATTAACCAATGTCTTTGCTTCTGACATTGCTATATTTCCTTCAGCCTGTAAAATAACTACTTTTTTATATTAAAAACAAACAAGCAAGCCCTGCCCAGATTTAAAAAGTAACTCAAAATAACGCATTACTTTCCATAAAAAGTAACTATCTAACTAACTTCCGTAATGTGGAAGACACGAACTGGTTCGTGAATCCAGTCATAAAAATGGAATTCCTATAACGTGGAATGGTACGAAATATGCCACATTTTGCATGAATAAATCAAAAGTAGGTCAGTACACTTGAATCAAAACGCGATATGGACTAGCGTCTGGTAATATAAAGCTGCAAAAAGATCCTGCACGTTCTGCAGGTATGAGTACATGAACACATAAACATAATCTCTATAACTGCTCTGAGTCACTTCATGAGTTTTTACCATTTCTTTTCAGAAAACTATGGTCATACATATACAAAACGGACACCAATGTTTCAAAAGACACCAGTGTTTCAGGAGTTTAGTAAACAGAATAGGACACATGCTTTTTAGATAACTTTTCCAAAGCATTAGATGCCAGTGTTTCCTGTAGTTATGCGAAGATTTGATTTCAAAAACAGTATCAGTAAACTATTTCTTATGATTTTAAATCTGCATTGAACTTCAGATCAATCTCAAATTAAAAGGCGGTACTAAAGTCTGATTTTGTATTATTATCATCTTAATTCAAGTGATGAAGGTTTTGAAAGTCTTGACTGTAATCAGTGTTGAATACTACTGTAAGGTTAACCCTGCATGGTGTAAATGTTTGAAAATAATTAACAGCTGAAAACATTCATAATAAATTTAGAGAAGTGATCAAAAAGTAATCAAAAGTAATCAGTTACATTAATAAAGTAATTGAGAAAGTTAAACTACTATTACGTTTTAAATAGGGTAACTTGTAATCAGTAACCTATTACATTTCCAAGTAACCTTCCCAACACTGACATTCACTGTATGAAAAAAAAAAGCTTCTTTATTCCACAAATATAAGAGAGTTATGGGTTTTAAAGAACATGGGGGTGAGTAAATTATGAAATAACTATCCTTTTATGGTTCCCAACTGAGGTTTTGTCCACAAAATGAAAACTGGTGCTTGTAAACAAAACCGAATACAAAATATGAGGCATTGCAAATATCCAACTCCACCCCCATTGCTCAGATGTTTTACCCTTAGTAAAAATTGGATGTCAATTCTATTTGCACTTAGTGTTAAGATTGTACTTGTTGATATTTATGCTTGGTGCAGACATCTACAGTGCACATAGCATCTGACTTTTTTCATACTTAGAAAATATTAACATACCATTTTTAATTGTATTACCCTAGTTTGTTTATAAGTTTGTAGTTGCTAGTATTGTGGAATTCAAATATATTTAAGATCACTGTCTAAAACACATCGGAACGTCCTACATACAATCTCAAGATCAGAAGTCAAGATCAAAGGCATTTCCTTCAAGTCCTGCTTCTGCAACGTTTTAGTGTCACACTTGTACCAAAACCCACCCCTTATACTACAGCACTCATTTAAGAAAAACGTAAGTTTTTTTTTTTTTTTTAGCTTATTAATAATTTATAGAGTTCCACATAGAATTCCCTCGATGCAAAGCCTAGATGTTCATTAGAAAAAAACCTCAACTTTTAAATAGTTTGTTTTTCTTTTGGTGTCAATATGATAAACACCAATATTTAGCCACAGCTGTAAAATGTGTTCTAAAACAGTCATCATTTCTGTTAAACTTTTCAGTTCACTTCTTCATAGCTTGACACTGTGGAAATTTTACCTGGATTCCTGTTTAAACCTGTTGAGCATCCAGTGTTCAGGCATTACTGCAAGTGAGAAACATAACAGGTTTTAAGCGTTAAGAGAGGGTAAATGCTGTGAATTTATAATAGCATATGCCTCTCGTTGTCATGGAAAAGCCATGCAATTGTTTACAGCATTTGAGCTCTGCCAATAACTGCATCCTTTTTTCATGTGTCCTGCAGCTACAAGCAAATGAGAAATAAATGGAAAACATTCATCAATTATATTTCTTTAGGCAGAAGGATATAGAATAGAGTAAACATTTGTACATATTAATTCATTTTAGATTAGCTTCTCATATACATCATGAGGAAAGGTTAAAAGCTGTTCTTGTTTTTACTACTCTTCCACAGAAAAGTACACAAGCGATGAGGCACAAAAAATCAATACTGCCCACAATTTATCAAAAGCTTGCTGATATTCCACCGTTATCTCTGCATATTTTCCCCTTGATTTGTGCCAAATGAAGCTCAAACATTCAATTATTAAGATAAAAGCAAAAATCATATCAGGGACAACCAAAAGAGGGTAATTCAGTTCATACTGTGCTCTCAATAACTGAATGATGAATGTCCTCAGGTTTCAGACAGCTATACTAGATCCAGTGCCCACTCTTTACACCCTTTTCACTTTATAGCATTTTGAGCTGTACTTCTGAGTTTTTAGGTAAATGTACCCATGATGTAACAAAAAGCTAACAAAAGGGACAGTAGCCACAAATGTTTATTGATCCTTGTGCAAGCCTGATGGTCCTTATGATCCATTATAAAATATGTGTAAATAGGGCTTCTGTCAGGAAGGATGTTGTTTTGAGAGGTTGTATCCCCACCAAGTAATGTTCTTGCCGATATTGTAAAAAAAAAAGAAAAAAAAGAGAGAATACAATACAAAACAAAAAATACATATTACTATTTTACTTAGTTTTTTCTCTCTCTGACTCAGTTACTGTGCTGGAAATACAGAGGTAGTGTTTGTTTCTTAGAATAAATATGTGCCTCTAAAACTGGCAGAAGATATTTAAAAGATGAATAGCATATTATGTGAAATAATGTGTTTACAGTTTGTAAGATGAAAAGATGAATCTGAAGAAAAATGGTAAAACGTTATTAGTGATTATATTATGTACGACTATAATGCTTTACCATTAGTGTCACTGCTGAAGAATCCACATAGTGCGGTGTTCACAAAAGACAGAGACTCGACACTGTGGAACGGCTGTTCACAAGAGGATATAGAGCGGTGTTGGCCAGTCAAGCTTGCTGTTGGACTGGAGCTGTTGTGCTGTGTGAATGAAATAAATGAGAATATTCGAGGCCAAGCTTCTCTGCAGAATCATTAAAAAAAAGGGTAACACTTTACAATAAGGTTCTTTACTTTAAGTCATTTAGCAGACGCTTTATCCAAAGCGACTTACACTGTGTGCAGAATTATTAGGCAAGTTGATATTCTGGTCATATATTTTTTTTCCAAGAACATTTTACCAATTCCAAACCACATCAATCTTAATAACTACTACTGATTTTGTATTTAATCATTTATAAGTGATATATAATTGTCCATGAAGGCTGAAAGTCAAAAACTCTTTATTTCAGGTGTTCTGAATTATTAGGCAGGTTTTCTTTTACAGATAAAATGAGCCAAAAAAAGAGATTGAACTCAGAGTAAAAGTAAAAAAAATAAATAATAATAATTAAATGCCCATGAGAAGGATGCAATACTAATGCAATAATAGAATTAGCAAAGTTAAGGCATGACCATTCGGCAGCGAAATGCTCATTGGGTCAACAGGGTCAGAAAAAACAGGTGGAGAAGAAAAGACACGTTAACTGCGAAAGAGTTAAGGTGAAGAATTAGGTGTGAAACCATCAGGAATCATTTAGTCTCCAGCGCCACCATTTTCCAGAACTGCAACCTTCCTGGACTCTCCAGAGGTGCAATGTGTCAGGTTCTCAGAGACCTTGCTTGGGTAAAAAATGCTAAAAAATAACCCTCACTTAATAAGAATAACATGCTGAAGTGTTGTGAAATACATGAAGACTGATTTTGTATAGGCTTTATGGACCGATATGTTGAGAGTGACTCTTGAAGGACCAGCGTCACATCCTCTTGTACCACTGTTTGAAGAATTTATCTTCCAGAATCTGGCAGTAAGTTTTAGGAGCTTATTTTAGTCAATCTCTGCAAGACGGACTTTTTAGGATAGGAGAAAACTTACTGCCAGATTCTGGAAGATAAATTCTTCAAACAGTGGTACAAGAGGATGTGACGCTGGTCCTTCAAGAGTCACTCTCAACATACCTGTCCATAAAGCCTATACAAAATCAGTCTTCATGTATTTCACAACACTTCAGCATGTTATTCTTATTAAGTGAGGGTTATTTTTTAGCATTTTTTACCCAAGCAAGGTCTCTGAGAACCTGACACATTGCACCTCTGGAGAGTCCAGGAAGGTTGCAGTTCTGGAAAATGGTGGCGCTGGAGACTAAATGATTCCTGATGGGTGCACACCTAATTCTTCACCTTAACTCTTTCGCAGTTAACATGTCTTTTCTTCTCCTCCTGTTTTTTCTGACCCTGCTGACCCAATGAGTATTTTGCTGCCCAATGGTCATGCCTTAACTTTGCTAATTCTATTATTGCATTAGTATTGCATCCTTCTCATGGGCATTTAATTATTTATTTTTTTTTTTTACTTTTACTCTGAGTTCAATCTCTTTTTTTGGCTCATTTTACCTGAAATAAGGAGTTTTTGACTTTCAGCCTTCATAGACAATTATATATAACTTAATGATTAAATACAAAATCAATAGTAATTAAGATTGATGTGGTTTGGAATTGGCAAAATGTTGTTGGAAAAAAAAATATGACCAGAATATCAACTTTCCTAATAATTCTGCACACAGTGTACAAATAAGAAAAAGTAACTAAAACCTCTATAAATACTATATATATACACACACACACACACTTAAGAAAATAAATAAATTAAATAAAATTGACAAATGCATACAACATTTCAAAACTACACATAATGAAAACAAAAAATAAAGCTA
Organism: Acrossocheilus fasciatus; assembly: GCA_036784905.1. Lineage (NCBI taxonomy): Eukaryota > Metazoa > Chordata > Actinopteri > Cypriniformes > Cyprinidae > Acrossocheilus > Acrossocheilus fasciatus. Next base: position 15,974,201 of record CM071950.1, read on the forward strand.
AAAACAATTCAAAATACTAAAACAACAAAAGGTATAAGTATAATAATGATTCTAACATAACACTGAGCCAAACACCAAAAAACAACTGCATGTGTATGTACAGCCACACATATATATTGTGACGGGAGGAGCCAACGACAGACACAGTGGGTGTGGCGTCAGGCCTCGGAGAGGCTTTTATTAAATAAAAACAATAAAAAAGTGTCCAGGGGGAAGAAGTGTCCAAACGAAACAGGGGGATCTGGTGTCCTCGTCGTGCTTCGGGGCTCGTGAAGGAGGGCAGTGTTCTGGAAGGGAAGGGTCCAGGCAAGGGGCGGCGGCTTCTCTTGAGTGGCGGCTCTTCCTCTTCCTTCCGCGGCCTTTGGCGGGACTTTAGACGGCCTATCCTTATGGCCCGTCAGCCGTAATACGGGTGCGGTTCTCACGCTGACTCTGGAGGTTCCGCGGCTCACATCCTTGGCGGCGCGATGTTCCTCAACGCACCCTTCCTGGACCCACGAGGACACCAGCGTGCATGCACGGGGGAAGAGACCGGTCTCTTGAAGAGAGGCGCGCTCGGCATTTAAACAGCGGCGGTGATGAGGCTTCATTCAGTACTGCTGTGCCTCATCACACGCCGCCAGCCCACGTTGTTTCCACGCCCCTCCTGTTACACACCCACTCCAGTCGGGAGCCTGGTGAAGGGCGGCGAATAAGGGACGGGGTGGTGATGATGATAAGGGGGAGGGCCACCGACTCGTCACATTATACACACACACACATACATAAATAAATTCAATATATATTATTTCATTTCCATTTAGTATGTTGAAGTACTAAAATAACTCAAATTAAAACTAAAACTTAAAAAAACCTATGCAGACATAATAAAAAAATGAATAAAATGACAACATTACTACAAGTGTAACTAAAACTAAAATAGATAAATACAAATCAAACTGCATTAGTTTATCAGTAATCCTAAAAAAAAAAAACACTGAGCCAAACACACATGCTAAAAAAACAGCAACAACTTACTTACACATAGTAAGAAATGGTTATAAAATCTGAAACAGAAGTGAAACAAGTAGTAGGAAAGAGGAAAAATAAAAAATAAAAAAGCGATACTTATATCCCTTGTCGATTTCCCTGCCCGGTGGAGTCGCACGGTTGAGTCGATGGTATTTACACTCTTCGGTCTTCACACAAGGAGGCCTTCACGGTAAACTAAGCTTTTTTATACCCGTCTAACAAAGTACTAACAAAATACTTCCACTGATAGACTGTTAACATTCATTAGTTAACATTAGTTAACTACATTAGTTAACATGAACTAAGAATAAACAATACCTCTGCAGCATTTATTAATCTTACAGTTTTTTATGATCGCTATGACATTTTTTCAATACTTCTAACAATTTTCCTAAACTCTTAACGCACCAACACACAATTGACAAATGCTCAAAATCACACATTGCAAACTAAACTCCAACACTAATTTTCAAATTACAATAATACACAAACACAAAACACTACATAAACACTGCAAACATGTCTCAAAATCAAATTATTATTCCAAAACACTAACACATGTTCTCTTCCAACAGGATCATTTAGTCAATCATAGCACAATATCATAAAAACACTAACATCAAATGGAATTACAGAAGATGCATTATTTTTGGTGTCAGGTCTGAACTTAATAGAGAGTATATTGCATTGATCATAAATTGTGTTGTACACTACAGTTTCTTTTTCTGTTTTGGGTTTAGTAAATGCATGTGTTTTGTTTATTTTGCTGTAGAAATTCAATACAAAAATTGAATGACCCATCTCAGAGTAGCTGTATAGAATGAATGGTTTATGGGGGGGAAAAAGAGACAGAGATAGAATTGCTGCATTAAAGGCTTTATTTGCAACAGAATATTAGAAAAACAAGGAAGAAAACAAGAATGCAAGAAAAAAATGCTATATAGCTGTCATTTATTATGTGAATATATAAACCGAAAAACCCACAGAAGAATTAAAAAAAATAAATAAATAAATGACATCTAATTTGCCTGTGTTTGGCCACATGTTCTCATCCACATCACACCTGATATCTTCTCTGGCAAGGCATCTTGGGAAGAATCTTTCAGTATGCCTTATCCTTCCTGGTTGCATCCTGGAGGGACATTTGTCCTGTGGACGATGGTCAAAAACCTTCCATCTCCAGGGTCAGAAAAACTCCTCAATGGGGTTGAGGAAAGGGGAGTAAAGGGCAAGGAAAGGAGACAAACCAGGCTCTGACTGCACTGGGAATGGTGGAATGCCACATTGTTCCATGTGATCACATATATTGGCAATTGGTCTCCCACCTGTCCCCTTTCTCTGGCACCAGTCTTTGGTGCAGATCTTCTAAAATCTCACATTTATGCAAGAGTGCACTTTTCCACACAAGATCAGCCCAAAGAGGTCCTCTTTTACTGTATATCTTATGGTCATGTGATTGAAAGAACCTCAACACCTGAGTGTGTTTCCTAGATGGGAATCAGCTGTCATTTATATATTTGCATAACTTCAATCAGCTGTTTCTCATTAGCAATGGAATAAAATACAGGGGACATATGTGTGTTTCAATTCACAATATGAACAGCTGTCCACTTTGACTTTAGCCTATAAGTTAGTTCTAGAACATGATGTACAGTGTGAAAGCATTAGAAAATTTGGCAGTAAAATGACATTGTTTTGGTCTTGGTTGAGCTTGTGTGTAAAAGAAGTTCAAGCATTTTAAATTTGTGTTAACTGTATGCATTTTGTGTCAAAGCAACAAGAAATGTGTTAATTGTATAGCCTACACAGACGGGTGTTGTGCTAACTGTGTTAAAGGAACACTCCACTTTTTTTGGAAATAGGCTCATTCTCCAACTCCCCCAGAGTTAATAAGTTGAGTTTTACCGTTTTTGAATCCATTCAGATGATCTCCGGGTCTGGCGAGAGCACTTTTAGCATAGCTTATCATAGATCATTGAATCCAATTAGACCAGTAGCATCGCGTTCAAAAACGATCAAAGAGTTTCGATATTTGTCCTATTTAAAACTTGACTCTTCTGTAGTTATATCGTGTACTAAGATCGGCGGAAAATGAAAAGTTGCGATTTTCTAGGCTGATATGATTAAGAACTATACTCTCATTCCGGCGTAATAATCAAGGAACTTTGCTGCCGTAACATGGCCGCAGCAGGCGTAGTGATATTACGCAGCGCCTGAAAGTAGTCCCCAGCTAGGTAACTAGTTATAATATAGCTGGGGACTACTTTCAGGCGCTACGTAATATCACTGCGCCTGCTGCGGCCATGTTACGACAGCAAAGTTCCTTGATTATTACACCGGAATGAGAGTATAGTTCCTAGCCAAATAGGACTAGAAAATCGCAACTTTTCAGTTCGCGCCGGTCTTAGTACACGATATAACTACAGAAGAGTCAAGTTTTAAATAGGAAAACTATCGAAACTCTTTGATCGTTTTTGAACGCGATGCTACTGGTCTTAATAGGATTCAATGATCTATGCTAAGCTATGCTAAAAGTGCTATCGCCAGATCCGGAGATCGGCTGAATGGATTCAAAAACGGTAAAACTCCTTTAAGAGTTTAGGAAAATTGTTAAAAGTTAGTTAAAGTTAAAAACTAGTTAAAGTTAATTTCAGCATTTACTAATGGATTATTAAAATCACAAGTTGTGTTTGTTATCATTAGTTAATGCATTATGAACTAACATGAACAAACAATGAACAGCTGAATTTTTATTAACTAACATTAACAAAGATGAATAAATAATGTAATTAATATATTGTTCATTGTTAGTTCATGTTAGTTAATGCATTAACTAATGTTAACAAATGACACCTTATTGTAAAGTGTTACCAAAAAATTGTTATTCAGTGTCAGATAAAAAAATAAGTCCTTGTCTTGGCTGATGAATAATTATGGCTTAATGATTTATCAATAATGTGTTTTTGGTAAATCACTGTAGTAAAAAAAAGAAAGAAAAAAAACAGCTATGGTTGCCAGAATAAATTAATAGTTTAAAAAATCATTCTAAATTTAAATACCACACCTATATAATTAACAACACAGAGGAATGATGTCATTGGAATCATTTTGAAAACAATTATTTTCAGCTGATAAATGATAAAAACATTGAGAGCCAATCAGAATCCACCCTGCTTTAAAGAGCTTGAGGCAGAATAGAACTGCAGCATGTGCTTATAATAAACGGAACATTATTTTACGTTTGTGTGGATACTAATATAGTTCTATCTTGACAACTCTCTGAAGATTTTAGTATGGTTATGGATATGAAAATATTAATGTATTTGGTCTTGGCTGCACTAATAGCATGTTTAATAACCCGAAGCAGATCTATACAGGTGGAGCAGGGGAAGGTGGTCTAGTGAATGCTAAACAGCCATTTAAATGTAAAGCAGCACGCTCATTGGCTACGTATGCAATATGATCAGCTTGTCCCAGAGTTTCATGACAGAACTTGGCATTTATCTTTATAGTTATCTTTATAGTTATTTATGTTCAGTAAAAATGTAAACATTTATAGAACAGACTGTTTAAAACTGTAATTTACACACATACACACACACACACTTACTTTTAAATTTTAAACAATTTTCCACTAAATATGCAAGGCTACTTAACTATGAAAATCTCTTTTGTATCTTTAACATATACTGACAACTACCATAATACCAGCCATAAGAAGAAGTCAGTTTTCCACAAACTGAGGTCCACACAGTGTCATATACACAAATACACCATCATGGTAACACACACACAACATAAAAATAATGAAATAAACATTAAATAAATAACATAAGTTGTAACACAAAACCCTAATGTACATACAATAACTGATAACTAAAACTTTTAAGAAGCAAATGTGAAGTGTCACCCGGGGAATTCTGAAAATGTCAGTTTACATTTTTTTTTTTTTTTACTGTAAAATAACATGAAATGTAAGGTTATCGCTATTATTATTTTTACTGTAGCGTTTTTACAGTATTGTACCATTAAAATAAATTTTTTAAAGTTTGGTTTTGCCATCTAAAGAGCAAATGCAGTTGGATTGCAGCAACGGAGAATATGGAAAAAAAAAAAAATAATCATTTTCAAAGCCTAAACAGATTCATAGAGACACTCCAGCCTCTGAGAGCCACGGAATGACTTGAAAAGCACTATTTGTCAGCACCCTTATTCTTGACAGATGACAAGACTGCACCTGACAGCCATCTGATTGGCATGAAAACATAAGCACATGCTGGCTGGTTGTTGTTGGGACTCCAGGTGCTGGCACTGGACTCCAGCCTAGTACGCGTGCATTAGCTAGACTGTGTCTGACATTTTAAATGTAAACGTCGCCTTTGATTAGTTTTGAATCAGCATAGGCAACTCATGCATGACTCACCCAGATTAGTTTGTCTTGATCCACTCTGCTTACATTATAATATTTTCCTCTGCCATTTTGGAAGCTTTGAAATCAGAAGCACACAATGACAAAAAGAGAAAAGGAGCTTTTGATGTATTCATCTGTTTCTATCCCATTTTCTTCTTTTCTGGCTTTTATAGATGAAAATGTTTGCTGATGCCCATTTTAGAAGCTTGTCATTCGGATTGACAGCTTGCATTTAAAGGCTGATAATTGGGTATTTAAACAATGTTTTTTTCTTTTCTTTTTCATATACATCCTATCGAATCAAAGAGACAATATAGCGATAAGCAGCCTGTAATTTCAAAGCTTATATTATTTTGAGTCATCATCGTTTATTTGCGTGATGCACAACTCCCACTTATGGCAATCAAATGCCATTTTGAGTTAATACTTTAGTGCAGCATCTAATTCACAAACACCATAAAGTTAATTTGTTCCAAGTGTTTTCTAAACCAATATCTGGAATTTAGCATAGCAATATGTCTATATCTATGAGCAGATTGCACATAAGTAGATGGTACGAGAAATCTGCACATGTTCTGGTGTTCCCTAGCAACAAGCAAGTCCTTGGTTTTTTTACAACAAAATCTGATTTGTCTGGTTACTACACGGTTCCTTCAACAAAAGTCATTTACAAATGCATTGTCTTTGAAAAAAAAGAAGAAGAATATTAGTGAAATGACATTGTTTTCCTTTTTTTTTGGTTTCTCTTGATACTCTTATTCATGTAATTTCCAATTTATGGAACTAATATTAAAAATACTCATTAAATGAATACACTTCTAGTCAAAAGTTTGGGGTAGGTACAATTGAATGTTTTAGAAGTAGTTGCTTATATTCACAAAAATACAGCAAAAACAGTGATATTGTAAAATGTTGTTGCTACTAAAAATACATAATATCTGTTTTAATATAATTTTAATGCTGAATTTCAGTAGCTATTACTATAGTTTTCGGTGTCACATGACCCATCAGAGATCATTCCAATATGCTGATTTGCTGCTCAAGAAACATTTCTTATTATTATCAATGGTGAAAGCAAGTTGTGCTGCTAAATATGTTTGTGGATTTTTTTTTTCCCCCCGGGAGACTATGATGAATGAAAAATTCAAATGAACAGCCTAATATGAGAGAAATGGTGTTATGTTTTTAATCTATTATCCTCATACAATTTAAACAGTAATTATTCTTTATTTAACACAGACATGAGCCTCAGAGATTTAAACAAAGCATTTAATTTATAATTTATGGAAATAATAATGAGAATACAACAGTAACAGATGAAAATGAATCATCTTGCCACAAATATTCTCACCATCAAGACCTGAAGGTCCACTTGCAGGGTATTTCAAATCCCTATTTTTACAGGTTGTCATCTGTCATGTTTTATGAGCATTAGCGGTCTTTACATGCCAGAGGCAGAGAAAATAATTATACTCAGACATTTTAAATCAGCTCGGCTTCACTCAAGAAAACTGACATGGACAAAGACACCATCTGAATGACAGGTTTCATTTCTGTGTTTTGATGCTTGAACGGTTGCTTTTGACAGCTCTTTGTAGAGTGTGTGTTACCTGTGGAAGACATGTGTCTGTCTTCATCTCAGTGTTAGCAGCTGGATGTCCTCACTTAACTTATGGAGTGTGCTCTGAGCTGGTGGATGACACTTCTAATTCTTTCCATAAGCAATACTGCACACCTTCCTCTAGGTTAATCAGAAGTTTTGGTTGCCAGGCATGTTGTCCGATATCGGTAAACTTCTCTTACTTTTTCCCCCCAAAGATTCAGAGACGGAACAGCATCCAAAACACAACTGTATAATATTAATCATCAATGTTGATTCAGCAAGCGAGATGAATACATTTTTAATGTGCTTCCAGTAAGTGGTGTTCACAACGCCAAAGAGGAGCTCTTCCACTCAATGATTAGACTCAAAGGCCTTGCATTTCATCTCAAATGTCTTTAATGTGAAGTACAGAGGAGCAGTGCATCCCTGAGATGCCCTCATAATTAGTCAGTGCCTTGTGGGAAACATAAGCAGTGTGATCATTTGTCTGGTGCAAAGAGCCTTTGGATGACAAGGTAATCATTAGTAATGGCTGCCAGCCTAAACCCTTGTATGAGACTTCCAGTTAGTGATGAATGAATCTTCCCACTTCACCATGGGAAGGAACGTTGGAAGGAACGTTGTGTCTAAACATTTTCACTAATGCTTTACAACTGTTGAAATTTTTTAATTACTTTTTTTTTTTTAAATTCATTTATCTGTTGCATATGTGCTCAGATGTACAATGGACTGTTAAAGGGATAGTTCACCCAAAAATGGGGTATGTTTTTTTTCTCTCAGAGCAGTGGGTACCATTGACTGACATTATATGACTGACAGACTGCAACAGTTTGAGTTAAAAATCTTCATTTGTGTTCTACTAAAGAAACAAAGTCACCTACATCTTGGATGCCCTTGGGGTAAGCAGATAAACATCAAAATTGTGGTGAACAGTTTTGGGTGAACTATCCCTTTAACTTTGTTGGCAATGTATGCCAGATTATCTACACTCTAAAGGTGGTTCACAATGCCATAGAAGAACCTTTTTGTCTTTAATATCTGAACCTTTAAGATCTTAAGAACCTTTCTGTTTCACAAAAGTTTCTTTGTGGCGAAAGAAGGTTCTTCAGATTATAAAAAGGTACAAAAAAGATGGTTCTTTAATGGTTCTTTTGTGGAACCAAAAATGGTTCTTCTATGGTATCGCTGTGAAGAACCTTTTAAGCACCTTTATTTTTAAGAGTGTAGTAGACTAAAATCAAAGTTGACCTTATATCTTTTTTTGTTAATTTAATATTTTTATTTAATTTAATCATTTTGACATTTTATTTTTTTTTATTTAATTCAGGAATTTAATTAATTCCTGGTTCCAAGTATTTAACAAATATTGTAAAAGATGTAAAAAGCTGTTTTTGAAAGTCTCTTCTGCTCACCAAGACTGCGTTTATTTGATAAAAAATAAAAAATACAGTATAAACAGTCCTTACTCTTCACATCCTTTAGAAACCATTCTAATATGCTGATGTGATGCTTAAGTTCTAAAGTTGAAAACAGTTGTGTTCCTTAATATTTTTGTGGAAATTGTGATGCATTTAAAGATTTGTTGATGAATAGAAAGTAGAAAGCATTACTAAATCAACGAACCCCAAACTTATAAAAAGTAGTGTTGACAGACGGATGAACAGACTGAACTATTTTTGTTCTTTGTTTAAAAATGATTATTTTAAATAATGTATTTGTATTTTCAAAGAAAATAAGGCTAATGTTTCTTCCTCTCTGTACTGAAATCCATTATCATTCTCATCATGAAATCAAGTGCAAGGTATGAAACCCTTATGAATGGGAACAGCCATGTTAGCAGTCCATGTTTGTGATCTTCAGTGTTTAGCCTGTGACAGTCAGCTAAGCGGAACTGCAGCTGCATTTATCATACGCACACTCTGTTTTTGCAGAAGTTGTTTTGTCCACATTCTGGTTATATTTTTATAGCTGACTGTATACATTTTGACAGACAAGACTTTGTCCTGATTTATGTTTATTTCTGTGAAAGTCAAACAGTGGAGCTCTAACAAATCATAATCGTCTTAACTGAGATGGTAGTTTACATAGTGCAAATGCTGTTAATTTATCATCTCCGCTGCTATTGCAATACATTAGAATTTGTGTATCTTCGTAGTCCAGACTGGTGCACAGCTCATCTTTTGTTTATCTTGCCAAGAAGGACAGTAACAAACACAGAGACTTTAAAGTAGGTATTTCTTTGATCTAAATGTAGTGTTTACTACAGAAGAATACCAGCCATAGAAATAATGCTTTAATGCAATTTTCTCCCAAACAAAGTTTATGGAATTAACCATTTAGATCCGCAAATTTTCTTGATAAAGGAAGGAAGTGAGTTGATATACAGTCTCAGAACTCAGAACTCCGCTTTAAGCAAGGGACAGAGACCTAAACACAGAAAATAGGTGCTAAAAGTCAGAATATCTCATGGAAATGAGCCAAGTCTCCATGAGTTATGCATTATTCATGAAATGCTTACATATTTAGATTGATGCAGGCATCCATTTGGCACTCAGTTTTTACTATTACAGACTAAATGATTGTTTAAATCAATATCTCATTTTTCAGCGATTGAAAGATCCCTATATGTTGCTCTATTATTCATGGGGTTCTCTATCAAACAAAATCTTGAATAATTATTTTCCATTTCTGCACCATGCACCACTCAGTTAAGGAAATAATGCCTTGTGTAATTAGCTTTGTGTGCTAGTGATGTGTGGAAAGCATTCTTTTATGTGACTCCAACAGTGGTAATATGAATGTGAAGGTTGGTGTTGCCTCTGTGAACAGTAGGGTTTAACTTTTCTTTTTGAGATAAAATCAAAATCAGAATTTGTCTGGAACAAACTATCTACCCATCCATCCATCCAGAAAAAAATGTCTTGTAATTTAAGTTGTGAGAACGAGAAACACAAAAAAACTGAAGGTTTCTTTACATCAGGTTTTAACCATCCGAACATATCTTTGTGTCACATTCAAACAAGTGTATTTTTCCATGTGTCTGCTCATGAGATCATGAGATCTTTTCTAGAGGGTTATCTATCCTAACTAAATTGAACCTGCGCATTTCTAAATATACATGTATGTTTTTATGGATGTCATCCATAAAACAACATTTCCTTGAGTCTGTGCACCTCACCTCATATTCCTACCTTTAAATTGGATAAACAGCTGCTCAAAAGCTTGTAAATATGTTATGTGTAAATGTGATTTTTTTTATTACTCAAAGCTGCAACATTTTGCATAATTGTGTATATAATGGTGGTTGTCTGGCCTCTTAAATTAGCATTTGAATGAAGGTCATAGTTGCATTACAAGATGCACAAGGTACCTTTCTTAATGGCTTGATGCACCATAAGTACTGAAATCATTTTAGGCAGTTAGATGGAAAAAGGTGTACTTTCATGTCTGTTCTTTTTATTTCAGTATTTTTCTGAGAAAATGTTTCCAGTACCTTCACTTCCCCATTACTCACCCTCATCAAACTGCTTTTCCTTGAATACACATTGCATATCTTTTTATTTAACAAATTCAGTTGACGTAATGATCTCTATCTATTTTTATCCTTTGCAGATACACCAAAATGAAAACTGCGACCAACATCTACATCTTCAACCTTGCTTTAGCAGATGCCTTGGCAACAAGCACTCTACCGTTCCAGAGTGTGAATTACCTGATGGGCACATGGCCTTTTGGAGACGTGCTGTGCAAGATTGTGATGTCCATTGATTACTACAACATGTTCACCAGTATCTTCACCCTCACCACTATGAGCGTCGACCGTTACATTGCTGTTTGCCACCCAGTTAAAGCCCTGGACTTCAGAACCCCCCGGAACGCCAAGATTGTCAACGTGTGTAACTGGATCCTCTCATCTGCCATCGGTCTCCCTGTCATGGTCATGGCCTCCACCACTATTGAGTACCACAGCAGTTGTATGTTTACAACCACATTCAATGCATAGTCTATGTAAAACTCAGATATTCCTGCAGTTAAAGTGATGGTTCTCCCAAAAATGAAATGTTTGTCATGGCATTGTATGACATTCTTTCTGTGGAACACAAAAGTAGATATTTGAAAGATATTCAACATATTTTTGTCCATACAATAGAGCAGAAGAAAACAACAACAACAAAGAAGAATACCTTCTTTTGTGCTCCATAGAAGAAAGAAGGTCACACAGATTTGGAAAGATGAGAGTGAACAATAGATAAAAGATTTTTTTAATTTTGTAGTGAAGCCTTTGTTTCTCTATAAACCAATGACAATGAAAAGCATGAAATTAATTTTACATTTTAAAGTGAACTATTGCATTGTAACTAGGCTGCACAAAGCAACAGATGGTGTCATGCCAAAGTACCAAAATTCCCATTGTCTGACTAGATACAGACTTTCACGTCAACAATTAAGTGCTCCAGACTACTAAATCAAAAAATGTGTGACAGTAATTTAAAATAGTCAATACTGGCAGCGGCAACAATTGGGTAAATCTCCATGTGAAGTGATTTGCAGTTTTGTCAGATATCATCTTGATAAAGTGTGTTGCACATCAGTGTTTTTTCTGCTCACTACAATGAACACAATGCATTAGTGCGAAAGGCAATATCCGATTCGCTTTTGTGAGTTAGCAGTTTTAAAAAACTCACTCAATCCGTGAATCAATTAGAACCGTTACTGACTTAACAAGTAACTCCCTCACTGAACCACAGGTCATTTTTTGGTAATGAACGATTCAAAATGAACAGGAAATCTATTTTGTGTTATGATGGTTGCTCATGAAAATGTCATTATTGACACATATTGAGTTTAGCTTAGTAAATTAATAATCATTTTGCCAAACAATTGTTAAAAAAGAATTGGTTTATGGAACACATTTCTATTTAAAACAACTAGAAAAAGCATCCTAGTAGCCATACATTACCATATAATGTTAATATGTTAGAAAGTAATGTTTCTATAACATACAGTACCATAGTTTTTCTGCAGCCCTATCAGAACAGACTGCACTCCAACACACTCACTCAGTTCTTAGCGTCATCTCCTCTTAATATATTAAGACATTTTCCTCCTTACTGGAAACGTCCCGTATTATTACTGTGGCAACACAGATTTTGCAGACACGAAAGAAGTGTTGAGGCAGAAAATTGTTACTGAGTGAATTTAGATTGATGTCACTTCTAGTCATTTGGGAAGAAGATCATAAGGCGGTTTAATAGCCGTAGCAGAAAGGCCTGGGTCTCTGAGGCTCCCTAAACAATGCCTTGAAGAAATAATGACTAGTGGTTTAACTGTCATCTTTACAAATCTGAAATGATTTTCACATGACTCACTGTGTTATTGTACTGTGCTATATTCTTACTTTCACAGCGTTTGGCATCATTGACTGCACTTTGCTCTTTCCCCATCCTTCCTGGTACTGGGAGAACCTCCTGAAGATCTGCGTCTTCATCTTTGCCTTCATCATGCCCGTCCTCATCATCACCATCTGTTACGGCTTAATGATCCTCCGCCTGAAGAGTGTGCGCATGCTGTCTGGCTCCAAGGAGAAGGACCGCAACCTCCGCCGCATCACCCGAATGGTCCTGGTGGTGGTGGCGGTTTTCATCGTCTGCTGGACGCCGATCCACATCTTCGTCATCATCAAGGCCCTGGTGACCATTCCCAACTCACTCCTGCAGACCGTCACCTGGCATTTCTGCATCGCTCTCGGCTACACCAACAGCTGCCTCAACCCAGTGCTCTACGCCTTCTTGGACGAGAATTTCAAGCGCTGTTTCCGTGAGTTCTGTGTTCCTAGTCCGTCCGTGCTGGACCTCCAGAACTCCACACGCACCAGGAACCCCCAGCGCGACGGCCAGTCCAGCGGCCACACGGTGGACAGGACGAATCAGCAGGTATGACTAGTCATGGAAATGTCATCACTGGAGTCCCGCTGCCAGCCCAGTGTTGACATGAGCTCAGATGTCACACAGGTCACCACGGGTGTTTAACACCTTCACCTATAGGAGCTGCGGTTGAGGTTGAACCTCTTTAAGCGTCTTGCTAGGCCTCCCGCACAGAGCTGTTTCAAAATTTTGGTATGGAGAAAGACTGTTGAAGTAGATTTCAATGTGAAATAAGATATAAAGATTACTGACCCCAAATGACCCCAAATAAGCTGAGCTTATTTCACTATCTGTGATGTTCACAGCCATGCATCCGATCTGTCTGTTTGGTTAGTCCAGCATTCAAGAACCGTGTACTTTGTAGAGTTGCATCTTAAGTCCCCTTTAACATATAAATTTAACTTAAAATGCTATATGAATAATTATTTTATGATTGATAACATTGTTTTATTTGAAGGAAGAAGAAAAAAATGTAAATTATGTATTTAACATAAAATGACATTTCTTCTAAATGTTCAGCCTTTAGTGTATCTGTCTTTGCCTTAAATCATAAAGTATTTCAATTTCACTTGCTTTCATGACCAACAAAGCAATTTGGTTAAGCCGTCTTCAGTTATGTTCCTTTGGAGTGATTGAAATTAATCATCAAATGACTGTTGGATGTGACGTGCGCACTGTTTCTCTGATTTACCATGGACTTCATAGAAAAGCCGAACACAATAACAAAAACGCCTCTTGCTACAATAGATCATTTTCATGCTTCAGTGGTGACAGATGTATTGTGCTTGTACTCTGATGCAAATCTCGTGTACTAATATAAATGTCCAGTGTAATTGTCTGATTGTCTCTCACATTAACACATTCTGTCTGAAAAAAAAAATGTTAATTGCTTTAAAATACCTTGAAGATCTATGTGCAGGTGTTTCTGTAAGTTTTTATATGCAACATCATAAATAAATCATTCACACTAGAATATGTGTTTGTAGAGAGTTGGCGCTGCATAATTAGATTTGATTAGTAAGTTATGCGACTATTATGTGTTGTGTCAGTTGTTAATTGTTGTGGCTCTGAAAAATGAATTAACGTTAAATGATGCGTGAGTTATATGCATTAATGTCCATTTAAATGTTATCTGATCTGGCATATCGACACAATCTGACTGTAAATGTGAACCATTGTTTATATTTCTAAAGATGCTGTGATGTTAACCATTGTTCTGGTCAAATCCAGTCATTTCAATGGGAAAAATTGGTCAGTGACCTACGCAAAGCTGTTTGGTTTGAAAATGACTTCTGTGTGAGCTGTGCTTCCACACTATTGATAATGGATTTTTACCGCACCTTAATATATTATAAAATCTCACAGGTACTCAGCTTTTCAGTTATAGTATTACTGTAAATGCTTTTTTTTTCTTTTTTTTCAGATCAATATCTCTTTCAATGAACATATCACTTAACGAGTCTCTTATCAGTAAGAAAGAGAGTCCTCTGTGAAAAGACAAAATATAACACTACTGCAGCTGTTTTCAGTTATTGCCAGGAACTCTTATCTAGTTTGAGACCCATGCCAGCAGTAAGAGTCCAATAATTTGGTTCTGTAATACTTTGAAATCAAATAATCATGGCCTTTGAGCTGCCATTTCAGTCATTTTGTAGCAGAGTTTCCCCCCACATGCAGTCTTGCTGCAACACCCTGGGGAAATTAAGGAACAGAGAGCTAGTATGTTCAGGACTGCTCAGCACATAACCTAAGGCGCGAGAAACAGTGGAGAGCAAGCGAGAGGGGGGCGGCAGTCATTCGGGTCATCACTGCAGTTCGCATTTCACTGTGGCCTTAGGGTGCAGGATTTTTACAATCAATGCAAGACTGTTTCTTTTACTTAGCAGATATGATGATGTATTAAATTTAATCAAGAATATGGATTCCATAGCATGAAACCAAGAACATTTTGGTTGATTGCTCCATTTGAAGGAACCAGAGCTTTATGCTCATCTACTCTTTTCATCTCACCCACTAGCTTTGCTGAATACAACACAATTAAAGTTTGACATGGATTCTATAGACTTTCAGAGGGAAAAAGTGCACTGGAGGGTAAATGAAACTTGAGGTAATAAAGATTGTGGCTGTATTAATTTAGTCCATTGAATCTGATCTAATTAATCCTAAAATGGCTCAGAGTGTGAAAGAGCTTACACACACAGTTGTTTTATGACTCCTCGCTTTCTCTGCTCAAAACATTTTTTGTGGCCTTGTGGCCAAAATTAGAGTAGTAATACAGTCAATCCTAAAATTAAACTAAAGAATTGACTAGAATTGACAAGTCAGGTTTGATTTAAATTACTGTCCTCCTTTTTTTCCTGTCCTCTGCAAATTTAAAATGTAATCAATAATGGCAAGTCATGGCAACAATTAAAACCATAGTTCACCCCAAAATGAAAAAAATATGTCATTATTTAATTCCCCTCATGCTGTGTTTCAACTGCTTTGCCTATGTAGTAAAAGGCAAGAGGGTTCAATGAGGTCTCAAAATTTCTTCTTTGTCATGGAAGAAGAAAGTCATGGAGTTTTGGAACAGGGTGAGAAAATAATGAGAGAAATTTAATTTTTGGGTGAATTAAAAAGCAACACACTCATGGCCATTCATAACTATTTGACATTTTGGCAAATCAGTGGTGAATTCATATAAACTTCTGATCTTATTCTTACATTTTCGATTTGCTAACGCCCTACTGTCTTTCATGCTTAGCATTCTTCTAAAAACTCAAATTGTGCAAATTCATACACATTCACCACCAATTCATCAAACCATAAAATTTGAATGCACACATGTGGTCAGAACTGTTGGTACCCTTGGTAAATATGACCAAAAAAAGGCTGTGAAAATAAACCTGCATTATTAATCCTATTGATCTTTATTTAAAAAACAAACAACCAAAAAAATCTAACCTTTCATTAAACTAAAACAATTGAAAATGGGGGAAATCTCATGATGAAATAAATGTTTTTCTAAAATACACGTTGGACACAATTATTGGTACCCTTAAAAATTCTTATGAGTAAAATATCTGTGAAGTATATTCCCATTCATATTTACAATTTTGAGCACACCAGGGTGATTATGAACATAAAATTATCCAGCCATGGCGTCCTGTTTCACAGAAATATAAATAGGAGGGAAAACAAAGCCTAAATTCCCTTAATCATCCATTACAATGAGAAACACCAAAGAATATATTTCTGATGTGCAGCAAAAGATAATTGAGCTTCACAAATTAGTGAAGTGGCTTTAAGAAAAGAGCTAGAGCAGTAAAAATTCCCATTTCCACCATCAGGGCAATAATTAAGAATTTCCAATCAACATAAAATGTTACGAAACTGCCTGGAAGAGGACGTGTGTCTATATCGTCCTAATGCACAGTGAGAAGGAGAGTTTGAGTGGCTAAAGACTCTCCAAGGACCACAGCTAGAGAAAATAGTTGAGTCTCAGGGTCAGAAAACCTTAAAAAAATATCAAACATACACCACATCTACACCGCATTTTGTTTTGGGAGGGTTTCAAGAAAAAAAAATCAAGAAAAGAACATTTTCTCATGCAAAAACAATCCCCAGCATATTCAGTTGTCAGACACGACTGGAACTTCAAACGGGACTGGCTTCTATGGTTAGATGTCCAGGCCCTCCAGCAGAAATATAAGCTCACAACATTAAAAAACAGCAGCATATTTCATTGTAAACATGGGGTACTTTTTATCCCTGTGTTCACCAAACCCATCTTGAGTGTTTGCTACTAAAAAGCTAATTCTGTTTAGATAAATGCATTGATTCTATCGAATACCAACAGATAAAAAATCAAAAAGTGACTGACACTGTAATCTTATAATTTGGATATATTTGGATCTTCCAACCGGACAATAATCCAAAAACAAACCTTAAAGGAACACTCCACTTTTTTTGGAAATACGCTCATTCTCCAACTCCCCCAGAGTTAATAAGTTGAGTTTTACCGTTTTTGAATCCATTCAGCCGGATCTGGCGAGAGCACTTTTAGCATAGCTTAGCATAGATCATTGAATCCAATTAGACCAGTAGCATCGCGTTCTAAAACGATCAAAGAGTTTCGATATTTGTCCTATTTAAAACTTGACTCTTCTGTAGTTATATCGTGTACTAAGATCGGCGGAAAATGAAAAGTTGCGATTTTCTAGGCTGATATGATTAGGAACTACTCTCATTCCTGCGTAATAATCAAGGAACTTTGCTGCCGTAACATGGCCGCAGCAGGCGTAGTGATATTACGCAGTGCCTGAAAGTAATATCGAAACTTTTTGATCGTTTTTGAACGCGATGCTACTGGTCTAATTGGATTCAATGATCTATGCTAAGCTATGCTAAAAGTGCTCTCGCCAGACCCGGAGATTGGCTGAATGGATTCAAAGACGGTAAAACTCAACTTATTAACTCTGGGGGAGTTGGGGAATGAGCCTATTTCCAAAAAAAGTGGAGTGTTCCTTTAAAAACATTGCAAAAATGGGTCAAAACCAAGCTTCTGCTATGGCCATTCCAATTCCCTGACCTGAACCCTATAGAAAATGAGTGGGGTGAACTGAAGAGGAGAAGCAGCAACATGGAGCTGGGAATCTGAAGGGTCTGGAGTGATTCTGGATGAAGGAATGATCTCTGATCTCTTGTCAAGTGTTCTCTAACCTCATCAGGCATTATAGGAGAAAACTCAGAGCTGCTATTTTGGTCAATTTAAAAAATTACTGAATAAAAGGGTATCATTAATTATATCCAATGTGTATTAGAGAAAAACATTTATTTCATAATGACATTCCCCCCCCCCCCATTTTAAATTCTTATTCTCCAATGAAAGGTTAGATTTTTGTGAATTTTTTAAATAAAAGATCAAAATAATTAACAATGCAGATTTATTTTCACAGCATTCTTTGATCATATTTAACATGGGTTCCAACAATTCTGACCATGTGTGTATATGTTTTCTCATGAGATCGGACTGTCTGCATCCTGCATTCATTCTCAATTCTTTTTTTTTTCTCATTTCAAGCCTTTCCCTCTCCAAATGCATTGCACTGTGCTGTTAAAATTAATGAGGCTGTCAGAAAGCTAAAGAGGGATGATTTTCACACCCTCTACCATATGTCATTGTGAGGACAAAAGAAAAACTGTTGACTTTGTGCCAGTAATGACTATTTTTAATGTGCAGTTCTCAGCTATCACATATCCACGGATGCCACCGACACCTGGCTCTATTAAAGGACAAGTGCTCTTATGCTAGCCTCTGCTCTTATCTCTGCTTTCCAAAAATTTCACACAATATATTGGTGATTTAATGAGAAAATCACTACTGTGATCAGCAACACAGAGCTCAAGAGTTTTTATAGTAGATGACTGTTACGAGACAACAGGAACGAGAGACATGCGGATCCATGTGCAAGGCTTTTATTCAGAGACGTGGTCAAAAAACACAGACAGGGACGAAACTCACAGGCAAGACAAAGAGTATTCCTAGGGCAAGCGTGGGTCTTCGATCAGCAAACGATATCCAGAGGGCTTGACAAGAGGGGTAATCCAAATAACACAAGCAAAGTCCAGGCAAGGAGCAAACACAGTCTGAAATAGCAAGGCAAAGGGTTAAATCCAAGATACACAGGCAAGAATCAGGTAACAGGCAAAACAAGACTAGACTAGACTATGAACTAGAAACATGGAAAGACTCCATAGAGTTGCTATCGCTAACACAGTGATATGCGCAAACAATACTCACCAGTGAGAAAGAGGAAGTCTATGGCTTATGTAGAGAGTGTGATTGGCTGCAGCCGTGTGCGTAATCAGAGTGAACTGGATTGTGAGAGTCAATATGATGGAAGGGCGACTTCTGGTGACAATCGGACAGAAAGCCACGGAGCAGACGGAACAGAAGACCACCAGGCCAGAGCAGACGGAGCAGAAGACCTCCACGGAAGGCCAGACTGATTAGGAGACCCTGGCAGAGACTGAGACCTAAGGAGAGCAGAAACAGACAACACAGACAGTGCATTCACGGTATCAAGGATCAAAGCAGGAAATATAAAAAGTTCCTCAATATGCTCACTGACAGAAACTGGACAGGCAGACAGTAAACAGGCTCATTGACTGAAAATGGTGGACCAGATGATTCAGTTAGACACATTTTGGATAACATAACAGGCTGACAGTTCATGAGTGATCCTTATGGCAGTGACAGGGCCACCACGGTAAAGTTTGGGTGCATCTCTAGTCTCTGATTTCATGACATACAGGATCGAGCATACAGAGCCGGGTTCCCTGGATGTGACAGAGAGTTGAAGCTCTGAGACATTTGGGGAAATTGGACAGACTGATGGTTCGTAATTCAACTCACAGACTGAATCCGGCAGAATGGACACTTTGAAACCAGACACACTTGGCAAGACTAAACAGACAGATGATTCAACATTAAGTTCACGGACTAAACTGAGACATTTCATTAACAAACTCTGAAACCGGACGAGCTAACAGTTCACACACAGGGTCATTGGTGGAAACTGGACAGACAGGAACATCATCAGACACATTGACACAAAAATCACAATCACGAGCATTGATTGGAACTGGACTGGCTAGACAGACAGATGGTTCAAAATCAACTTTATTGGCTGAAGTAGAACTGGCAGGTAGCTCAAAACCAAGGGCATTGACAGAAGCTGAAGCAGACAGTTCAATGACAGGAACTCGAGAGGAAGATAAATCATACTCATGCTCATTAATTAACATAGAACAGACAGATGGTTCATTCTCAGGCTTATTGGTCAAAACTGGACATGCAGATAGTTCAGGATTAAACTCATTGACTGGAAATGGACAGACAGACAGACTGTTCACTAATGGTCTCTTTGGCAATGACAGGGTTAACAGGGCATACAAAAAGTTCATTTAAGGTTTCCATGGCAGTGATAGGTAGGGATAAGAGTTCCTGAAAGGCCCTTGTGGCCGCAGCAAAACAGTCAGGAAATTCACAGACAGCATCCTTGGGTGTGATAGACAAGGCAGAGAGAGACAGCCTCCATAGCCGTGACAGGACAGACTGAAGGTTCACAGATGGCCTCTTTGGCCAGGACAGGACAGGACGAGAGTTCATAAGTGGGTACCACTGCCACCTCTGGAGGTTCTACAGTAGTACCATCAGAATACAGGGAGAGTTCAGCAACGGTTCCTTCAACCGTGACATGAGAGGCTGAAAGAGTATTGCTGGGCACCACCACCATGCAAGGAGAAGCTGCAGCGAGCGCCCTCGCCTCGGGAAACACGGCAGTATGCGCCACTACACCGGGAGGTTCTGCAGCATCAACCGCCACCTTTGGAGACATCTCAGTTTCTATAGTTTCCGTGGTGGTGTGTGCAGCCCAAATACACCATATAGCGATCCCCATTGTGGGAAGCACTACAGACAGGGAAATCAGTTCAAGAACTGGAGGGCTCAAATGAGGAGGTTTGGGGATACCAGCCGTGCGAGCAGACACCAGCGGTGCATCCCTCACACTGGATACCAGACTGGGGTACTGAAGGACTGACCTTGACGATCTGGATGCTACAGACAGGACGTGACAAGACTCTAGATGATCAGCTGTGACGTGACGTGACGTTATTCTGGACGAACAGCTGAGACGTGACGAGACTCTGGAAGATCAGCTGCAACTTGACTCACGAAGATCAGCTGCGACTTGACATGACTCACCAAGATCAGCTGTGACTTGACATGACTCATGACATGAATGGCAGCATTGACGTGACGGGATGTTGTTGTGGCCACCATTTTGTGAACAGTCTCCGCTGTCGCTGCCATTATTTGAGCACGCTCCGGTGTGGCCGCCATTTCACGAGCGGGTTGAATCACTGGAGTAGCGATCAGTACACTTGAATGTCCCAGAGCTTGTGGTTGACTAAACTCAGCAGTCACCATTACGGGCATAGACGTGGTGTCACATTCTTCCTCCGCAACACCCACAGTAAACAAAGAGCCAACAGTCAATAAAGCATAATCCAAAAACTGATTTAGTGACGAAAACGGACCCTCGTGAATGAGCTTAGATTTCAGCGGTGGATTAACGCCCTCACAGATAAAGTCTATGAGCAAACAGTCAGGCAAATCTGAATAATTAGCGATCTCTAAATACTCCTGAATATAGCTCTCAAGTGCCCTGCTTGAGAGATAATAGCAGTCTTGTTGTGTCCATACCTGGCCAGTGTCCACTTGAAAAGCCGCTGGATCCTTGTGTGGTCGAGTATTCTGTTATGAGGCGACAGGAACGAGAGACATGTGGATCCATGTGCAAGGCTTTTATTCAAAGACGTGGTCAAAAAACACAGGCAGGGACGAAACACCAGCAAACAGGTATAACACAGGCAAGACAAAGAGTATTCCTAGGGCAAGCGTGGGTCTTCGATCAGCAAACGATATCCAGAGGGCTTGACAAGAGGGGTAATCCGAATAACACAAGCAAAGTCCAGGCGAGGAGCAAAAACAGTCCGAAATAGCAAGGCAAAGGGTTAAATCCAAGATACACAGGCAAGAATCAGGTAACAGGCAATACAAGACTAGACTAGACTATGAACTAGAAACATGGAAAGACTCCATAGAGTTGCTATCGCTAACACAGTGATATGCACAAACAATACTCGCCAGTGAGAAAGAGGAAGCCCATGGCTTATGTAGAGAGTGTGATTGTGGGAACTGAAGTCCAGTGTAAGTGTAGCAGTCTGTGTAGTGTGAGAGTCAATATGATGGAAGGGTGACCTCAGGTGACAATCGGACAGAAAGCCACAGACCAGGGGCCGGATTCACAAAATATTCTTAAGAAGAACTTTCTTCTTAACTGCCATTTTCTTCTTATTTTTTAACTGAAGAAAAAAGTTAAGAATATTTTGTATTCCCAAAAATTCTTCTTAAGAATATTCTTATCCCAGCAGGCACCAGACGTCTATGTAATGTCAGGTTGACGTTGGACATGACAACGGACAGACGTTGCATTTTGATTGAAAATGAAAATCGGGTTGACGTCAATATTTGACGTCAATTTGACGTTGACTTAACGTTGGATTTTGTTTGCACAACCTAAAAACAACAAAATCTCAACGTCAGTTGACGTCGGTATTGGAAAATCAATTTTACATTGACATTAGACGTTGAATTTACATTAAATTTTGGTCACCCGACATCACAACCGAAATTTAACCAAATATCAACGTCTTATGACGTTGTGTGCCTGTTTTGTGCCTGCTGGGATCTTTTTTCATAAGATTGTTCTTAAGGCAAAACTTAAGAAGAATTCAAATTCTTGAAAAGAATCTTCTTAAAAATCATCGTAGGCCTAAATAAATTCGTAAATTTAGGATAGCCCCAGACTTGTATTAAATCCCAAACTTAATATCCAAATTTATTGGGTTATTTCAAATTAATTGTTATATTTAAGCATTACAACAACATTAGCTACATATAATACATAGTAGGACTATAGGGATGTGCACAAGTTGACAGACACTTGAGACAGGCTGTTCAAAAACACACCACATTAAAAACATGAAGCTGAGCGCCAGTCACAAGTCGCAACAAAAAGAGTCTGCTTGCATATTATGATTATTAGAGTAATCTGCAGGAAGCGCAAAAAGACAATAAAGTGTGAGTTTATCAGTGCGTCATGTATTCACTCAGATATAGACTGTCACTTTCTTCTTAAGAAAAAAATTAAGATGTTCTTAAGAACATATTTGAGAACTTAAGAATTTTTCAAGAATTGCACTTAAGAATATTCTTACGAACTTCGTGGATCCGGCCCCATATTCGTGACAATGACACACATGGCTGTATATGAGAAAAATCCCTGATAGCACTCGTACATTGCATTGAAGTGTAAATGATGTTTTCAATTGGAAGATGAATTTTTAGGTGCTTTATTGATGCGCAATATATCCCTAATACATTTCCTGTCAAATGTTAAATTTAAACATTTAGAAACTCTTTAAGATGTATATAATTTAGTATGTAGGTAAAGCTGCCTTTATCAGATATTTGCTCACAACAGCACTCTTAGAATGTGCTATATAATCCAGAAAAATACATTAGCCAAGTTCTGGTTTGCTCTTGCTGCATGCTTATGGAAAAAAAAATGCACAGCAAAGAATGTTTTACTGCAAGCAGTAGTCAAAAGGGTTTGACCAGCTGTAGAAGACGGCAAACTCCATTCGTGATAGATTGTTGATATTAAGAACAAAATATGGGTAGCAGAAGTGAGATCATTCATGGCATTTTCTCTAAATTGCATTAATGAGACAAAAAAAAAACTCAGTGTCTTATTGCATTTTTGATGTATGACACATACATGTTTTTCAAATGATTTTAGGACCAAGATTCTTAATAATCTTCAAAAAGAGATCTGCCGTCTCAAAATGATTGTAGTTCTTTCTCTCATTAAAGCCATTAAGTACACAGTCTTGTACCATTATATTTTGTCTAATTTTAAACTCAATGTTTGTAATGTTGAGATTCACCTTGTTGTTGGTTTGATTCATGGCGTTAACCCCTTAACAAAAACGTTTTTAAAATCCCTATGGGGAACATAAATATGGCAACATGCTGTTACTTTTATATTTCTTGTATTACGCTGAGGACTTTTCATATCAAGATAAGTTAAAATAGCTCATTGGCTTTCTTGACTAAAAGGATACTACAACTACTGACTGTAATAAAATTTGGTAGGGAGGACAGTATTTATTTTAATTTAGGCTAAAGGCTTCATGATAAGCATACAACCTTTGTCAGATGGCTAGAATCTCAGGAGTCTAGTTTAGTTACACTGTAATTAGGCCTAGGCTAATTATGTTAGATAACCAATCATACAGAAAAAGAAACCTGAACTGAAATGAATGTAGGCTATATATTAATTTTCTATTGTTGTAATGTTTGTCCTCATTTGTAAGTCGCTTTGGATAAAAGCGTATGCTAAATGATTAAATGTAAATGTAATGTTCGTCCTGTTGCTCCCTTCACTTTTTTTCTAGTGGAGTCTTTCCGATAGTCAAGTAAGATAATATATTTTAAACTCAAATCAATATTTCATGTTCAGGTAGCTGTGTAATTCGGTGGATAATCAGTCAGTCGATAGCACAATAACAACCCCCTTCAGAGTGATCAGGATCTACCACCACGCCCGCGGTTCATCCGAGCGGAACTCTTGTCTGAGCCAAAGCTTTCCACAGCGACAGATATCTGAGTAACTCCTTCCGCTTCGGTCTCAGCCTGTTTCCTCGCACAGCCTCAAAGCTAACGCCGCTGAGTACTGTTGAAGGACCCTATCATTTACGTTCTTCCTTTAGGTAAGTACACTAATAATATTTGCAAACAATAACCAATGACAGTATTGTGATTTAAAGAGATATTTGATTTGAAAGAATGTTGCCCGTTATCTGCTGAATTAGCTTAACTAGTTTAGCTAAGTAAATATCTGCTAAACCTCCACAACGTAGTACAAGCTGATGGTTTGCTTTTGTTTTATTGTTTTTCTTTACGACAAGACTAATTAACTGTTTTGCTTTTCGATTTGTTCTTTATGTAAGCTATTTTTTTACTGTACTTTAAATATTTCTCCTTAAACACTCGGGCTGGTGTTGTTATTCCAAACCGCACTTTAAGTTTGTGTATACACACACACACACACACACACACACACAATATTAAAAAATGCATCAAATACATCTATAGTGAAATGGCAGATCTCATTTGTTAAAGATGAGAAGATGAAGAATAGCAATAAATCTGTTTGTAGGAGTTACCTCAGAAGGGCTTTAAGTTATTGTTTTTCTTTCTTTTTGTCAGAAATACAGTTAGTTGAAGATGACAGACCGTTACAACATCCACAGTCAGCTGGAGCATCTGCAGTCAAAGTACATCGGTACGGGCCACGCAGACACCAGCAAATGGGAATGGCTGGTTAACCAGCATAGAGACTCATACTGCTCCTACATGGGCCATTTCGACCTTCTCAACTACTTCGCCGTCGCTGAGAACGAGAGCAAGGCTCGGGTCCGCTTTAACCTGATGGAGAAGATGCTGCAGCCGTGTGGTCCACCAGCTGACAAACCTGAAGATGCTTAGGACCGTTTTGACTTGGTCCCTGCAGCCGGATGTTTTCTGTTCATTCAGTGCTGGGAGATCAAATATAGAGACCCTGGACACATGGGGGGTTGTGGGTGATCTTTGAATCCTCTTGTTTGTGAACCAGTCAATGTTTTCTCTTTTTTATGATATTTTGTATAGATTGTTGAACTACAAGTGTTTGAAGGAAATAAAATTGATACCCTGTCACAAGTGCATTTATTGTATTATTATTAATTTTAATAATTACAAAATTTTTACGAGAAATGAATACTTGTTCAGCAAGGGCCCAATCAACTGATCAAATGACAGAAAAGAATTTCATAATGTTACAAATATTTCAAATACATTTTTCTTTTGAAGTTTCTATTCACCAAAGAACTTATATCTTTCCACACTATTAAAAAAAAAAAGAAATGTTTCTTGAGCAGAAAATCGGCATATTGGAATGAATTCTGAAGTATCGTGTGATATTGAAATAATGGATGCTGAAAATTTAGTTTTGCCACCACTGCAATAAATTACATTTGAAAATACATAAAAAAGATAATTGTTTTATCTTGGTAAAAAGCATTTAAAAAAACAAATACTTGCTAACAACCTGTGTTATATAATGTAGCATGTTAAAGTTCTTAATGGAAGTTACTATTATTATTAAGAAAATTAATTATCTTTACGTTGGGTGTCTCTGGGTGGGGCTGAGAGTCTTGAGTGGGGGATCTGAAACCCTCCACTATAGCAAGGAAATTTAAGGTTGGTCTAATAAGTGATTTACTTTCAATGTGAAAACAGATCCATTTACATGATCATGAGATTAAAAAGCTGCTTAGATCTGCTGTGGGTCATTTATTGCTCATTTAAAGGAAAATCAAATAAATGCATATAAAAGGAATGGATTTTTCCAATGTTTGTCTGGATAAATCAGTGCAGAGGAAATTTCACATCACCATGACTTCACTGATAAGAGATTTGCAGCGTGGCAGTCAGCGGTTGCCACTAGCATAGCAGGGCAAATCCTCGCCAGCTGGCCACACAGTTTGAGTTATTCTTACAACAGAGTCATTTCTGCAGTGTCAGGATCAGGAATAACATACTGGCACAGCAGATCACCGGCTGTGCTCGTGCTGAAGCTCAACAGCTATTTTTATTTTAAAATGAAGAATAATGCTGAATTAAGCTGTTGAAGAGTCCAGGAAGCTCTAGAAGAAGGAATTCTGCATAAAAACACTGCAGTTGAGTAAATGCTTAGATATATTTTCCATTATTTGGAGGGGTTGAAGGCAGTAACAAACAACCCTTTGAGCCACTCATTACCCTCCTAACACAACCAGCTTGAGCTCTTCTTTCAAACATATCGTCACTGAGAAAACAGCACCTGGACTGGCCACACAAAAAGGTCAATCAGCAAACATTTCATGTCCTTCAGCGGCTGACACTAACCTTGACAGCATGTGTTTACGGATGTGGCCATTGCTACATTTAGCCAACCATAAAGCCCTCACCAACATTGCTAATGGTAAAATCTCAAATAACCATCATTTCCAGCGGAAAAGCCATTTATACGAGCAAAGAAAGTCTTAAGTGTTCGCTAGTGCCTAAATGTGCTTATAGATTGAAGGTCATTTTGCTCCAGCCAGTCATTTATGCACAATTAACTTTGAAAATCTATCTGTCATGCTGTAATTCAATATAAGATCATAAAGTTTAAATTTAAAATGTTCTGTATGAGTACCTATCTACGATTAATTATGTGAGAACAGATGCCAGTACCATCTGATTAGAGGCACAAGCAACTGAAGAAGAAAAACAAGTTAAAACAAGCATGAAATCAAATGGAGTGCACTTGGCGCCTGTGACGACAGCACCGGTCATGTCTAAAAGGGCTTGATGGGAAAGGTGTGATCTGCCGACATATACAATATTTGCTCTGTAAGTGTATGCATAGCAGTTCCGCTTACAAGAAATAGGCCAACTGTCTATTGTATGTGTGGTTTACTGTACACCTAACATGTGCCACAAAAATCAAAGGTGGCTTATGGATGTCTTACAGTTACAGATCCACAGTTAGAGCACAAACTCATATGTCAGTATTAAAACGATGCCCCAATGATATACATTAGGCTATATGACTGTGCTGTGCGTCAATGGGAAAACAGTTCAAGAGCACAGCTGATTTAGCTCTCCTACGCACAAAGATTTCCTCGACGCCACCCAGTATTTACAATAGCAGCAAGCGTCTGATTGATCATTTACAATAACGACATGTTAATACAATCATTTTGACTTAAAATCTATGTCTGGACACTGCAACACAAAACAAAAACTCGCGGTATTGATACGCAAAAATTGACTTTGTCGTGTATATGCTTCGCAATGGGTAGGATTACGGTTGTGGGGTAGATGCGTATCATATGCACGCCAAACAAATTTCGTAATATATGCACGCGAAAACGGCGTATTATATGCAAGTCCATTTTTGCGGATCAATGCCACGAGTCTTTGTTTTTATTTGGCGTAGCCTACTATTTATACGCATTTTCATGAGACGCCTTTTAGTATACAGAATTAAATGTGTATGGTCATAATTATTCAGTATCTACAGCATAAAATGTCTAGTAGTAATTGTTTCATCATCATACAATATGAATGATAAAATTCTTACAAAACCTGAATAATGACATTTATGTTCTCTGCTTAATAAATAATAAAGAATCAAAGATCATAATGAATCGAGTTTATTTCATTAGGTATTCTTTGGCTTTGCTTTACTAGAATTAGTTTTGTAGTTGACGGCACCATCAAATAAAACCAGCCAGATGTCCTTGTGTCCTCTCATTCACTGCCCAAACATTCTGTACAACAACTGCACTCAAGATGTTTGGATTCTCAGCCCATTATCTTCATTAAGCACAATAACAAAAGAAGGCAACAGTGATTTGAGACCATTTAGATGTAATAGAGATAGATGGACACGGGAAACAAAGAATACTAGCAAATATGTTTTGTTTTATAGCTTGAAATCATTTACATTTTCATAGATACACACACACACACAAAATGTACATGATTTCAAGATTGTGTGCATGTTCTATATATTCAAGATATGCTTTTTGGTAAAAGAACAACCACACAATTATCTCTGACCGATATCTGTCAGTGCTCCATTTCGTTCTAAAAATTTTCTGCTTTAAAACAAAGAATATATAGACAAACTTTAAATATGAATAGATGTCTTAATATACTCGCGGGACTATGAAATTCAGATGTGTACTAATCAATACTCCACTAATCCATTTAATAATAAGTCATCTTAACGGTTTTTCCTTGATTAAAATGCATTGAAACCTGCATAAATGTTATATAATATTATATATATAATAAAATTGTCCAGTAGTGGCTGAGGTGATTTCTCTAAAGTACACTTGAAAGTTTGATAACCTAAATAACTAAATAAAACATAGACGATAAATGCAAGTTAATGTTTTCTCCATCTTTAAATGAGAAAGAAACCAAGCCAATATACTGCAATATAACTAGATGTATTCACATATATCATATACAGACTGTACAATTGATTTGAAATAATTTAAAGTTTCCCCAATTTCTAACTACATGAAAAAAAACAAAACAAAAAAACAACCTCAAAGCTGGACATGAGTGAGTGTCCAGCAAATTCTGCCTGTGACATACAATCATACATTATATAGAGCACCAAAATGTTCAATAATGCAATACGGACACATTCTATAATGGACTAAAATAACGGACTAGAAGCCCTTTCTGATTTAAGTTAAAACTACTGGTTCACTACATTATATTGCTTGCCACATCTTGTATATGGTCGACACCACTGTACTCAATAAAACCCACCAAATTTACGTACAACCTAAAAGCCAAATCAGTGAGATGCTAGCTGGAACTTTGGGAAGTAATGTTGGGGGAAACTAAAATACAAGGTAAATGAACAAGAGTTGTGTCATAAACATGTGATGATAGTCTCTTCCTGAACAGCAGTTACAGATATGTTACAATATGACCACACATATATACATACATATATATATATATATATATATATATATATATATATATATATATATATATATATATATCTCAAGTAATCCGACTTTTCTGGGGAAAACAAAACACTGTCAAGGCACAACATAAATCTGATTACATTCTATTATATTGAGGATGTATTGATCTGGATACAGACGAATAATGGCAGTAATAAATCTGGACATCGCGATGCCCAAATAAACCTCAATATCCATGTAATATACACTGGACCAGATACACAAGTCTTATAAAATGTTTTTTTTTCACATGCATGGATATTCATAGATATTACTGGACTCTGCACGAATACTGCAAGAAATGTGTAATATATACAAAACAAAACACACACACACACAAAAAAAAATATCCTCTGAGCTGCACGCAGCAACAATGCGAGCCACTGATGAGTCACTGCACGCACTTCAATGTTTTCACACTGCTGTGCTCAACCTTGAGAGAATATCAGGGACACTTTAAATTAAAAGAGTGCAAGTCTTGTCCTTAGTGTGTGCAAAAACATTACAGATATGAAAAAACGTGTCAGAACCATTGCATTGCTTTATCTTGTTTGAAGGTCCCTCTCTTTCCATTTCCGTTCGCAATGGCATCCCAGGCCTATCTTTAGCCGCGCTGTAGCCCTCTAGTGGCTGAAAGCAAGAACCAAAGTGCAGCCAGTGCCAGAGAAGAGCCGGCTGCCGCAGGGAGCCAGTCTGTTAGCCTCCCGGCAGGAAGCATGGCGAAGAGACAGGAAGAGAGAGCCTCGAGTTAGCGGCTGTCCAGCACCCCCACAACCAGGCACCGCCTCAGGGCCGATGAAACCTGCCACAAAACAGAGAGAGCAGACGCTAGTTTAGGAGCGATGCCAGAAGACGGGACGCAGAACAGATCTGAGCAATATTTAGAGGAAACGAAGCAGTGGAAAGAGCAGCTGATGGAATCTTTTTTATCACTAGCAAGTGTATTAACGCCACTTGATGAATAAAGAGCCCTGCCAGATACATACTGACAGATGTCTAAAACAAAGTAATTGCACTTTGTCTATGCATTTCCAGCAGTTTGACCCATTCAAGGTGATCTGCAGAACGACTGATGATACACACAAGATAATCAGCCAATCACAGTGTTATGGAGGCACCACCACCTATCATGTGACTTTGTATTTCACAACTACTCCCCTCATACTTTTGGACCTTAAGAGGACAATAATATTTACTGTGGGAACAGCCAATTTCTACCTCGACAGGCTGACATACTCGCATTGAAAAATGAACCGCAGTGGACTGTAGGTCAGTGAAAGGCTAATGTTCAATTATTATGGAAATAAATTATACTGACTGAAGACCCTCTGTAATGCCTATTCAATGCTTTACTCGTCTCGCACAAAGGTTTAAATTCATCCTCCTTTGATCCAGCCGCTAGTCCACAAACATACCTGGTAAACTGTTTGCTTTCTTCATGGACTTCCATTTCTTTGCTTTTAAATTCATTAAGCTCTTTACGTATAGCAGCCTGTGACAAGAAAAAAGAAAGGTCATTAGTGACAATCATAACCGAGAGTTTGTCAAAATTAAACACTTTTAGAAACAACAAATATTTTTTTAGAATACACTACCATTTAAAAGTTTAGGATCAGTAAGACTTTTAATGTTTCTTAAAGAAATTTCTTACGCTCACCAAAACTACATTTATTTGATCAAAACATTGTGAAATATTACTACAGTTTAAAATAACAGTTTTCTGTTTGGATATATTTTAAAATGTAATTTATTCCTGTGATGGCAAAGCTGAATTTTGAGCAGCCATTATTCCAGTCTTCAGTGTCACACGATCCTATTAGAAATCATTCTAATATGCTGATTTGGTGCTTATGTTTCACATTCATTATTATTATCAATGTTGAATATTTTGAGGAAACATTTTTTTTTTGCAATGTTCTTTGTTGAATATTAAGTTCTAAAGTGCAGCATTTATTTGAAATATATTTATTCATAATTATAGTACGTTAATATAACGTTAAGTTCATTAAACGGCACTCTTCATTTTCATGAACTACTGACAAGTATTTGAACAGTTGTTAATTACCATATTTTAATACACGTCACATGCCCAGTAGGTGACATCTGTGACCATACAAAAGTAATAATGTAAAATAACTTTTATATTATAATATTGATCACACTATCCAGATTTACTCTTCTCCAAATTATACAAGAGAGAAACTTACAGAGTTGATATAAAACAATATAGATAGGTAATGACTGTATTTAACCTATTTATTTATTATAAACCATAAAGGAATGATTGTATAGAATTAAAATGTGTCATTTACTTTGGAGCACATAGATTTTGTCCATAAAACAATACCAGAGCCTGTCAAAGTGCCAAAAAAGGTCTTATAAAAATGCTACAAATCCATATCATTTCCTGTGTTCAACAAGAAATAACAGCAGGTAACAGGTTTAGAATTATATGAGGGCAAATATTTACAGAGTTTCCATTTTTGTTTAGACTAATGATTCTCCTAAAATGGGAGTAGTTCAAAGTATTTGTGCTCTTGAATATCCAACATGATCTAAAAGTTAAATAAGCGATTTGAATATAGTTTATGATTCCCATTATCTTTAAAAACAGAATTAAAATATATATTCCAAAAATAAAATACACATATATATATATATATATATATATATATAAATAAATAAATAAATAAACACACAAACTTCCAACAGTGTGTATGTGGATATGTGGGATTTGAGAGGTGTGTCTTCAGAGTTCTCTATAGTACAGCATGCACAATGTAAAGCAACAGCAAGAGAGAGGAATGGCTTACTTTGTCTGCAGGGGTTAACCTGGTCCAGGGCTTGTCAGCACGGCGATCATAGTCTTTTGCTTCGGTGACCTCCACATATTCATTGAAGCGCAAAATTCTACGGGCCACCAGCTCTGCCACTGTGGGCCGGACGCTGAGCTACAAAGAGAGCAATTCCTCAAGTCACCTTTTAAAGTGTGCAGTCACCTTTAATAGGAGTTAAACATGTTCCTTCTAGCCTAAGTAATAGCTTATGTAAGTGAAACAATGAATGTCAAACTAAATTTCTTCTTTGATAATGAAGCAGGTTGAAAGTGAAAATATTTAAAGATGGTTTCTACACCTGCAGTCATTTGTCTGAAAAGCATTGTCCATTGTTGAGAAAATCTCTGTAAGTGACTATTGAACCATTTTATAGATCTGATCTATCCGCCCGATTACATCCTCTGCCCTAAATCCCTCCGTAATACAGGACATTAGCAGCAAACTAAATTAGAAGGCCATAATTAAAACAGTCAGACTTCCAGCCACCACTCTTACAACACGTCAGGAATATAAAACTCTTTACACTTTACACCTCACCCATTGTAATTAGGAGTTAGCAAGTGCCTTGCAGATACAAGCGAATTAACTCTTTAATCTAATTTCACAATAGCAGAGGAACATCATAAAATATTAAATAATCAATTCAAATGTCAATTAGTATCTATTAAAATTAAGTATTGAACTACTAGTCTCTTCACACTTTCTATATTTTATTTTACTTCCTTGTAAGGCCAGCAGATGGCGCAATTCCCCACAATCCACTATTTTCCACTACCTAGATGATCTCACGGCAATGATTTTGATTCATGATGATTCATAACTTCTTGCAGCATTATGCTAAAATAACAGGTTATGGGTTATTTGAAATTAGAGCAATAGATTAAATTCATACTTGTAATGTTTTAATATCTGACATTTCTCATTTCCATGGAAGCCCATTTTTGCCACATAAGAAAAAAAAAATCATGCTTTGAGAAATAATAATTATGACAAGTCAAAATTATGAGATACTTGGTCAATTATGAGAGGAAATCTTTGTCCATTATTTTATAATAATGACTTCCTATCTTACTTTGTCATAATTGTGACTTTGCAATAATTATGATTTACCAAAGCTATTTTTTTCTTGTGTTTTTCTTTTTATTCATATATTTCTGACAGATTCAACAAATGATGATAATCTGACTGTCCGAATGCAGAAGGTTGTACCTTTCGGGATAGCCTTCTTTTAATCTCCTGCCTGGCCTCTTGTTCTTCTTCCTCATTTTTCTCTAAAGGGATACAAGAAAGATTTTTGTTATCAATGTTCAGTTTTTAATCCTATCCAATGACCAATATTTGCTCTGAAATTCAAACAAATCATTTGACAGTTACTGCAAAACTGAGAATAAAACAAACCAAGGTCACTCGGGACTAACTGACATCGATCGGACAATGCTGATTTTTAGTCTTTTCTTCTCAGTAAGTGATCACAGTACAGTGAAAATCAGACATAACATTAAGTGGTAGTCTAGAAACAAAGCATGAGTTCAAAACTTGTGTACCACTGGCCAAATACTGAATTCGCCATGGGACCGTGAGAATCGCTTGAAGACTCATCTATATACTGACCTCTTGATTTAAATGGCCCTGCTGTTGTTGTGATGTTATGCAATTTTCAAAACAATTATGTACCTACTTGAATTTTCTATTTATAAGACAACCTAAAAATTCAAACTAACACTATACCTCTTATGATATCTTATTCAATAATGTACCTCAGTTCAGTTCATAATAAAGACTTGTTTATATATTATAACTCTCAATTTGGGACATTCAAGCCCTCTAAGCAATATTTGCTGCAAAGATAAATAATCTCTCTTTTTAGGCAACTCTTTGTTGAATTGCTTACACCTTCCTATTTGTTAGCATATAGCTTAGAGCTTGTGAGAGCAGAGCTCCTTCATCACATTCCTAGGCTTCATCAATTATATTACATAAAACCAAGGCAACGGAAAAAGCAGAACGACACAGGGATTGAGAAACACAGCGATGCCTGTGACTCAGTGAACGTCTCTCTCTAACATCAGAGGCAGCAATAAGCAAGAACAAACATTAATGCCCTGGGCATCCAAAACAAAGCAACTGTCTAACGACTATGTAAATGAGATTGTGACAGAGGAGACATACGTTTCAGAATATTTCTCTGTTCAAGCTCTTCTGTGGTGGGCCTTTGGCTCAGCCGTCTATGGGAGGAGAAAACAAGAATCAGTTTGGGGAGACCACAAAGACTATGAATGAATCTTTAGACTGTGTTTTGTAAAAGAAAAAAAAAACAGGCCCAATTTATACTTCTCAAAAAATTACCAGTCAGGTGCATCCAAATTTTTGACTGACAGTATATTGCTTATTATAAATTGACAATGTTAGTGTCCAAAACATATTATCAATACAGAACAGCACAGTTTAATGTACCTCACTAGTTTACAGCCGATCTGCTGCCATAGCTCCTGTCGCTCCGTCTCTGAGGTCCGTGGGAGAATGTTCTTCTCTTCTAGCTCCTTCTTGCTGGGCCTGTTACCAAGTTTGATGGCAAGCGTGTCCTTGCGGCGAATTTTGCTGGCAAGTGAGCCTACAAACAAAAAAAATTAACAACTAGTTGATATATTGGTACCATATTGGTTATCAGCCATATTTGAGCTATTTTTAATGTATCATTGCAGGTTGATAAATATATGTGTGTATATAAATGGCTGATTTTTTTTATATATATTTAATTGTGATTGTGATATTGTTGATGATAGCAAAGGTAATCTAAATGTGAAAATTACACTTACTTAAAGGAATGTTACCCCCAAAATGAAAATTTTGTCATGATTTACTCACCCTCACGTCTTTACTACTCTGTATAAGTTTCTTTGTTATGTTGAACACAAAAGATATTTTGAAGAACCAAACAGTTGTTGGTCCCCACTGACTTTCATAGTAGGAATGAAATACTATGACCATCAACTGTTTGATTACCAGCATTCTTTAAAGTATCTTCTTTAATGTTCAACATAAGAAAGAAACTCACACAGGTTTGGAACGACATGAGGTTGAGTAAATGACAAAACTTTCATTTTTGGGTGAACTATCCCTTCAAAGTTCATTTTAAAAACAAATTATGTAACACTATAAGTGCTTTTTTTTTTTTTTTTTTTTTTTTTTTTTTAGCAAATCTTATAAAAAAACAACATATTTTTAAATTGTAAATTCTAATGTTGTGATGCCTAATTCACTTGTAGCATTTTAATTTTAAGGTTTTGTGTGTGTGTTGTATTTTTCAATTATTTAGACAAAATAGTGAATCATTTCAATCATTTCACCCTATAAAAAAAGAAGAAAAAAACCCCCTTAAAAACGTATTTGCATTCTGACCCCAGTGAAGCATCTTCAGATCGCAGTGCGGAAAGAACAGAAACGAGAAACAGGCATCAGTGTTTACAGGAAGGTATCATGCATAGTGCGCACTGGCAGCAGAGTTTGCATAGTAACCGGCATGTCAGAAAGCAATGCTGACTAGACACAGCATGTTTTTCCAGTTTGACAAACTAAAGGCTTGCAGCTTCAAAGAATTTTGGCAAAGCTGTGATCCAAGAGAAAATTCTAAAATGCAGATACCAAGAATGAAACCTCTTGGAGAATGTATCATCTGTACTGTTGTGTTGTTTATACATAAACATAAACATTAGGCTGAAGACACACCTTTACTAGAATACTCTAAATTCATATGCAGAAAAGCTGCATACTTAAGGGCCTTTTAGTTACAAAATTGAGCTCGTCTCTTTTTAAATGCCTTTAGTGACAGAACATGCAGAAAAAAAGGGGTTGGGATTTAAAAACACAAACCAGATTTGAACACATACTAGAGGTATATTCATCATCCTCATCCTCCTCTTCATCATCCTTGTAGAGTATAGGTCCATCTGAATCGGAGTCATTGGCCTGGTTTTCTCGAACGGAGTCAGGAATGATGGTCACATCTGGACTTTCCACATTAACGGTTTGTCGTCTCTCTCCCTCATCAGTCCCAGCAATCCTACAAAAGACAAAGCAAAATACTCATTTAGTCTAGTTAAAACTTTCATTGGGATGAGCAGATATCATCATAAGTTTACATAATCAAATAAGAGAAATAGGTCAACTTATTCAAGACATTAAATGGATCATACATTTTTAAAATGAGTTTTCCCTGAGGTCTATTTAGAATTTCAGTAACGTTTTGTTACTGAACAACGGCTTGTTTTTGGCTGCTGTGCCTTTAAGAAACAGCCAATTCATATGTGAGGTGAACAACACTTCAGTGATCACACTTTTTTTTCTTTTTTTTTTTTTAACTACAAACTATAAGTAGCACAAGTTTGACACACTGTCCCGCATACATGCCGGTTCATCATCATATAACCCCTTCAGTGCAGTTGTTTTGCTGTAATGCTGTAGGTCTAGCTAAAAAGTTGATTATACACATATAATCATGTGATAATGTACTAGACAACTCATTATATTACTCCAACTTTATGACAAGCCACATTTCCTGTCACGCAAGTTACAAGATCAAGGGTCTATTTGACATCTCATCAAATACTGATTACAAAACTATTTTGGAAATTATGAATAACAGCACAACTAAAAAAAGAACAATTCTTAATCTTTACATCACAGAAATAATTACACTACTGGTGGTGCAATGTTTAGGGTGAGTATATATATGTTTTTCTAAAAGAAATTAATATTTTTATTCAACAACGACACATTAAATTGATCTAAAGCAACAGTAAACACGTTTACATTTTGATAAAAACAATGTATTTTAAATAAACGCTATTAAATCCTGAAAAAAGAATCCTGAATAAAGTATCATGGTTTCTACAAAAGGCAAAGCAAACTTTTTAAATTTGATAATACAAAATGTTGCTTGAGCAGCAAATCAGCATATTAGAATGATTTCTGAAGGATCACGTGACACTGAAGACTGGAGTAATGATGCTGAAAATTCAGCTTTGCCATCACTGGAACAAAATGCATTTTAAAATAGAAAAGAGTAATGTTTTTACTGTATTTTTGATCAAATAAATGTAGTCTTGACCCTATACTTTTGAACAGTAGTGCACATTGTTGTGCAAGTTAACCCCAATCTATTAGACATTTGACTGGAGGATGACACAGAGCATGACTCAACTGCAACAATAGTTTTACCTTTAGGGGAAATATAGAGTAAGAGCACATGACACACAGACATGCATGTGTTGTATAATCTAAATCAACAGAGGACATACAGAATTTACAAAGTGATACTAAACATTCACATAAAAATAAAAATAAAAAGATGACAACACATGTTAACTGACCTCTGTGTCTGGTCTGCCCCTGCCCTCTCTTTCTCTGTTCCACTCTCTGTGCTCACAGGTTGCCCTAAAGTGTCTGAAGAAAGTCCATTTGAAGATCCAGTAAAGGATGTTTCCTCTGTGGCTTGGTTAACATAGAGCTGCTTTTTGTCCTTCTCTGCAGACGACTCCGAGAGATGACTGGCACCTTTCCCATTCTGAGATGTCTCCTCAGCCTTCTCAGTATTGGAGGTCACTTCTTTTTTCTTTTGGTCCTTTTTAGAAGAGCTTTCTGCGGTTTCAGACGAGGCTTTGGAAGGGGGCCGTGGTGACCTGGAAGGTTCAGTTTTCTTGGCAGACTTGGGTTGTGCTTCTAAGCTGTTATTCTTTGGGGTCTTTGAGCTGGTCAATGAAGAAGATTGTCCTGAGGCCTGAGAGGAACTCTTGGATGTGCCTGCAGCTTTCTTAGGATTCGAAGGTTTAGCTGTAAAGAAATTCAAGGGAATTAGAGATCTTGTAACGATGAGTCAATAGATACATCAACAACAATGTTGTCATTTTAAACGGCTTTTCTAAGAATAAAACCTGGTTACTTAGAGATAATTGCAGAACTAAAAGATGAAAAGATAATATGGTGTATGTTCACATGCAGGTTCACCACTAAAAAAAAAAAAAAAAAACTTCCTATGTGAAGGTCACTGCGGATCAAAGATAAGAGTTTAGTTTAACATTCACAAGAGCCAGGAAGCACAAAACACAATAATATTCTTTAAAAAAAAAAAAAGTTAATTTGAAAAAAAATTAATAAATAAATGCTTTATCAGTTAAAAGAGGAAGCTTTCAAGCCACCAATGATGAGCTGCACCTGAGGCACACAATGGATCGGTAAAAGGACAAAGGAATAGCACAATGTGGAACAATAAGCCCCTGTTTATAGACTATTACATGAGTGTGGTGGTGTACATGCACAAAGTCCCAGTTACATGCAAAATGCAACATTTATTGTACCATTATATTCAGACATAAAGGCAAACATCAATAAAAGATTATAATGCATTTAACCAATGAGACAGTAGACATGTAATGCAAGTTTCTCAAACAATGCAGATAGATTCTACTGACACTTCTGAACAACTTTTTCTTTAAACGTTCCTCAAAAGACTAAGTTGGTTCCCAGTAATACTGGTCAGGGGGAAAGAGAGCAAACAGGACCCCTCCATGCAGAGCTTGTTCACCACGCATGCAAACACGATGCTCTATACACATCACTGACACGTGTACTTACCATTGCCACGAGCGGCAGTTCGTGTAGTTTGTTTGGGTGGAGGAGCGGAGACCTGCTTACTGGTGCTCTTGGTTATCTTTTTACCCCCTTTCTTCACGGCTGTGCTCGTGGCCTCACCGGAGGGTTTTTGGGGTGTGGCCTGATGTTTTTTAGTAGGGGTTTTTGGAGCGGCTGGCTCACTGGCCTGCGGGCTGCGTTTGCTGTCATTCCTCTCTACAGGAGCACAGAGGAGGAGAGCACCCTAAACTGTTATTGACTAAGAAGACCCTCACAACAAAGCTCTGAGCATTGATCTGATCGGACAAGCCCCATTCTAAGCCATTGTAAACACACAAATACATTATATAATAATGTGGTAAGTAGTGACACTAAACAGCCTATAGTAAAGTATTGTCATACATCATGACGTATAATTGTAATCTGCAAGGATGCATTCAATTGATCAAAAGTGACAGTGAAAAATGTATAATGTTACAAAGGTTTATTTCTCAAATAAATGCGGTTTTGAACTTTATATTCATCAAAGAATCCTGAAAAAAATGTATTACGGGTTCAACCAAATAAATATTAAGAAGCACATCTGTTTTCAAGATTGATAATAATAAGAAATATTTATTGAGCAGCAAATCAGCATGTTAGAAGGATTTCTGAAAGATCATGTGACAATGAAGACTGGAGTAATGGCTGCTGAAAATTCAGCTTTGCCATTATAGCAATAAATTACATTTTAAATTATAGTAAAATAGGAAACAGTAGTTTGGATTATATTTCACAATATTAGCGGTTGTACTAAATTATATTTTAAAATATAATAATAATAATAATATTGCACAAAATTACTGTTTTTACTGTATTTATCTCAAATAAATGCAGCCTTGCTGAGAATACTTTCAAATCCTTAAACTTTGAACAGTAATGTGTGTATATATAATTAGTAGTCATTTAATTGGTTTATTATTTATTAAACATTGGTCTTAAGCTGTTTCATAAAAGCATTTTATAACGGGTATTTTTAGGGATGGTCGGAAATGCCTCAAGTAGTGTAATGTTTTAGTGAATCCATTGCCAAAGGCCTCTCCCCATGATGAGTAAAATATACTCATTTGTGGGAGAAAAAGTGGTGGAAACAATTACAGAATTGTTGTAGAACATTAAAGGAAATTATAAAAAAAAAAACAGAGTTTTGACGTTGCCCTTGCACATCTTATGACTGTGACCACAAGTTCTGCCCACAGCTCTGATAAAAAAAAAAAAAATTTTTAAAAATCCAAAATGATGTCAGTCTAAATGACATAATGGCCATTACCTAAAAGGATGGTTTCAATATAAAGCATTTTATTATTAAAAATAGTTTTAATGTAACTTCAACCAAATCTATAGAGTACATTAGACACTCAAAGGGTCTCTCACCACTGAGAACTGAGAGGTTCAGACGATCAAGAGACGTTCATTAAAGACACACATGGAGAAAACAACTCAGTGAATAAAACTAAACACACTCTGGAAATAACCTTCCCAGGAAATGTCCTTGCTCTACAAATATCTTCATTTGTACAGTTTTCACTGAACACTGCTCCAAAGCTGCTCAAACTTCCTCTAAACAACACACACTATATTCTTATCGCCAGTCTTTATCCGTCCATAAGCTGTTACAGTACAAGTGTTGATTTTACTAATGTTTACAATGATATGAAATATGGCTGGTGTGATGTGCAGAAATTACACTGAAACAGCTATTTTAATATGGATCACTTTGCTCATGCAGTGAACAAAACATTGTGAAGAAACTTAAAGACCACAACACAAGCATGCCGAAAAACCCATGAAAGGACCAGTTAGACTGAATAATTTGACTTCTTAGTGGCTTGAGCTTAAACCATCAAAAGATACAGAAGATTAGTAAAACGGTTAAACTCATGTTGAAGATTCAGCATCTTCAAAATCTCCAGTCAAATGTCTTGCAAGACTAAACAGAAAACAGTACCTCCTGGGTCCTCTGCCACTGCCGCCAAGTCTGGTTTCTCTTCGGGGACCAGTTCTGGTGTTTCAATGTCTACTTTGACCTTTTCAGTAACTCCACTGGGCACTGCATGACCATTCAAGGTCTCTGTATTCAAAGGATCATCTAAAGATAGGCAAACATAACTCAGTCATCATGTAACCAAGACTGCATGCCTGCTATTCAGTAATAACACTATTTTGTTTGCATTAATATTCAAGTCATTCCTCAGATGTTCTTATAAAAAGCTTTGGTTTCCTCATGCAAGACTGAGAGCTCAACAGGAGGCCAAATAAGACTAATAAAAGTATTATTGAAATTCTTCAGTAATTCTTCACTCTGAGCCTGAAGATTGGGAGGGATTCTGTTGTTCTCACAAAGTCAGTCATTTTCAAAATGTTGGATATGAACAGTAAGCCCAGGAAGTGCTTATAGCTTTTATTATATGGATAACATCAATCAAATCTATTTAATGGAAAACATTCCTGTGTGGTAGAACAAATTATTAATATCTATAGCTAAAGCACCCTATGCATATCAGTTGTTAATGTAGTGGTAATTGCGGCTACAGACATTGAAAAAAGTGCTAATGAGTTTAGGTGTAGGTGGTGGTATCGCAGTGGTTAAAGGTTTAAGTTTGCATCCGATAACCCACCAGCACCATTTTACACATGAGGTACACAGAATATTCCTCCATAAAACCTCATTGAACCATGGGTTGCTAGGAAACCGTTCTTATAGTGTACTCTAAACCAGCAATAAATAATCTAATAATTCTTTCTAGAGTCTAGAGCATTGTTTTAATATTATAGAAAACTGGCCATCCATGCACGCTCAGTATCACATTCACTTTATTTCAAATCTCACCTTGGTCTGGAATAAGGACACCTTTTCTTATGAGCTCTTCTCGAGTTTGCCTGGTGGATATTTTCCTCTCCAGAACTATAAAGATGAAGGAGACAGAACATATCAAAATATCATTATATTTAGGCCACTTTATGGCTCACAGTGAAAGTGCAGGCTGCTTCCAGCTGTAATATGTGTAATAAATTTTACGATCCATCCAACATAATCACCAACTGAATGTCATACCGGATGATATAACTTTCATAAAATTGTGAGGGAGCATCAAGAGGGTATCACTGAAAGACTATATTCTGAATATACATCGTTGGATGTGTTGTTCCAAGCATAAACATTCAAGCAAACTGCTATTAATGAATGGGGATATACCTTTTGAGAGGTCCTGGAATTTATCACTGGTTCTCTTCTTTCTCCATTTCCAAGGTTTAAAGATCTTGCCCAGAGAAGAGAGCTTCCCCTTTCCTTTCAGCTGAGGAGACTGCGAGCTTCCCACCACCACATCACAGTTGGCCAGAGAAGATTTTTCCAGTCCCTCCACTAAAAGTGAATCACAGCAAGAACACAATTTTGAATGAGCTGAAGAAAAAAAAAAAAAAAAAACTTAGCTGACCCCTAAACAATGGAAAACAGCCAACTGGTTTTTATAACAGGAAATACTTGTGTGAACGAATGTTTCTGACCATAACAACAGACATTAGGGCACCCTTAAGAAACAAGAACAACTAGCCCTCTCTTTCCACAAACAGCATACAAAACAGGGTATAGAAGAGCCTTAACTTCAGAAAGCATTGATTGCCAACCACAGGTCACTGATCAAAAGTTGAGGAAGACATTTATTTTATATAAATTAATAATTTTATTCAACTGTAAAGACCTAATGTTACAAAATATTTCTATTTCAAATAAATGCTGTACTTTTGAACTTTCTATTCACCAAAGAATTAACAATGACATTTTAAAATACGTTAGTTTTAATAGTATCTAATAATATTTGACTGTATTTTTAAGAAATAAATGCAGCT
Organism: Acrossocheilus fasciatus; assembly: GCA_036784905.1. Lineage (NCBI taxonomy): Eukaryota > Metazoa > Chordata > Actinopteri > Cypriniformes > Cyprinidae > Acrossocheilus > Acrossocheilus fasciatus. Next base: position 16,016,744 of record CM071950.1, read on the forward strand.
TTGGTCAGCATAAGAAACTGGTAGTGTAAGAGAAGCGTAATCTACTGTACTGTACATACATGTAGAAATACTGTATACAGTATATACGGCAACCCTGTTACCAAAATATTGAATGAATGGCTAACAGTGTTGAAATATATTAACAGTAAATGTAGCATATTGGCTTGTAGTTACTGATAAACATATATTTTCCATAAACTGAAAAACATCATATACTTATTTGATCTTTTTTTCTTACAATAACTAATTTATGTAATATATTTTAAAAATTGGGATTTGTGTTCCTAAATCTTTAAAAAGACGAATGGAAGTCAAGAAAGTGTTTGTAGAAGGTGTCTGCTACAAGCATATGCAAATGAGTCAACTGAGACCCTTAATCACAGAACCGATTGATTATTTTAGGTTAGATGCTCACTTAAGGTTTGTGATTCAGCCAAGAACTGAACTCTCTTCCACCCTACACCCACCCCTACATCATTTCTTCTTAGCTTGCAAAAAGAAGAGATTCTGACAGAGAGGTGCAGCTTTTCCACATGGCCTACACAAAGAGATATTAAACCCGTTTAACAAACATAATCCAACAGAACAGCGGACCTAAAGTCACAGGCCCACCTTGCCAGATGAAGTGTAAAATGATCACAAGAGCATTTCCACACGCCCAAACGACATCAAAGAACTGAGAACAATAAACAAAGAGTCAGGCTCCAAAGCAGTGACACCATATATCATTTCAAGAAAATGCACACACGCTTACATTGTTCTCTGCAGAACTACAGCAGAGACCTGTGTCAGTGTGTGTATGGGTCATTGTTATGAGACCTGGCCTATTAAAGAAATCTAATCAAAATAACAGTCCTCCAAGGGACAGGTTTTAATTTTTTTTTTTTTTTGGCCTTTACTTCCATTTATTGGAGGTCGGTGGAGTCCAATGTTGTTTGGACCTCAACATTTCACAAAATAGCTTCAGTCATATAGCACTGCATGATGACTGCAGCACATTTTACAAGAAAATACTATTTCAGCCTTTCTACTTCAAAACTTTATGTCTAATTCAATGTGTTACTTGTCATTTCTTAGTCATTATTTGTCAAATTTATAAGCGAAAACATTTTTTAGTGATGCTTGGAATGACAAGGTTGAGTAACTTCTCATTTTTCGAAAACCATCTCTTCAAATGCTCAGGAGACAGTAACTTCCTGACTCTTGCGTCTCAACGATGAGATTTTATCACTTGTTTCTGATTATACTGTCAAAACACAAGCCAACTAATTTAGAAACAAAATGAGAGACAAACTTGGCCGTCTTTCACTTTGCACAACTGTCCTTTCTCAAAGTCATTGTAGAATGTTGCTTCAACCGACTGCTTGACATTTACCACACATTTACAGTGTTTTAATGGTTCGCTCTATTATTTATTAATGTTGTTTCATAGGAGCCTACAGTGGATAATCAAAAGATTGTGTCGTTAAACGGACCGACAGAATATTTTACCCCATGACATAATAGGCTCAAGCTCCAAAACTACGCCCTTAAAAATCAAGATCCTTTATTGGCATCTGTGGTTCCATGAAGAACCTTTAACATCCATGGAATCTTTCCATTGCACAAAAGATTATTTATATTTGAAAAAGGTTCTTCAAATGATTAAAAATGTTCTTCACACTAATAAAAAAATGGTTCCTCAAAGAGCTGTTCACTGAAAGGTTTGTTGAGGAGTGCTGCTATGAAAACCTTATTTTGAAACCTTTATTTTTAAGAGTGTAAGCTTCTGCCACGCATTAATACACCACTTTTGTGGCTGCCAAACACACATTGCTTCCACATGCATCACAAAACTTTTCTAGGAGTCCAAAAACTGACCAGCAAACAGGATATTTTTCACATAGAAATGTGTGAAATCCAAACATGAAGTCTGTTTTTCACACTGCACTGAAGGAATTCATTAGCGAACACATGTGACAGGAATGTGCTAGGCGACATGTCCGTGGTCTTTTCACCACCATCATGAGGATGCCACAGCGCCTCTTTACTAATCAATTCTCTCCAAGGACCCACTGACCCTTGACTTCATTGGCCTGTCAACAGGCAGTTGGCCTCTGATTTGATTATTAATAGAACGTGTTACCCACAGAACTCCCAGTGATGAGCACAGTCCCCGAGATCAAACCTCAGAGGATCAAGCACATTTAAAACAAAGAGGACACCACTTTACAACTGAGCAAGAAGAATTCCTCTGAAGGGCACAGATGAACAGGTGTGGACACTGCAGAATAAAAGTAGAGCTACTGTACATGATGCCAGTTTGATACTTTATAGTTGCATGAATTGTTTTAAAAAATAAAGCATTGAGACAGACATGTTATAATAGTCTCAGGGTGTTTCACTAATTGTTCGTTTTAAAAGAACTAAACCCAGTTCACTTAAAGTGAACCAGAAAGGGAACCTGTCGAATGTGACCGCAGTCCTTATGGTATTCACAATATGGTGGACTCAAAAGAGAACCCAGTTCTTTTCTTTGTCCTCTTCAGCACTAACGTGATTTCAGACTCTTTCTTGATCACAACAATTTCATAAGAACTCAGACCCCAGCTTCTTCACAGCAGTGGAATGCTGGAGTCTGAATTGGAAAATGTGAAAAATGAAGTGGACAGGGAAGGGAGTGAGGAAGAGCTGTCAGTCTCAGCTATAAAATGTTTCTTTGTTCCTAACTTTTTTTTTAAATTCACGATAAGCCATATTTCATTGTTCAGTTTTAGCGAGTACTGTTTTTTTTATAAAGAATTATATAATATTATAACGTGGTCTGTTTGAATACTTGATTCTGATTGGCTGGCAGGTGTTAAAATGGTTTAATGCCAGGTCCAAGTCAGTTTAAACACCAATGTGCTGCTATCATTAAAAATCACACACGTTTACTTGCTTGTTTACTTACCTAAATGGGGACATTACATAGACTTCTACTGTTTTTATATACAGATAATTATAGATTTTATAAACTAATCCCAAACCACACTCTAACCCTACTAGGGGCGTGCGATATTGAAAAAAAAAAAGAAAAAAAAAAGTGATCTCTCCATATTTTTGGGGATTTTTTCGATAACGATTAGGCGATATTTTGCCGAGTGTGTTATTGTGCTGATATCTGACTACAGTGGACAGCTGCAGTTTTTGATATTCTTCATATTCTGCTTGGTCAGCTCACATCAGTGATAGAAGTTAATCTTTTCATATAAGTTTAAATTGATTTTTACCTTTTATGAGCAATTTTACCTTTAATAAAGCCATTTTTTTTCTAAAAAGTATGCATTTTTTTAATCAGATTGTTAATCAGTCAATTAGAATAATAAGACATTTAGGCTGTTAATATATAATAAATTAATCTTTGCAGAAGTTGCATCTGAAGTTGCATTTAGATGTATTTATACACTGTTTAATGCAACTCAGAGTGAGATGGAGTGCTTTAACCTGCAGTTACAAATGCATATGTTTTGTTATTTTAAACATAAAAGATTGAATACTGATATTTGAAATTATTTAAAAAAATGAAAAGATACTTTAAATGTGAAATTAAAATCGGCAGTAGGTGGCAGCAAGTCACTGTTAACAAGTGAGTCATTACGACTGAACCGAATCATTTAAATGGTTGATTCACTCAGGAACAAAACAACATCGTCCTGTTGCTCAGAGACGCAAAACAGCGCTGTGGCTGTGTTTGGAATTATTTTTGTTGGCGAAATGTAACAAAAACAGGCAGTATGATGTCTAAAATGTAAGTCTCTTCATATTAACATTGTTTTTTTAACTGTTGTATAAAAATCAATAATCACATTTGTAATCATGCTTATTTTTGAAGAAAAAAAAACAGCACTCTTCGTGTGATTTTAACTACATGAAGTTTTATATTATATATATATATATATATATATATATATATATATATATATATATATATATATATATATATATATATATATATATATATATATATATATATACATATACACACACACACACACATATACACACACACACATTTTCTGCCCCCATATCCTGAATTTTGTGATCATTTTAATATCTGAATCATGCAGTGAAAAAACGCACTCTAAATGCACACATGCACTGTTTAACCCACTAGAGTTCATCACGTAATGTATGCGTGAACTCCGTAGGTGTTTTGTTTGATTTTTGTAAAATACTCGATAATGTTAAATTGTACATCGTTAAAACAACAATTACGATATTAATCGCAGACGATAGCCTATACAGGTGCATCTCAATAAATTAGAATGTCATGGAAAAGTTCATTTATTCCAGTAATTCAACTCAAATTGTGAAACTCGTGTATTAAATACATTCAGTGCACACAGACTGAAGTAGTTTAAGTCTTTGGTTCTTTTAATTGTGATGATTTAACAAAAACCCACCAATTCATGATCTCAACAAATTAAAATATGGTGACAAGCCAATCAGCTAATCAACTCAAACAGGTTTCCTGAGCCTTCAAAATGGTCTCTCAGTTTGGTTCACTAGGCTATACAATCATGGGGAAGACTGCTGATCTGACAGTTGTCCAGAAGACAATCATTGACAACCTTCACAAGGAGGGTAAGCCACAAACATTCATTGCCAAAGAAGCTGGCTGTTCACAGAGTGCTGTATCCAAGCATGTTAACAGAAAGTTGAGTGGAAGGAAAAGTGTGGAAGAAAAAGATGCACAACCAACCGAGAGAACCGCAGCCTTATGAGGATTGTCAAGCAAAATCGATTCAAGAATTTGGGTGAACTTCACAAGGAATGGACTGAGGCTGGAGTCAAGGCATCAAGAGCCACCACACACAGATGTGTCAAGGAATTTGGCTACAGTTGTCGTATTCCTCTTGTTAAGCCACTCCTGAACCACAGACAATGTCAGAGGCGTCTTGGGCTAAGGAGAAGAACTGGACTGTTGCCCAGTGATCCAAAGTCCTCTTTTCAGATGAGAGCAAGTTTTGTATTTCATTTGGAAACCAAGGTCCTAGAGTCTGGAGGAAGGGTGGAGAAGCTCATAGCCCAAGTTGCTTGAAGTCCAGTGTTAAATTTCCACAGTCTGTGATGATTTGGGGTGCAATGTCATCTGCTGGTGTTGGTCCATTGTGTTTTTTGAAAACCAAAGTAACTGCACCTGTTTACCAAGAAATTTTGGAGCACTTCATGCTTCCTTCTGCTGACCAGCTTTTTAAAGATGCTGATTTCATTTTCCAGCAGGATTTGGCACCTGCCCACACTGCCAAAAGCACCAAAAGTTGGTTAAATGACCATGGTGTTGGTGTGCTTGACTGGCCAGCAAACTCACCAGACCTGAACCCCACAGATTATCAAGAGGAAAATGAGAAACAAGAGACCAAAAAATGCAGATGAGCTGAAGGCCACTGTCAAAGAAACCCAGGCTTCCATACCACCTCAGCAGTGCCACAAACTGATCACCTCCATGCCACGCCAAATTGAGGCAGTAATTAAAGCAAAAGGAGCCCCTACCAAGCATTGTGTACATATACAGTAAATGAACATACTTTCCAAAAGGCCAACAATTCACTAAAAATATATATGTTTTATTGGTCTTATGAAGTATTCTAATTTGTTGAGATGGTGAATTGGTGGGTTTTTGTTAAATGTGAGCCAAAATCATCACAATTAAAAGAACCAAAGACTTAAACTACTTCAGTCTGTGTGCATTGAATTTATTTAATACACGAGTTTCACAATTTGAGTTGAATTACTGAAATAAATGAACTTTTCCACGACATTCTCATTTATTGAGATGCACCTGTATATTGCACACCCCTAAACCCCACCCCTCACAGAAAACATTCTGCATCTTTACAATAACAAAAAAACCCCCAAAAAAAACACTTCTTTATTTTTATACCAGATTTACAAATAAGGACACCCCCAAAGGGGAGTTTTTGGAGATTTTTTTTGGTCAGGTTTACTCACTTGTGGTTACAAATATATCCCCAAAATATGGTTAAGTACGTATACACAAGCTCACATACATCACAGAGATTACAGACTGCACTGCGCACACAGAGAAATATTCAGGAGCACAGAAACTTGTTAAGATGCCCCTCGAATTTTATTAATAAAATAGCTTTGATACTGAATCACTACATAATATTTCTCGGCAATGAGTGGGTAAAACTGACATTTTCAAAAGTAACTAAACTCACAGCTCTATTGCTTGTAGAGAGAACGCACAGACAAAGGCCATTCACACATGCAACTATCACCCAAGTCTCTAGCATACATGTCGATGTGAAATATAAAGTGGACTGAGACCTCAACCTCCGGAGGTGGTCTGAGTATGGTTTACTTTTGGGTCCTTTTAGGGGGGTCTAAGAGCACTTGGTTTGTTCACATTATGTGCTGAACCGCTCCGAGAGCATTTGGAGGGCTCAAATAAACTACATTTGAAAACACCCTTTGATTCCAACTTGAAAAGAGGGGTTTTTAAGTTAAATTCATTCTGAGAATCAGTTTTACAAAAAAAAAAAAAAAAAGGAAATGAGAATTCATACAAACTCCCCTTGAACTCTCAGTCACTGCTAAGATGGCTGTCTGAATGAAACAAGCAAACGTATAATATACACTGCATATCACCAAAAGTCTGAAAAATATACAGAACAATTTTTACTATAACGTCCAGATCCACATTATGGCAAATTTGCTGCAATTACTACATAACATTTGAAGCTGACTGAATTGCTCACTTCCTCTTTATAAAGGGAGGCCACTAAAAATGCATGAAATATGACAAATAATCATGATGACCAGAAAACAAAAGGCATCAGTTATTCAAACCTACAAGGCTTCCAAAGGAGGCATGTGAGACATAAGGGTTAAAAAGTTCATGGGAGTCATATTGCAGTGCAGCTCATATCAACATCACTGACAGCATATTTCTTACAGAACAATCACGCATTTGACTTGCCTTATGCTTCTAAATATAAAAGACAAAGCAGCTGTAGAGATCTGTGATGGCTAAAAAGGCCATTCATGTTGATAATTAGTTCATTATCTCAATGTTTTAAGCCTGTAATGCTGAAGAGTAAGTCAAACAAATAATTGTTAAAGTCGTCAGTTACACCGTTTTAAATTTACTCTTCAGCTGAGTGATTGTAGCCTGTTTTTTGACATCCAGTAAGTGCATTAAGCCTACAGCAAATGCTAAACCTAGCTTTGTATTAATAATTGCTTGCAGCATAGGCTAATCCCACAGCCTCAGTTCCTCATAATACCAATGAAAAAAAACAATAGGCCAATTTCACTCAACACTTTGTTCCTCTATTTACAGAAAGGAAATATTTGCAATAGCCTTTCCTATAAAACAATTAAAAAAAATAGACCCAAGACAAAAATAGTGCTGATTATTTCTGGATCTAATTAACAGAGAGTTAGAGATCATTCATTTCTTTTCATTCATTTCTGTGGCCTTTCACATCCAGTCAGTTGCTATACATTCCAATTGAAATCAAAACCATTTAAAACATGATTCAGTCTTATTTAAAGCATAATAAGCATGTTGTTCATGAGGACACATAAATAACATCTGATCAACCTTCCTTTGAGAGCTGGTAAACTGATAGCAACAGAAGCTTTTAAAATCACAGCACTCTGGCAATAATGGAAATTATGGGGAAATGAAGGTAGTGGCTCGTGATTCAACATTTGGTGCAGAAAGAAGCTTAAGATTACAATAAAACTGCATTGTGAAGTACTTGCTTGGAATTGTAGCTATTGAAACTTGACTGTGGTGCATACTAAGACGTTTCTGTCACTGTTGCTGCTTCTTTTTTTTAAATAAATAGCTCAGTAGTCTCCAAAGAAGCTGAACATGAACTTATCTTGTATTAAATGAAACCAAAACCTGTAATTAAGACTTGGGTTTTTATAAATGAATAACACAACTGCACTGTGGAAAAAAGTGCTTTGTTAAATTTACAGTAAAAAAATAAATTAAAAAAAGGCAGTAGCTGACATTCATTACTTTACTATGAAAAAGTGATGTTACAATTATTACAGTATGAAATAGCATGTCAGTTTATTAAAGAATATACTTATATTTGATTGTTTGTTTAAAATGCATTAATAAAGGATGTAGAACAATGGAAGGCCACATGATGAAGTTCTCTGAGCCAATAATAACAAATGAGCAAAGTGTCATTCACACAAACACAAAACAGTAAAATAATGCAAAACATAATTAATAAAACACAAAAATTTGATTATATATGAGTTAAATATATATATATATATATATATATATATATATATATATATATATATATATATATATATATATATATATATATATAATCTGATCAAGTGTGATGGTTCATGCACGCAATTCTGGGAATGCCACTTTCTAATATAAAAGTCCACCGTTAATGCCAAATTAATTTATACTTAAAATAACCTATTGTAATATTTGCATGAATTTTAAGTACCCTAAACGTGCATGTAATGTTTTAGCATAGTAACTTACAGTTAACGAAGTAACAAACGGTATAGTTTTACAACGTTTTTCCGTTAAAATTACTCACTTATTTCTTTTTTACATTATGCACTCTGACACGAATTAGGAAGTACATTTCTAACAGCGTATCGCCTTGACAGCACATATTACGACAAACAACATGTGAGCAAAAGAACAAAGTGAAACAATCATTTCCTGAATGCACGAGCCAGTACGTTTCTGTTTCTTCGTCCTTATCAAGTAAGGATGTTACTGTTGACTAATCCATCAACACAAACGCCTCAAATTCGTGAAAGATGCGCGTGACAAAGTCCCACTTGTTGATCGTTTGCACTGCACGCGACAAACCAAAATCCACGCGCTCGCTTCGAATAATATTATGGCAGTGTTTTAGTTCGTCGCATCTCGTAAATAGCAGTAGGTTAGTTGAAAGCAAACGTGCAAATATCAGACTTGATAATGAACTTGGTTTGCCGCGGAAACGGACTCAACTAGTCACGTCCTCCCTCCCTGAGCGTCAAATTGAGATAGCGGTGTGGGTGAGTAAACAGCGGGTCAGTGAATGAAGAACAAGCCCTTGCAGACACTTACCGCTCGCTCTCTGAGACAAGCTGGAGACAGATGTCTGGCCCATGTCGATCTTCAATGGGCCGCTAAACAAAAATCATACGACGCCCCAAGAACTTGTGCAACAAAGCCCACTCGATCGACATAACAGGAGACTCATTTCACTCCTCCAACTCTGAGAGCTGCTTCTCAAAAGAGCTTTTCCATACTTTGTGAAGTCGCAAGACACGCAATCGAACTCAGAGTCTCCGGATTGAAATGCCTGTCATTCCTTTTTTGCAGATTGTAAGCAGTCAGAGGTCATAAGGAGGAAGTTTCAAGCCCCTCCTTGCTTCAGCCCTGCTTAAAGCATGGAAATGTATGTGGGTAATAATGCGTTGGCCAAAAGTGACATCATTAGAAAATACTAGATCAGGAGTGTCCCTGCTATTTTTAACTACACTGCTTTAAGGTGTTAAAATGAAAATAAAAGCATGGTTTATTCTATTGAAAATATCTGTTGCTAACATCACAATTTTTGATCAAGTAAATGTTTTACAGTTTTATACCATCTAACCAAAGAGAGCAGGCTATCAATAAAGTGTTCATAATGTATAAAAACTAAAAGGTCATTCATTACTGATGATTTCAAGACATGATCATCTTGCATAACACTACTTTTACTCCCGTGAGTCAGGTTCTGTAAAGACACATACCTTAACTGACCTTCCCTGAAGTGTGGGGCATGTTGTCACACCAATAAATAGTATTTCAAATGCTCTTCAGGAAACTTTAAATGGTAAAAAAAATTATGAAACGTGTCAAGTTCACTTAACTTTATTATTATTATTATTATTTAATTAATAATTATAAGGCAACGTGTTTCCTCAATTTTTTTTAAGTCAACTTATCACTTTTTACAGTGAACTTGCCCAAAACTGACCTGAATGAAAATATCCTTGTCTGACTAAATGTCATTTACGTTTTATTCTTCACAATGAGACCATTTTCAAGGTTTGACCATTTTTGGTGTTTGAACCACTGCTGGCGAAAACTATTAAACTTTTGTGTAATTAAAAACTTTTGATTTAACCCTCTAGTGCTCCTTATTTGGGAGTCACACTTGTGATCTTCACAGTCAAAAGTGACCGGACACCTAAAATTTAACTGTGTTGTTGTTGTGTTGGTTTTGCACTCTTGATGTTTTAGAGTTTCACCCCGTCATTGCCGTTTACTTTTTTCTGCATTGTGGCAGATTTGTAGATTGTACACAAAAAAAAATTGTTGAATTTTTGTGTTTTTGTCAATTTCCCCATTCATTTCCTATGGTTGGTCATTTTTGACCAAAGAGCACAAGTGTGACTATTTTTTTTATGACCACTTAGCCAGCTCGAATCAAGCCCTCAATGTTTTTGTGTGTTCACATTCCAAATGCCATAAAAGTCACCAAGTTTCATACCATTCCGATGAAGCTGTGATTTTTAAAAATTCAAAACAAAAATTTTTTCAGTCAAAAGTAAAAACCGAAGAGCACCAGAGGGTTAAAACCTTATACTGAGACACATCCCTTATGACATCTAACAACTAACACCAGTCTCACGTGTATGATATTATACATAGTCTTTTCAATGTCAATGTTCCATGAAAGGGTAGCACTTTATTTATTTTGCATAAAAAGGGAAGCCAAAAGGACTCATTATGAACCTCTGGTTCCATTTCTCCTTTACATCCCATGAGAATGAGCACTTTTCAGTAACAAAAGAGGTGTTATACCACCAAATACTAGCATAATCTTTAAGTTTGTTTGTGGCTAATGCTTTGATTTCGTCAAAAGAGGCCAAAAGCCCCACAGACTTGGGCCCCACACTCCCCCCAACCCCCTCTTCCAAAGCAGAAGTGGTGGGTGGGATTCAAAGCAGGAAGCCTTACGAAAACAAGTCTACTCTAGAGATGTGAGCTATTGTTTTGCACACACCAAAGCTGAATGTTCTCATCAAATATGAGCTCTCCACCCCTTCCCCTCTTCCTGAAGGTCCTCCTTCCCATCATAACACCACAACCCTGAGTACAAGCAGCTGGAAATTGTGTGATTTGTTGGTGTAATCTTTGTTCATGCAATCTTTCTTATTTTATAGTAATGGTTTTGTTACTGAACGTGGAATTATTATTTTTTTATTCAAGAGGAGTGACCAAGTAGTTTAGGTCACAAACCCAAATAGGGGAAACCAAAAATGTAGAGCTACTAAGTGAACTCTGTCAACTGTTTCCTACAGCTAGACATACACAGCTAGTTCTAATCAAAAGCAGTGCTTATCAACCAGGGGGTCGGGGCCCATTAGGGAGCCTGAGCAAACTTGCGGGATGACCTAAATGTATTTAAATGAATAAATTATTATTAAAATATTAACAATCTAACTTTAGTCTAAATTAAAATGCTAGTAATTTACATTATTTATAATGTATATAAAACTAAACTTATTATGTACTAAGACTAACTATATACATTTTTATGTAGTCTATGTGGTCAGAGTGGCATGTCAGTCTGATATCATGGTCTGTCTGCATCTGTTCAGTTAACACTGACAGAGAACCTTGTGTACTCTGATAACCCACTTGCATGCACATCACATATTAAACAAAAATGATTGACACACAGCCAAAACAATACAGCTGTAAGGGCACATTCATTTTAAGATCATCTTTGACTTTCCATGTATTCTTATACACCTTAATATAGAGACACAATTTGTGATTGTGCCAAACAACCTGTTTATTTTTAACTTAATAGCCTTGGAAATAATGTGAAGAATATCTCCATGCTAAAGAATATCAAAACAGCTACATTAGTATGCATACAAAAGAAGTGAATCACGGTATTCCATAATGAGTTCCTGACATGCATCGATTATGGCCTTGGCCCAGGTTTAAAAACAGAAGGGGCGTATGGTGAGTCACCAAATCACAACACACCTCCTCATATGCTGACACTATTCCCGGAAAACGCTGCCATCTATTGACCAAGTGCATGCAGTCTGAATGCAAATGTCTCATTTGCGTAAAACACAAACATTTCTACTTACAGCTCAGGAGTGGTATATGGCTTGTGAAGGTTTTTGCATGTATTGTGATGCTATTTGATCATTTAAACCATGAATCACTGCCAGAGACGCTCAGAATGTCAGGAACTTGCATCACAATACGTAAATCTGTTCAATCAAATGAAGTGAATTCACTTACTGGCACGATTGTTTGTCCACATGCCCTACCTGAACTCTTTTGAGAACATTTGAGAAGCTTAATCTGAATTCCAATGTAGTCCGATATCCCAAGAGACAGACGTCTGGACTTTGTGTAGAGAGAAAAATCTGTCCATTTGCTCTAGAGTGCAGCCTAAGTGCATATGGGAAGACAGTAATGGCATACAGCTAATAACAGCAAAGCGGATCTCTTTGCAACCCATCAAAACAAACACAACCCTCAAATGTTGATACAATGTCTATGTCTTTAATACACTGTTCATCAGCTCACCTACCACTATCTCTGCCCCCTTATATTGTTAAAGGTAATGGGTGCTGATCAAAATGATCACTGCAAGTCCCCTAAATGGGTGCAAGGACCGAAACTTAAATGCAACATCACTGGAAACATCGTAGGAAAAGCTCATTAATTATTAACTGCCAATCTCAGCACAAAATAGCAGCTAATTATTGTTTAAGTGATGCCATTTAGTTCTTTCCTCTGCTCAGATGATTTATTTATTAACTTTAAACCCAGAGAAAAGTTATAGCGTGTCAAGATTCTTGCACCTCATCATGATATGCAAATATATAAACCACAGAATCAACTCTGCAAATTTAAACGAGATCTAAAGATAATAGTCTCTTGCATGTTTCTTTAATTACGATGCATGAGACATATGCAGTTTTGTTAACCAAGCATCACCTAAATATACAATTTCAGATATGGCCTGTCCAAACCACCAGGTGATGTATTGCTGGAAATGTTTTTGTAGACAACTGGCTCCTGTTGGGCCGTTTACCCAATGATGGAGCACAAGGTATGGCAAACCTTGTCGATCAATACTTGACATCCTGCCTGTAAGTGTTTTTCCCCAGCACGGATGGCTCTTATTTGGAAATCTGGGACATTTAATAATAGTACATCGCAGGGGGAGTGGAGAGCATTAAGTTTCACTAAGCAGGGAAACAGACGCTGATGATGCTCCCAACATTGAGAGGACTAACACTGTTCACCTGCTGAGGGAAGACTTGCACAATGATAAGAGGTTTTACCAGGACAGTAAAACATAAGGAAAAACTCATTAGGTGTAATGAAGGGCTGCAGTCCTATATCATTCAGTTAAACACATAATTACTTCAGATTTATGTGACAGGATACAGGTACTGTATACAGAGGTAAGTGTACACTTTACAAAGATAAAGGGCATACGTAGCACATGCACATTAGTAAACAAAGTTTTTATTCCTTTTTGCACTTTGTAAAGTAGACATGAAGAAATACTGTAAATATCAATGCATAATGAAGTACGAATAATTCATTTTCAAAGCTAACTATTGCTTCATGTTATTTTATACTCTGCCGTTTAGAATATGTGTCGCTGGCTGATATAGAAATCATCTTGGACTTTTACTAATAATTAGCAACAAGAATGTAGCAACACAGTATAAAAAGTTTAGTTTCTGTTTTAAATTTTTAAGTGGAATCAAATTGGCTGTATAAGTCTTGTCAACGTTATTCTTGCATAACTTTAAAAAAAAATGAAGAAGTAATGGAAAAAACATGTTGCCATGACTTAATGGATCAAATCATTTTTACAGTGTGTAAAAGTGAGTGAAAAGTGTCAAGCATTACTGAGGGAATAGGAGTAGTTTTCATGTGATCTCAATATGGCTGCCCCCATAAGCAGACCCACTCCATGTAAAATAAAACCCCTTTTATTAGACTGTTGACATCTCTTGTGTGATAAAAACTAGTTCATTTATTTTTTAACAGCCATTTTCACAGCATTTCTGAATTGTTGGGTTGCATGTGGAGTGCATGCAAGAAGATACACATTTAGGTGTTTTATTTAAAAATTCTTACATATATTACGAACCTCACCTCCAACAGATCACTAACAGGCAGTCACATGCCTCTTTAACTTTAACAACAGCTTACACCTCATTTCCTGTGCATTTCCACTGATACAGCAGATCCATTCAGTAACTCTGTGACTAACTTTTTCACAACATGAATGACCCACATTTCCATTCCTGCCATGAAAGAATAACCCTGCTCATATGTGAACCCCAAATCTGACAGGTTTTGCAAACCACTCCCAAACAAATATGAATTTGCTTTGCAAAATATCCAGAGGGAGGATCCCCTGCCTAGTTTGTGTGAGCCACAATCACGCACATAAGACTTCAGAATGTATTTCAGGTGGAAAAACATGATATAAAAGCTGTTAGATCTTGACTGGCAACAGACAAACTTCTGCTCTCTTTCGGTATACGTGGCACCTGTGATGTTACAATCAAAGTAATACCGTAGTTCCTGTCAGATTTTCACTTTACTATAAACAGAATCACAGACAAATGATATCTGTCAGATTTTCACTTTACTATAAACAGAATCACAGACAAATGATATCTGTCAGATTTCCTGTTTGCTGGCAAAAAATAAATGACAGAACGAGGGACCGAACCTACTAGCAGCGTTTCCATGCTATGACACACAAAAAGCATTGCAAATCCAATCGAACATCTCATGACACGGACCAAAAATAGGACAGTAATACAGCACCAGTGCTTAGCCTGTGTGTGTTTATTCAATGATTAAACATCACGCTAGCTGGATTCCCAGAATTTGAGCCGATAATGAAAACATCAATACAATGTGAGGCACATAAAAGAGCATGCAAGAGTGCACGTGTCAACAAACCATCAATATCACACCATGACATGACAAAGTAAATCACGCTTAATATGCTATTTTAACCAAATAACCTAATCAGAATGAAGCCTAATAAAAATGTTAGAAACTTTCTGAATTCATTTAAGCAGAGTACTATATCTATCTACACGCACACATACACACAAACACACTTGTGTCAAATAGTTGAAGACTTACAGGCACGTTCCATGACTGGAAGGATATAAAAAAAAAAAAAAAATCAACTGCTCCAGTGAGATGGTCCTCAGTTTCCTTTCTCACTCTTTCTCTCTGATTCCCTCTCTCCCTCTCTCTCTGACTCTCACTCACTCACTCACTCACTCACTCTCTCTCCTCACTTCCTGTGGTGCTCTCGCAGCCTTCTTCTCTGCAGTGGTGCGCGGCAGGAAGAGCGGCGAAGGCTTGAGGATGACAAACAGCCATTACCTCCATTAAAGTGAGCTGACTGAGCCAGTCTGAGCCCATCAAGTGGAACCTCCCAGTCCACTGGGGCTTTCAGCTATCGCCTTTGGCTACGGGGAATGGGGTTGAGGAGGAGGGGTGAGTTGATGTAGCGTGAGACAGCTCTGTAGCCTTCATTAAATTACTCGTGTCCCGCTGAAACAGATGACTCTAGCCTTATCGCCAGCATTAAGTTGTTTTACATGCTGCGTGCTGAGGCACAAAAGTGAAGTGCTTGCCGGTGTGTGTGATGTGCTACATTGCAAAGGAAAGTAAGCCGTGTCAGGGTTAAAGTCGGGCAAGGCCTCGCACAAGTGGGCTTGATGGGCGCGTAGTGGGTGAGAATCTGTAACAATTTCTTCCAAATCTCTTTTCGTGTTGCAACCTGACATCAAGAATTGGCAGCAGTTCAGAGAGGATGAATCACTGCTTGAGAGTAGGTTTTTAAAGCTCACCCCTGTAGGCTGAGTGCTCACATGAACCTAAACATTTTCTTAGCATTGGTCAAAGCAACTACAGAAGCACTATTCTCAGGACACATGAGTTCACTGGATGATATTGTATAATTCCAAATTTACACTGCAAAGGTGGCACAGAAGTGCTTCTGAAGTGTCTTTACAGATTGTTTAATGCTGCTTAGAGGTGGCATGAATGCATTTATGCAGCAATTACAACTGTATACTTTGATAGTAGGTTTGAGGTGGGTCAGAGCAGGCGTAATCTAGTCTGGCTTTTATATAGCATTATGCCTTTACTCTTTATTTAAAGCGACAGTTCACCCAAAAATGAAAATTTCCCCATGATTTACTCAAGCTTTATAAAGGCAGTGAATTGTTGTTGAGATTTTAAAGCTCAAAAAAGTGCATCCATCCATCATAAAAAGTACTCCACATGGCTCCAGAGGGTAAATAAATGCTTTCTGAAGTGAAGCGATGCGTTTGTGTAAGAAAAATATCCATATTTAAAACTTTATAAACCATATTAGATAGCAGAAGCTAGAGATTACGGTTTATAAAGTTTTGAATATGGATATTTTTCTTGCATAAAAGCATCACTTCATTTCAGAAGGCCTTTATATTAACCCCCTTGGAAGGAACAAAGCAGGATTAAGCTGGCTGTGTAAAGACACCTTCAGTGAACACTGAGATGCTGTCAAATTTACACTGCAAAGGTGGTACAAAAGCAGTTATGAAGTGGCATTAGGTGTTACATAGTTTAATAATGCTCAGAGATGGCATAAAATCATTTACACAGCATTTGCAGGTGTATACTTTAATACTAGGGGCTGAGGTGGATCAGAGCCGCATATTGTAATCTGGCTTTTATACAGCATTGTCTTTCATTTTGAGTAGGCAAAGAGCAGCCTTAACTCAGCTGTGTACAATGCCTAAAGAGGCATTCTAGTGCTATCTTTCCACTTTTTTGCAGTTAAAAACATAGTAAGAATTCCAAATGGATTAGCTTAACAGAATGTTCTGGGCTGCGTTGAAACCAACGGAGCTATCAACTTAGGCTTACGATGCTTTTGGAAAACGCAGCCCAGGATTCTATTCAAGTTTAAGATGATGCATGCCATTTTTTACAGATAAAGTTTTCTTTTATCCCAGTATAGCAAAGAAAACTATATGCAAGACATTTGTGGCTAGATTCCCCCAAAAAGCTGTTGGAACAGTGCTCTGTTTGTGAGCATTCTGACTAGTATATAACTGAACTTTTTATGAATACATTTACTGACAGTAATTGTGCAGAAATTGCACCTTATTTCACCTTTAAGATCTATTCAACAGCACCTTGTGATATGCTGTCATATAACTAGAAAAAACAATCAGTACAGACTGCATTTACATTTACAATGCACTTTCAGCAGGCTTTGGGGTATTATAAACAAACATCATGCAAAAGTTACCAGCAAAAGGGTTTACTTGTGCATAAAATTCTGTACAGTTAGTAAATGATTTAATCTCACTAGTCTCATGTTAACACATACAATGTTTAGGTCTAGTAATGTAGCACAGGAAGTTGCAGGAACTTGATTGTATCCATCTGTAGTTAGTTGATTGGATTTTGAGATGTATGAATGTGAGCTTAGTGGATTATGGAAGGGCAGGTTGAAGTAGACTTAATGACTGGAGAAGTCCTGCATATGTCACCAGAGAGAAGTCATTTTCACCATACATATAGATAATTCACAATACAATCTAGAACATCAATACTCATTTTATAAAAGTTAAAAAAAATAATAATAATAATATTGTCGTATTGTCATGGTTGTCATATTTTTCTTACATTTACAATCAGTCAAGCCTGCTTGAACCATAAAAAAAGAAAATAGAACCATAAAAACAAAGATCTACTTTTTAATAAGAAACACAAACATTTGAAATCACAGGAACCTTATCCTAAAACTGAATGTTTGGTCCATAGTTTAGAGGTCTTAAGTAGCAGTTAATGCTAGTAATCTCAATGGGGATATTTGTTTAAAAAAAAAAAGTGGTGTCAAAGTCCAATCAGCACTTCCGAGAGCAATTAATTAGTGCTCCCTGTGTTGTTGAAATAGCACTATTGCTGTTACAAGATCATAGCAACACACAGAGATAGTCTTGTGTGCTTTTGGGATATTGTGAAACTAGACTGTGATATTTTAACCCAGTCAGGTTACCTTTTGCTGTTTAAGTTAACCAGTGCTGAGAGAAAAGCACATGGTGTGATGGAAACATCCAAATCTTTCAAGTAACAGTGCTGTCACTGATTTACACTCTATAAAAGCAGCAAATAACGAACGCCAGGTACACTAACATGCAACCAATACATTGCATAATTGCTTTTTTAACCGTAACCATACAGAGACTAGCCATACCGAGATACTGTCCTACTGGTTGACTCATGGATAATGTGGTATGTCTCAAAATGCTCATAAATCGGTAAATAAACACCCTTTTGATAAAACGTTGAATAAATGCAGATGCCATCCTCTCAGCTCTAAAAATACAACGGAGCATAGCAATTACAGATAAAAGGCATGATGGCCCATCTTCACATGTGCTCTTTGTGTGTCTGCCGAGAACGCCCACACTGTCTGACGCATAGAGCTGCTTCACGCTCCTACCAAAGAGCAAACTGAACATGAAGAAGAAGAAAAGGAGGATGGGAGAACGAGAGAAGGAGACAATCAGACCGGTGGACATAAAGGGCTCTTGTCAGGAACCACTGATATGCTAGGAATAGCTGCCTGGCAAGAGCATTCACTCCCCTATGAGAAAGAACTACATATACCTAAACAGTGATCTACTCTACAAAGTCAACAGTAATGACAGCCTTGTATGCACAGCATTGTCAGATTAATGCCTACATTTTGGTTAAGCCTTATTTAAAGATGTTTACTTGCTCTATAGCTATTAAAAAAAAACATATACATATACATATATATATATATATATATATATATATAGCACATTCTTCTCATATTTTCTTGTTACAAATGCTGGCATTGGCCATTAGTTAAGTTGTCTTTACCCATTTATTCTATTTACATATATGCTAATATTATTTAGAATTTTCTTTTTAAATATATATTTAAAAAAATATATTTAAGAAAGCGAATAAGATGCACTACTATTTTTGAAAGAAGCCTCTTATGCTCACCAAGGCTGTATTTATTTGATTAAAATCAATAATAAACCAAAATAATATTTTGAAATATTATTAGCATTTTAAATCTTTCTATTTGAATTTGCTGTATTTTAAAATGTAATTTATTCCTGTGATAAAGCTATTACTCCAGTCTTCAGTGTCATATAATCCATCAGAAATCATTGTTTTATGGTGATTTGCTGCTCAAGAAACATTTCTTATTATTATCACTGTTGAAAACAGTTGTGCTGCTGCTATTTTTGTCAACACTGATTTTTCAGGAAGTTCAAAATAACAGCATTTTTGAAATTGACTTTTTTGTTGTTGTTGTAACATTCTAAAATGTATTTGCTGACACTTATGCTGAATATTGCATAATTCATAATATTTAGCCCCTTACTGAACTAAATTACATCATTACAAGTCATTAAAAGCATTAATTTACACTCATTTGCATCTACATCAAAAACAAATCAAAAACAAAGTTATCACCATGTTCTTTAGCTTTTGTTTGAATCTGTTTACCTTTAGTAGGTGGGTTGTACCTACTAAACCATTTACAAGTTATATGTTATACATGTAATTTTTCCATTTCTTTATTTCTACACTCCTATAAGAAGAACTCAAATAAAAGTTGATCAAATTAAAAAAAATAATGTGTATGTAAAAACAGTTTGTTTCCATAAAAGCAACTGTCATAAATGTTTCTATATCATCTATATTACAGACAGAATGAACTCAATATGCCAAGTCTCTGCACTCTATCTGCCATGAAACTCTATTCAAAGACTGTTTAAAATTCATCCAGAGGTGAGAAGAACAAGCTTTTAAGAGGGTAAAGAACAGAAAAGGTTTTTTAATGAGTTCTGTCTCCAGCGCTTTGTTAGAAAAAGGCAGCCTCTCTCTCAGCAGCTCCACTCCGCCGGCCTCCGTCTCTGTGTCATTACGTGACTAATTGTGTGCAGAGAGGGACGACACACATCCTCACACCAGCATCAAAGGAGGCAAAACCTACAAATTAATCCAAACAAACAGAGAGCGAGGAGGCTTTCTCTCAGTGACTTTTTACCGTGTCGCACAGTGTGAAGGATAAAGTGCGGGTTACGTTGAATGCAAACTACCATTGGATGTATATTTAAATGTGTCCATTTCTCTCGAAACACAATGACGGGATCTTTGCAAAGACTGCATATAGATCATGAAGTGACGCTGGCAGAGAGGAAATAGATGTACACTAAGTAGCATTAAGTGGTTGCAGGAACACAAACAAGACATAATGAATTATTAATGTGAGGCTTTGTGAAAAACAGTCATGGGGTTAGACTTAAAACATTGCAGCACAGAATCATTCTTAGACATCAGACAGGGTTCAGAGCAATACTGACAACAACTGATGCATTGCATTGGAAAAATCTGAAAGAAACCACCCTCTGGTGGACATGCAGTGAATCACGCAGCACAAAAAAACAAGTCAACTGCTAACAATGTGGTGTATTTAAAAACATTTTCTAGGTTCAAAATAAGTGTTTTATCAACAGCATGTCACAGGCATAAGGTTGATTACAACATTCCATTTTTTTTTAAATAAAAAAATGCAGTTTTACAGTACTCTGCAACTGGTTACTGCAATGGATGTAAACAAAAGAAGAAATCGAATGCTTGTATTTTTCAAGAAGCACTCACATTAATTCTTCAGTAATGCTGCTTATAATTTAAGTTTAATCAATAAGTTTTCTAAATTGTTCATTACCGTTGGGAATACTTCGCTAGGACGAACCTCTTGTTGTGTGTTAGTGAAGTGGATGGAGTTTGCTAATGTAAACAGTGATTTACAGATTACAGTAGGTCACAGCCATTTATGGTACCACTGCATATTTTATAAGAATGTTGCTTACTGGGGTTTTCATTACCATTATAACTAGTCACACTAGTTCTAAGTCATCATGAGTCCAGGGTTATTTTAGTCAACTAAAACTAAATCTGAAACTGAAACAAAAAACAAACAAACAAACAAACAAAAAAAAAATCGGTAACTGCCAAGGCAACATTTCATATTTTAATATAGTTTAACTAATTTAAGTTTAACTAGATTTACTCAAATAACAATAACAAAAACTATATAAACATGTATTTTAAAAAACGACTACAAATTACAAAAACAGCAAAATTACTAAAACTTTAACTAAAATAAAAAATGAAAACGGAAAATGTAAGTAGTAATTCAAAATATTATTAAAAAAACTGAATTTAATAAAAATTCAAAGTCTTCACAGTCTTCTTCCTGGAATTTTAAAACAGACTGAATTTTAAATCTTAATGATTAAAATTTACTTTTCCTTTTTTTAAACTGAAGGATGAATCACAATAATTTTCTGTACTTGAAATCACACCACAAATGCTGTCAAGTTTAAACTGTATTGAACTGTGAGCATGAAGGCCAATGTCTGAAACAAAACTATGAAACTGTTCACAGACACGATGCACTTTAACTGAATTCATACAACATTAACTGTATTTCTGTGAATATGCGGCCTACATAAAGAACTCGCTACAAAAATAATATAGGACTCAATTTAAATCTAGACCACCAAATGAACAAAAAAAAGCTTGAGCTTGGTTAACTGAAAGGTGAGCTGTCAGGAAGTGGTTTTAAACTGTCATTTCCAAAGATATCTCACTCAGCTCAACACTACCAAAGATGTGCATCAAGTGATACAAAGACATGATGTTTTATATCATTAACAAGACAATTGGCTGCAAGATGAGGATTGAGGCCATTTGAAAATAGACATGCATGTAACCATCCTTTATTTGCCCTGGACATCTGACCAATGAAATGGTCATATGAAAACAGAACTACTGAGCTCAACAATATTATAAGCTTTTCCACTGTCAGTACATCTAAAAACGTATCAAAATGAGAGGTGATCTCATGTGGAATCTACAGAGATTGTGGTTAAAAAAAGTGTCAGACAACTAGGCAGCTGAGTTTAGCACGGTTTAAAGGTTACAGAACAATGTGGGCGATAACATTTAAACCAGACTTTCTCTGAAAGTGTTTACTAATTACAGTTGGTTTAGAAATTATATTTCTCCTACGTGGTAGGACAAGAAACCACAGAGCAAAACCTTTAGTATAAGTGTGTACAAAACTGTATAAGAATTACAGTGTTCAGCAGCCATAAAATAAGGAAGAACGGACTTCAGTCATGTCCTGGATCAAGCAAAACAAACAAAAGAAACATAAACGATATTAAGATTGCAATTCATGTTATTTATTTAAGCCCTTGTTATTTGACTAAACTAGCTAATCTTAACCTTGAATTTAAGAGATAACATACTTATTTCTTGCAGTTACACAAAAAGGGTTTTTAAGAGTACAAGTGGCAGCACAGGACAACAAAGTGTTTTATCATTTTATCTTTTACAAGAGGAAAACCAAACAGCCCGCATACATTTGTCATTATCCTGTTTGGGTTTAATTGCAAGGTTTTGAATTGGAACCAATGCCAGGACAATATGTTACATTTAGGCTCACCAGATGTAATTTTCGCACCTAGTCTTACATTACACATAAATACCAACATATTGTCATCAGATTCAGTCAATGGAACAACATATTTGACATTTAGGGTCACACCTAATGCACATCATGAACCTTTTATACATTTAAAAAATAAACAAACAAACAAAAAATGTAAATTGAAGAACATTCATGTAAAAGAAGCATTTATCATGTCTTAAAATATCCTTTCTGTAAAAAGGTTAGTCATTGGAGTTAACCAGACATTACTGATAAAGGCATCACTGCACCAGCACAGCCTGATACCAAAGGAACTTGATTAAAAATAAAATTCAAACTAAATAAATAAGCATCATCCTACCTGAGCAGGCTGAACGGAGTCTGGTCAATATTCTGGATCTAAAAGCCGAAGTGTCACTTAAAGAACGAACTCGAAATACAGGAAACACCTGGGGAAATGTCTTTAGGTATGAAAAACTGTCTTCCTCCGCCATTCCGCTGTTTTGCTTGTATTTTTATTCTTAGACAAAATATAGATTCGTTTCAGTATCCTGTAATCTTGTTGTCAAGGTAACGCAGATAAAATCTGATGCTAAATTGTGTCAGCGGAGTTTTACTCGTCCGTTTATCGGTTGCAAAGAGGAACTCTGTTCACCTGTTTAGAAGAACTCAACTTTCAAAAACACGAAGTCGACTAGCTACTTCTCTCTGAGTCTCATCAGAAGTTGTGCTTGCCTTTCCTCTGCATTACATCAGCAAATGACACAGAAACGGAAACTCCTCCATCAAAACGATAATCATCTACAAAGACTTTTATCCGGATGAAGACTAAGGTCACGCTCTTTACTGCTGCGGGCAGTACCAAGTCATCCCTGTGGGGGGCGATGCGACACGGACTAATGCGAAGATTTTGTTTGTTTGTTTGTTTTTATTATTCTGTATTTATGTAGCTATATAATACTTTGTCAAAATCATAATATTAAAAATATATTTAACATATTCTACTTAGGGTAAGATGACCCTGTTCTATACTCAGGACAAGAATGTTTGGTTTGGGATTGTACTGAAGTAACAATTAGAAAACAGTATTTCAGATGTAACTTACTTGTATGATTTCCTAAAAAATATTAAAATACTGAATAGGCCTACTTAAGACTTTTGAAATAGGATACTTTTCATTTAGGGTGGAAATTGAAGAATGTCTTTAGGCAATTTCATAAGGGGTTAAATGACTCACTCTGTTTCCTGTTTTTCATTTTATGAAAGTCACGTCCATATCTTAGTGTTCTCTCCCCACAGGCCAGTCTGACATCATGTTTAAAAAGGTAAATATGGTAGTGTGTGGTTTCCTCTTACGAAGTTGTTTATCAACACACAGAAGCCGGTTTGAAGCTGAACATTGGGGAAATCTGAGTGTCTCAATACTGTGTTAATGTGTAACTAAGTGGACTGGTCATCATGCAATATATGTTATTTAAACACTGGCTAGAGCCTCAGTCCACCATAGTCCAGCTCTAGAATCAGCAAAGCATCTGAAGGTAAACAGGAGATCTGTCTTTTTATCTTTTTTCACACCTTTATGACTGATTATCTATGCCTGTGATTAAAGAGTTATCATTAAATGATCCTGATAAAACGTTTGGCTTAGTTGAATTACGTTTTATATTGATAACTGATCCAGACATATTACTGCATCTCAGTTTTGCTCTGGGACTTTGCACTGTAACTTTGTGGCACTATTACATAAACAACTAATGTGTGTGTGTTTTAACTGTATTTTTAAAGTCACACAATCCTTAAAAATCCTTGGAATCTGCTAATTTGGTGCTCCAAAAATATTTTTATTTTATATCAATGTTGAAAAAACCTGTTTAATATTTTTGCGGAGACTACATTTTCAATTTGAATCTGGTAGTAAGTGTAACAACAAAAATAGGCAAAAAAGTCTCAATAATTTAGTGAATTTTATGAAAAATTTCAGATTTTTATTGTGAAAACAATTGCTGAAATTCCCCAAATAGACTAAACTGAAACTACATGCAATTTTTTTTCACGTGTTTTCATAAGGAAAATAAATAAAATAATAAAATAAATACCAATAATTGCCCATAATATTGTTACACACAACAGAAAAAAATAATGTAGGAAAGCTCTTGTCCTGCTTAATATTTTTTGGAGACCTTAATACATTTTTATACAGATTTAGTTTTTTTTAATGAAAAGAAAGTTTAAAATAACAGCATTTATTTGACAGCAATCTTTTGTAAAATTCTAAATTTCTTTTCTGACACAAAAGCATTAATTTCTTTAAAAAGGAACAAAATCTTGTATTTTTTTTATATTATACTCTGCATCGTATTATCTAAGAGCGTTTTGAAATATGATGAAGCTGAACTGGAATGTACTCATTTGACTCTTTGCTCCTTTATCTGAGTCATGTGTTCTCTGCTCTAGTTCATTAGGGTTATTGCCCTCAAATACAGCTCAGTACAGAGATCTGCTGTAAAGCAGAAACTTGTCAATTTATTCTGTGAAAAACGTGGGTGGAAGAGCAGAGATCGATCAGCCAAAGCAAACGGCCTCCTGTTAGTTCTGAAGTACAAAAAAGTGTTGATATGTCTATTATAATTCCATGTAATATGTGGTAAGCTTTGTTAATATTCTCATGTAATAGCAAGTCCATGTCATAATCAAATCAGTTTAATATCCAATAGGCACACCGGAAGGATTTCCCATTAGATGAACAAGATGTTCCTCGCTCTCTTAATAGTTTCCTGCTTTGCAATGGGAACAGCCAATCGAGTGTATGTCCACCCCTTCAACCTCTTTAGCTCTGATAACATCAGCTGTGAGGTTATCCGGAATGAGGAACACAAGCCCATCGAGACGGTCCATCCACTGACTCCTCTCCAGGACAGCACTGAGCCAGACCCACGATCCAGCAGCACCACAGAGAATCTGAAAAACCTCACCCAACGGACTGCTGTATTAGCAGAACTGCAGAATTCACTCGGGCTACGCATGTACCAGGCACTTAGTCGTACACAGAAGCATACCAACACACTGCTGTCACCCCTAAATGCCTTTGGGGCTTTGGTGACCCTCTACCTGGGAGCATCCAAAAAGACTGCTATTTCCTACCAACAGCTGTTAGGACTCAACCTAGAGTCTGAACAGGCGGACTGTGCATACTTCATTGATGGACACACAGTGTTGCGTACGCTGCAGGCCATCAGTGCGCAGGTAGACCAATCACGAAATGAGCTCAGGACGCTCGTGTGGACTTTCATTAACAGCGACGCTGACCTTTCCAAAGACTTTTTACGTGGAACACAAGATTTCTCAGATGACTCTTTTGTCCGAGCAGTGGACTTCTCAAAGGCAAAGGAAGCTGAGGTGCAGGTGAACAACTTTATTCAGAAAACATCAGACAGCAAGGTTAAGGACCTGTTCAAGGGTGTTACTCAAAAAACAGACCTGTTGTTTGCTAGTTCGGTGCATTTTAAAGGTGAGTGATTCAATAATGATTCAAAAATGTAAAATTCAAAAATATAAACTTCATGAAGAATCTTGAAAGACTTAGTGACATTACTAAGTATAGTAGGCCTAATAGTAATATTTAGTCATTGTTTATTTCCGTTTTTCATGTTTGTTTCTTTGGGGGGGGCACAAATGTACCATTTATGTAGCTGTTTCTGTTACACACAACAGAAAACAATGTAGGAAATAGACTCATTGAGGCACTTCAAAAATGAAATGAAATAATAAAATAAAATGAATAGAATAAACCTTTTAAAACCTGTAACTTTTCCCAGGTAACTGGAAAACTGCTTTCCAACCTGAAGCAACCAGTGATCAGAAGTTCTGGACTCATGAGAACTCAAGTGTCGAAGTCCCCTTCATGATGCATACTGGAAACTACATGTACTTCAATGATGTTGGCAGGAAGTGCTCTATAGTCAAGCTTGGTCTCAGTAAGAGAACCTATATGCTACTAGTGCTGCCTCATGAGGGAGCTAGTCTGCAGGACATTGAGAAGCAGCTCTTAACAGTCATACCTACATGGCATCGAAATCTAAAAGAAACGTGAGTACATGTTTGTTCTGAGAAAGCGCACACTGAAAATGGTAAATAAAATGACCTCAAAGACCAATCACAGATTTACTTGTTTGTGTTGCCAGAAATCTGGAACTATCTTTGCCCAAATTCTCCTTGACGGCTGTGACAGACCTGAGATCAGTTCTATCTGAAATGGCAGTGGAAAAATACCTCATGGGCTCCGATGCCAACTTCAGAAGACTGAGCAGCAAGGAGAACTTCACCGTTGATAAGGTAAAATTCTGTTAATAAAATTAATTAGGACCAGTCAAATCTGACTATAACCAGTTCTGACCAGCTGTAACAATTATAAATAACTACCTTTATAACCAACATGGTCCACACAGTTCTGTTCATTACTGTAAACCAAATGACAACGTTAACCCTCCATATATCTTACAGGTCCTCAACAAGGTTGTGTTTGAGATGACAGAAGGAGGTTCTGAGGTTCAGAACAGAACTGAAGATGAAATGGTTCCCCATAAAGTCACAGTCAACCGGCCGTTCTTCTTTGCTATTGTAGAGGGCAACTCTAATGCCATACTCATGCTCGGCAAAATCGTCAATCCAACAACCTAAAAATCTCTGTTCTGGTGACAACTTCACATTATATTACAATATAAATGGTGTTTTAATGTTTCTATTCAACTAATAACCATATGTTAAAACAATGGACAGCATCAAATCAACCTGTTATATCTTTGCTCAGGCAATTTTTTTAGGGATTTTCAGGACTTGGATGTTTTATATTTTATTATCTGCTGATTCAAAATGTTTAATATAGAGTTTGTTTCTATGCATAACATGGTTACTTAAATTAACTGCAATTATTTTAATGATGTATTCATAAGAAATATGTACAAACTCCATTTATGTACTGTTAAAACAAATTAAATTTGAATATTTATGAATAAATATGACTCGGAAAGATGCTCATTTTGAACTAAAATGGCAAAATGATTCTACAAAAATGTAAGAAACCAAAAATCCTGTAAATAAAAGCAACCATACTGTATGAAATATCATAATCATTAAACAACCCACATTTACTTTATCCAGTACGAGGTGCATCTTTAAGGCAAATGAAGAATAAACAATTATTGAGGAAACTGCTATGAAAAGATGCCTAAAACCTCAATTATGCATCGAAAACACACTCTTCCAGTTGAGAGGTCACTGACTTTTCCTAAAAGTTCAACAAGGCCATTTTAGTAACAAATTAACTCTCTACACACACCACACTCACAAACATTTCATACTATCCTCATTTTTTTATTGTTAAATCTTAGTAGTCCCATTCTTACCCAGTGAAACACCCATTTTGATATATTAAAAAAGAAGAGGTAATTTGAGTATTAAACCTCTTTAGCGTTTGCACTGTTGATGCTATTTGGCAGGGTTCACCAGAGCTAATGTCTGAGAAAAACTATTTCTGACAGATACAACTCCAGTCAAACACCTGTATTGAGTGCATTGTTTTACTGTAACCACATATGACAGGACATGAGAGCTTATAGCACTTTATATGTTGAGTGCTGATTGGTTCATACAAATAAAAAAACTCATTGGAGAAACATTCATTTCTCCAATAAGTTTGAACCACAAATTATATGACTTTTTTAGCCATATAATCCCATATAGTTCAACAATAAATAACTTATCAGAGAGTAAATCACATTCTTTTAGTGTGCTGCTCTTCCAGACAGGTCGAGATAGCTGCTATTAGAACAGTTGAAGGATGGCAGAACTTCATAAAACCACTCCTGGAGCAGATACTGAGCCATGTGGCATCATTCGGATCAGTAACCATTTTGGACCCTACTTTTGATCTGGCCCCTCAGGGCCATTCTGGTTTAGGACCCTGTCTGCTCCGCTGAAGCGAGATCTCTTGCCTCCTGTACCAGTTCCAGTAGAGAAGAGAACATGGTGATGTCGCTTGGCTGAAGACCCATCTTCCGAATCTTGAGTTAAAAAAAAGAAAAAAAGATAAGTATAATTAAGCAAACCCTATAAGCACAAATAGCACAAAATCGTTCATCAAGAACCATGTTCATACCTGTTCTCCAAGATACTCCACATCCAGTGCCAGCTGCAGGCGGATCTTACTGTCGTCTGACGGCCCTGCATTGATGCCTACGGTGCTGGTGGTGGTTGTTTTTCTAGCCTGTTTCAACCTTTTTAGACTTTCCTCCATCTTCCTCACTGAGCTCAGCACATCCGACAGAGTCTCAAAATATCTATTAAACACAGAGGTCATTTTTAACAAAATGTTCTTCAATCTAGAATTAATAAACTAGTTTACGTAGACATTTCTGAATCATAAAAGTTCCTCGCTGCTGTACCTATGGGTGCAGTCTGAGAGTGTGACCCGGAGCCACTCCTGGATGATGGAGTCTTTCACCACATTTCTGGAGTCGGTGACCAGCTGATGGAGTGGCTGAAGTGCATTGTCCATATAGGCTGAGGCTCTGGTGGGCACTTCCTATTAATAAGAGAGCAACTAAAGTTCAGGCCAAAGCACTGAGCATCGTCTTGTAGAGGAAAATGTCAACTTGAAAAGTTTGCAAACCGGCACTTTTAGGTTTTTGGAAGTATGTAACAGAAGTAGGACTCTTTCACATTATGACATACATCCAAGTGAAACAGATTATCAAAAAAAAAAAAAAAACTAGGACGGGGAGTTGGTTCTATCCAGCAGTTGTTGATCGGTTATTCCTTCCTACTGTTAATGAATTCTGTTTAAAATGCATAGAGTCATCAAATACTTAACTAAGTAAATATTGTATGGGAAGTCAACCAAATAATTTATAAACATTTCAAAACAAATCAATCCAAATGTGTTTTCATTTTCTTCCCAGCCTGTCTCAGATCTTAACTCACAGATTCTTTCTGCATGACTTTTAAATATTACATGGGCATATAACTCGACCTTGTTAGTCCTTCGATAAAGTCGTGGGACTTCCGAAGCATTTTTCAGGAAACGAACGCTCCTTTCTGTTAGAAGCTGAGTCATTCTGCTGTTCAGTGTAGGGATGCAGCTGGACAGGGATGCGCTGGAATCTTGCAAGGCTTCTGGAGCACCAAACAAGAATCAAACCTATTACTTGGGAACATTAGAAATGGCAACAGAATCTTACAACATCAGAAATGGGTTCAAACTCCAGAACAAACCTGAAACAACAGCAAAGTTTTTGAACCCAATACTCTCCAATTTGGCCTTGATCATCTCAGCGATATCTGGAATCTGGGAAAAGAGTAAAAGCATTTCTCACTCCATCCAAATGAGATCAAAATTAGACTGTGAAATAAAAATCTGAATTACCTGTCCTTGTAACTTATCAACATCAGCTGCAATGAAGACGAGCTTCTTGGTAGACAAAACAGTGGGGCTGCCAGATTCACTGTCTGCATCCTGTGATGTGCGGCTGGACGTGGAGGAGGCGGAGCTTGGGAGTGGTCTTACTGAATCTTTGCTAGTCTCTGGAGGAGGTGATTTTGTTAGGACCTGTGAGACGAAAAAGAAAGACATGAATAACAATCCTATTATAATTCATGTAATTTCCGGCAGGAATGCTTTACCTCTGTAAGAAAGGTGGCGTATCTGGAATTCAGCTGCAGCGTTAGTTTCCAAAATCGATGAGCAAGTGGTGGCAGGTACACCTGGTCAGCCCAGCACCTGCAAACACAGCTCCACAACACCTCCGTCACCTGCAGGTGGTAGCTGCTGCCCGCTGAGTTCACAAATTCAAAAAGCAGACTGGATGTCAGTAGTGATCAGTTACTCATGCTCTTGTAAAAAGCAAACAACAACAGGTCAACAGATGCACAGAGAAGGCAATACCATAACCATACCACACGTTTTATGTTCATGCGCATTCACTTTTACATGAACCCAAATACACTCACTGACCTGGAGCTGCCTCTAGTCCATCGGAAATTGCATTTTCTAGACTTCCAGCAATCTCCTTGAACCTTAAAAACATGTCCAAGTCAGAAAGTCAAGAGACAGCTGTAGAGACAAAGACTTCAAAGTGGCCTCTGCTACATTTGCTACAAAATTCTTAATGAAGTTCTCAATGACTTCAAACTTATTATATAATACACAGCACAGGATATGCAAAGATGTTGGACCTTTTTTTTTTTATAAATACTAATTCTGTATTAAGCAGAAGCTAGTGCTAACGGCATTAATTTTTATCAAAGCGCAATTAACACAGTGCGCATTTTCTGTTTCACCCGTGGCCTCACCCTCAGTTGGAGAAATGGAGATGCACAGTGTTGCCAACTTAGCCCCCTCAGAGAACATTTACACGGTATTTTAGTTGTAACAATTAACAAAATTATTAAAAGGGGTCATATGATGCGATTTCAAGTTTTCCTTTGTCTTTGGAGTGTTACAAGCTGTTCGTGCATGTATAAGATTCATAAAGTTGCAAAGACCAAAGAAATACTCTTTATAAAATTTAATACTTGTCCATGCCTTCCTAAAACACCTCATTTAAACATGCCCCCACATACCAACATCACAGTGTTGGAAGATTTGCATAACACCACCCAAATGTTTACGCAAAGAAACAAAGCGTAACTTTTATTCTCGCTGTAGTATTGTTGCCTCCACCGCCATGTCGTGGAGATGCTGTGTGTAAACTGCAAATACGGTAAGGGGCGTAACATTTCCATCACACACTTGAGATATTTGGCCAATCACAATGCACTGGATAGCTGGCCAATCAGAGCACACCACGCTTTTCAGAACGATGAGTTTTGTAAAAATGGAAGCATTTCAGAAAGGCGGTCCAGAGAGGAACAACAAAACTGTACGGTATGTGGAAAATAATGTTTTTTGAACCTTAAACCACGTTTAAAAAATTGCATTACACCAAATAATGTTATATTTAGCATCATCGTATGACCCCTTTAAGATGTCTTAAAGTGTTCAATAACTACAGAAGATAGCAAACATAGTTTCAAATCCAGTATGCTAAACCATTAAACAAATATAACTCCACAAGACCTTAATTCCAAGAAAAAGCAAACAAATTTTACAGGCTTAACTGGCTTAAACAAACTAAGATAGCAGTGGACTTTATAACCAGCGAATAGTGATCAAACATCACAGAGCAAAGACAGTCCAGACTAAAACACAGATCGATTCATATCCAGGGCGATTATCTCTCTTTAAATCAATTGCACAAAGAACAGAATCCAAGCTGCACAAGAGATTCCAAAAAAATTATGAAAAAACTATTTGAATCACTTCCAACAGACACAGGGTATGTTTACAGGAAGCAGGTTACAAACAACCCCTTAAAGGAATCTTTCTCTGCACTTTTTGGTGGAGGGTTGACTGTTTAATGTCAATATACTATATCACAGTGTAGGAAACAAATGGGTCACACAGAATTTCCAGGTTGTATTGACCTAAAAAATAGCTCATGAACAGATAAAGCACTGGAATGGAACAGCTGTGACTGGATTTCTAAGTCCTCATACTCACCGCAGCTGGAAGTACACTGGCAGGTTCCATTTGTTGTGGAAACTCTGGTAGCACGGATGTGCTCGCAGCCTCTTCACACTTGCCTGGGAACCACACTGCCTCTCAAACTTGCGCACAAAATCCATGCTGACAGTGTATCTCTGCATAACAGAACACAGAAACAAGGAAAACCACTTAATGAAGTGTACATTCCCATTGTAAAAAGTGATTTCATTTAAAAAACAAAAAAGCTACTGCATGTTTTCACTTTGCCTACCTCATAAAATGCATCTGGGTTTCCAGGATTGAAAAGGGAAGGGACTCTTTCCTCAACACCTCTAATGATCTCAGGCCAAACGGAGTTCACCAGGAAGTCATATCCTGGAACAATGTCGGCTTTATCGCTGGGCATACAAAAGGGTAACCTCGTTAAAATGTATTGTGTGTAATATGACAGCAATGGCACAATGTAGTAAACATTCACTTTTAGTGGCAGACATACCTAGAGATTGCTCCACCAGTCACCTCTCGCAGCAGTCGACAATGGTGAGGCACAAACTCCAACAGCTTTGAGTACATCATCCTAAGACCGTTAGGGTTGGACTTGACAAACTGTTCAACTATAACCTGACATAAAAAAAAGGGAAATCTACATTCAGATGGAGTAGACAGATAACATGTATCTGTACGCTTGAATCTCATTTGCAAAACTTACAACATTGTCAATAATGACATATGCAAATTACCTCATCCATGTATGGTTTGACTAAGACCTGTCCAACCAGTGCCTCTGCATCCCTGGTCTTATCAATGGTAGCATATGTCCTGAGGCAATGCCGCACAATATCTATATTTGATGTCTGCAAGCCTTGGATCAATAAGCCTTCCAGAGACTGCTGAAGCATAGCTGTGATACCTGCTATTCTCTGGAACACAGAAAAAAGCCCACACAAAATCAGTAAGTAGATGTACGCTATATGGACAAAAGTATTGGGACACCTGACCATCACACCAACAGGGACATTAATGACACGGCATTCTAAATACATAGACATTGATAAGGAGTTGGCCCTCCTTTGCAGCTATAACAGCTCTTCTGGGAAGGCTTTCAACAAGCTTTTGCAGTGTTCTTGTGGGAATTTTTGCCCATTCATCCAATAGAGCACTTGTTGAGCTCAGGCACTGATGCTGCATAAGAAGGCCTGGCTCGCAATCTTCATTCCAGTTCATCCCAAAGGTGTTCGATGGGGTTGAGGTCAGAGATCTGTGCGGGTCAGTCAAGTTCTTCCACACCAAACTCAGTGGCGGCATTTACACCACTGTATCCGACATTTGGTATTGCACTTAGTGATGTGAGGCTTGCGTGCAGCTGCTCAGCCATAGAAAATGCAGACTGCGTGGCTTGGTGCTTTATTTTATGCTGTGCTCCAGACAAATCTAAATTCAAAGTTTTGATTGACTCAAACTCACTGAGGTTTGAAATGGGACATTTCAGCTCGGACGTGCACTCATCCAGAATGTGGCATTAGACAACTGTGGCAAAGGCTCTGATCAAAACACCTGAATTCCATAATTAAGCCTTGTGTCCCAATACGTTTGTCCATATAGTGTAAATACATTCTCCTACCCCAGCTAAAATTGACAAGAAACAGAATGGGTTATTTTAAGACTGGGAGCTCACCGGTCGGACTTTATCAAGCAATGGCATTCCTTTGCTCTGGACTGCATGAAACTGTAACTGGTTGAACTCTGTGGCAATCCGCTCTAGAATCTGACCTGCCAGAAGAGGACTTAAAAACACAGAACAAGCTGTTCATTTTCTGTTCATTCAAGTGCAAAGTAAAATGCAAATAATTTAAAATCCTTTCCGCAAGCCATGAGTCATATTTCAAAAGAAGTTGTTTAGCTGCAATATACACTACTGTACTATTTGGAGTCAGTAAGATTTGTATTTTTTTTTAAAATAGTGATTAATACTTTTATTGAGAAAGGAGTCATGTGACACTGAATACTGGAGTAATGACTGCTAAAAATTCAGCTTTACCATCACAGGAATAAATTACATTTTAAAATATTTAAACAGAAAACAATTATTTTAAATTGTAATAATTTTTCACAACAGTACTGCTTTTACTGTTTCAAATAAATTTAGCCTTGGTGAACATAAGAGACTTATTTATTTATAAAAAAAATTTTAAAAATTAAAAAAAAAAAACATTGACAACTCCTAACTTTTGAACAGTAGTGTATTTGTCTCATTTACTTCTTATCTCTTTCACTACGTCACATACCTGCTGGTCTCAAGTGATGTTGTATCTTTGGTGTTTTGGTGAAGAATTTTCTCAATCTTCTCCACTGATCTCACAACTTGGATAAGTCTTAACACACAGAGCTACAAAAGACACAGTGTTGGACAATATGTGCATAGTTTTAACACAGTATTTTAATTTTTAGCATTATACCTTACCTTCTTTTTTTGAATATCATCTTGCTTGGATAGCTGGGTGTCTATCGCTTCAATAACTTCATTCACAGAGGATCTCAAACTCTGTACATGAGAGGAAGAAACTTAGATATTGACTAAAATATGACCAATCCAAACATATCCACTGATGTGTTAAGCACTTACCAGCACCTCTTCGCGTAACTGGCCAAGAGGGACAGAGAGCTGATTAAGGGCTTTATCCATTCCAACCTAAAGCACAGATACAAACAATAAGCCTACAAAGCAAGTGACAAAAATCTCGATGCTCTAGAATAAAACTTAAGCTCACAGCACAAAAATTCTACTGAAAATGCTGTGTGATGTTCTAAAAACGCAAAGACTCACAAGATTTGTGGACAGGTTAACGAAATCTGCATAGTCTTTATTGATAAGCTCGACCATGGCTGTTTTGAGAAGTCTGTAATATTGCTCCAGATCTTCACGCATCTCCTCCAGCTGGACACGCTTTCTGCAATCAGCCACAAATTTGTCCACGTCGAAGTCATCCTGCATGGAAACGTACAAATACTTCATATCAAAATACCCCGAGACAGATAGGTGTCAAACAATGTCAAGCATACTAAGAAACTGGAAAACAGTCAAGGGATACTTGTAAAGAGAATATTAAAAACATCCTTACAAACAGTCTGAGCTTCCATTAACACACTGTCCTGTTTTGGCGCTGAGAGACCCCACAGCCATTTAAAATACATTTTAAAGGTATAAAGCTGACATTTCATAATCACATGATGACTGATTATGAACATCATTTCAATTTGACTGCATTTTCCAACTGTCTTCCATGTAAAAGGTTATATTGTGTATTTCTGATGGTCTTTGAGACCCTAAATGATACGGTTTACTGGTTGAGAAAGTTAACTCATTTTGTCAATTGCGATTTTTTTTTTTATTATTATTTATTTATCTACAGTATGATTTGATCGGTTTAAAAAAAATACACTGAAGTCACAGTCACATTTTAAGTGCATGGATTTGTGATGGTAAACTTTAATAGTTCATGTCCAATAGGTTTTGCCTTAATCAAATTAACATATTAAAAGCATATGAAAGGAACCATAGATTGATTTTCTAATTACTATTTTCATTTGTAAGTGTACATTATTGGGGTCCCAAACATAACGTCAGTAGTGTTTATCTAAACACCGTTAAAAACACTCGCTCAGGCAATACTTAAAATATAATTAAAACACACAAACTAAATTTAAACAACTGGTTAATGAAGTTAGTTACTGCACAGCTGAATACAGCTCTCCTTCCAGCTGATTAACGTTATATTACTAACAGCTCACTCACCTTCATAAATTCGTCTTTGTCGAAACACAAAGAATCGGGTCCCTTTGGTAAGGTCATCATTCTTTTAGGACGGGCCACAAACAAAATAATCTGCAAATGTATTTGTTTAAACGTGAAGATTATTTTCTACATTTCGTTCAAATGACAGAGTAATCGATTCAACTTCCGCAAACATGGCACACGCTAACGAGTGGGTGGAAAATACAAAACCCTACAGGATCCGAAAGAGAGAATATCTGGAATAGCGCCCCAATTGGCCACCAGCGGTACTGCAGCAACTATACTACACAAACAGTGATGACAACTAATTTAATGACTAATTATTCCCAGCTAAGTGAAGATAAGTATTTCATGCTGAGAATAACACAGTGTTGTATTCCTCTCTTATGAAACTGGTGTTATGATACAATAAAAACCAGTGGGAAACTACAGATTGAAAAATTACTAGTGGTTCAAAAAGACTAGAAAGCTGCAAGCGCTAAAGTAACATAATTTAATGTTTTTACTGTCAATATTTCAACCTTATATTATCTTTGCTTCGTTTAAAAAAAAAAAAAAGACATTTAAAATTTTATGATACAAATGTGAATCTGAAAAACGTCTAACTGGATCTCGTTTGATGCTATCGCCACAAGCAGTGTTGGGAAGGTTAATTTGGAAATGTAATAGGTTACAGATTACAAGTTACCCTATAAAATGTAATAAGTAGTGTAGCATCATTAAAGTAATGTATCTGATTACATTTGATTACTTTTCTAAATTTCCAACATATGTTTTCAACTGTTAATCATTTTGAAACATTTAAAGCAGGGTTAACCTTACAGCAGTCCTCAAAACTCACTACTGTCTGACATTATAAAAAAATTATTTTAAACCACAAAATTAGACTTTAGCACATTTTTTGACTTTGAGATCGCACTGAGGTTAAATAGAGATTTAAAGTTATAGCAAGAAGTAGTTTAATAGCTATGATACTGTTTTAGAAATCAAATCTTCGCAAAGTTATGACAGGAAACACATGCTAACAATGCTTTGGAAATATCAGTTAATCTTAAAAAAAAGAAATAAAACAGTAGGCTATATAGCTATTCATAAACTCAAAATTGAAATAAAACAGTTATTGAAGAAGCATGTGTCCTGTTCTGTGTCCTTAACTCCTGAAAAATTGGTGTCTCATATTTTCGAGCAGTCAGTGCAATTTGGGAAAGAAATCAATCAAATCTATATGTGAATGATAATATTCAGATGTAACCCCTTTTGTAAACCTTAATATTTTCATAAGTAACTGTAATTTAATCAGGCTACACGTTTTTTTCTCAATAACTGTAACAAATTACAGTTACATTTACTTTGTAAATAACTTACGTAATTCCGTTACATGTAGCCTACTAGTTACTCCCCAACACTGCCCACAAGGCATTCTAGCACTGTGGCAGAACAGATATAATTCGTGTCTCTAACATCCATGATTCATTCAGAGATTAATCCCATTGGACAGCGCAGGGAGACCGAGTCAGGTGATTTCCAAGGAAGCGATTCATTCAGTCATCCTCCACAGAGAGGGGAGCCCGCCCAACCCGGATGCACAGAGCGGCTGTAGGGCGGTCAGCTGTGGGGTTCAACCGGGTTTAGCTCGCAGGATTGGGGGTATTTCAGCACCAGAAAGGACGGACAGCTCCCGCGGCGTTCAGCTTTGTTTCCACGCCGCTTCTGAGACCCGCGCCCGCTGCATCTCGCGCAGAGGACCGCGACGCAGAGGGGCTCGGTGGAGCAGACTGCATGCTGTATTCGACGCTTTTAAGGAGGTCATTTGCATGCGGAATATCGCCGGGTGCAGCAGCTCTACGTCGGGACTGAGACACGATGGCGGAGTGTGGAAGGAGGGGACTGTCGCTCCTCGAGGAAGCGCGATCTCGCTACGAGAGCCTGCAGATTTCCGACGATGTATTTGGGGAGTCGGGAGACGACAGCAGCGAAAACCCCTTTTACAGTACGACGGGAGACTCTAATTCGGATAACTACACGGAGACGAATGCGGACGATGCCAGAGCAGGTGAAGCGAGGAGTCAGAGCTGCGGTCCCCCCGGATCCGTCTCCAACGGCCAGGCGCAGGAGGAGGGCTGGAGCGACTCGCTACAGGACCTCAACGTGCCCCACTATCAGGACACGCATGGTAAGTTGGTCTAATGAAGAGCGATCCTCGTGTAAATGCAATGCAGCTTCATCATCCTTGAGAGGCCTGCATGCTCGACGAGTAATTAAGCTCACAGATGGGACTCTTTGATGACTACATTGGTTTACTTTGATCTCTCTCATCAGATGGCTTCAACAGATGACACAATTCCTATGGAAATATGGATCAGGGGTGATTTTTATTAACTGGCTCTTTGAAATCCTGCACATAGCTGGGGGAACTGAGATAGCAGGCCAAATTTTAGGGTTTCGGTCCAGTTGAGGATGCTTCCAGTGTCTAATCACTGCCAGACTCAGAGCAGCTGTGATTATGATTATGATTAGCTCTGTGTCAGGGCAGGAGGGTCATTTGCATAGGAGGATGAGACGAGGCTCTCATTTCTGAGAAATTCACACTTTAAAATGCAAGATGGCAGCTTTAAGAGGAAATGCTTTCTTATCAAGTGATGTACTATGCACATATTCAGCAAGTGGCCATTAGAGAGAACAAATAAGTAAAGACATATGAGAATAAGGACAAAAAAAGTAAACTAAAACCATGCACAAGTTCAGACCCAGTAGTTTATTGTAGGATAAAATCCTTAACATTCATGTCATGCAGTCACCAGTTTGAATTAGTATTCAATTCACTCAGTGTAGGTGGCTTAATCTCATTTTTAAGGATTTAAATAATGCCTTTCATGCAAAGTGTCACCACATTTTATCAAAGCTCATGACTGACTGACTGTCTAGACTTTTATGCCATAGACAAACACTCATTTAGTCAGTTTACCTGGTAAATTTTGCATGACTTATTAGTATAAAGATGTTTGCCAGTCAAATGCTTGTGGTTCCATTGCCTACCCAGCAATCTAAAACAAATGCAATGAAATACAAAACAAATAGGGTATGTTGTTAATGGTTTATTCATTTAACAGTTAAAGATACTGTGCATGTGTCAGAACAGATTTTGAGAAATTTAGCATTATATCACTTGCTCACCAATGGATCCTCTGCAGTGAATGGGTGCCATCCACACCACTCCAGTCCATTAGTTAACATCATTTTTTCTATTTTCTTACTATGAAATGAAGTGAAATG
The DNA here is from genome assembly GCA_036784905.1 of Acrossocheilus fasciatus. Classification (NCBI taxonomy): domain Eukaryota; kingdom Metazoa; phylum Chordata; class Actinopteri; order Cypriniformes; family Cyprinidae; genus Acrossocheilus; species Acrossocheilus fasciatus. Next base: position 16,055,997 of record CM071950.1, read on the forward strand.
ATTCATGACTGGAGTTTGACTGTTCAGTTGTACAAAATATATAAAAATGAATGAATTGTAGAGAAAGAAAGGCTCAGTTTCGATTTCAGCCACACAATATTGAAGGTCTATATTTCTCTCTGAATCCTAGATCGAGATGATAATGTGCTAATGCCAGGCAGATTTGCAAATGCTGTGGTTTACACAATGTGCAAGGAATCATTTCTGCCTTAACAAAATGTGTTTTTTTTTCTAGCAAGGATGGTTGAGAGTTTTATTCAATTTTATAATATGTTTTCTAATTGCCAATGGCAGTGTAAATATTGTCATAAACAGGAGTGAAGAGACTCCTTGGCATCAGTTACTGTACAGACCCTGGCCGCTTGACATGTGGATCAATAGACTGATACTAATTTCATGCTTCATTTCACTCAAGTCAAAGTGACCCAAGAGCATCTTTAAATGATGCATGTTTGAGTCTGTTTTTAAATGTCATATAAAGAGCTTTCATTGCACAAATATGGGATATGAAAGAATGAAGTTTAATGAACCGAAACATACTGAGAAATACCTTAGATTGCCATGATAATGTATTAGAAGAAAGTATCCTAATCTGCATGTAATATTTTCTTGTTTTGGTTTGAACGTTTTCCAAATTGAGTAGATGCCGTGCTGTTGATAAATGACACATCGTTCTGTCGTGGTTGCTCAGAAACTTCTGTCTGTCACCATGGGGGGAAAATGGGCCATCTGGTTGCTGCCTTTGCTTTGGCACAAGCTGCAAAATGATGCATGAAAGATACACAAAGTCACACAACAGACATTTTGCATTTCATGTCATGGGTCATTTTATAAAATGTGACACCTTTGGATACTGACAAACAATGCTTCATCAGAGCAAGCTGCCAGTACTGTTTGTATAAGGCAAATGTCTGGCACAACACTCTAGCCTGACTGTGAGTCTTATATAAGGTCTATATTATTTAGTTCAATATAACGCACTTTGGGCTCTTGCTTGCATCCTTCAGACTTAGTGTTAAAGTATGTTTTCTAACATATCTCGAGTAATGTGTAGAATTATAGAAAGATAAACCAAGGCACAATGCAGCTATAAGCTATCTTTCATTTTGCCTACAACAGATCTTTGTCAAACCCAACAGTTTTGTGACATGATAGTTAAACTGAGACACAAAGCTTGGACTGTTTGAGTGCCATATGGTGTGATTCTGCACCTGCTGTGAGATCTAAAATAATAAGATAGATTTATATCAGCTTGATTATTTGTATAAAGGAGGTGTAGAGAAGGTACAGGGACTTCTGGTTCTTCTTCTCAATAATTAATATGTGGCACATCAGCACACCTCCTGGAATACTGACTGTAGATAAATAAATACATTTTGATGTTCTACAGAACTACTGGGTGTGGAAAGAAAACCTTTTTGAACACAGATATTATATAAAATACCATTGACGCACTTTAAACATTAATCTTAAGAAAGGAAAAGTTTTTTTAAACCATATTTATTTTATATTTTAATTTAAGCATGGTTTTCTTTAAAATAAAATACAGCAGTATACTGTACATTGGTATTTCCACTTCGTGCATTTTACAAGTGATATAGCCATTATCTGGATTAAGCTGCAGAGTCATACTCTATTACATAACACTTTGATTTAATATCATAACAGATTTTAAGCCAGATACGAACATATAACTGTTTGCTCTATCAAGTTAATGTTATACACTATTTTTCAACTAGTAAGACCAGCATGAAAACAATGAATGTAACTGTTTAAAAAATATTTTAAATATTTTTGTAATACACACACACACACACACACACACACACACACACACATATATATATATATATATATATATATATATATATATATATATATATATATATATATATTGTTCTGTTCCCATATGTACACCGAGCAGTGTTGATTTAACACTGGGGAATTTACGGTGTATATATTGTGTATAGACCTTGACATAATTTATTTTATTTTTTTTCCAAATTCAATTTGCAATATTTTAAAAATTGTAAAAGGATAATAATAACCAGTTACAATACCTAAGATACACAGTTTAGCTTATACATTCATAGAAATGATAAGTCCATGAATGCATTGTGTGTAAGCTACCTATTTTTAGCATACTGGGCAAAATGTTTATATAATCAGCAACATTGTGAGATTTTCCTTGAGATGTTTTCTCTCTCTCTCTCTCTCTCTCTCTCTCCCTCTCTCTCTCTCTCTCTCTCTATATATATATATATATATATATATATATATATATATATATATATATATATATATCTCACTCTCTCTCTCTCTGATCTTCTTTTGTGTTTGGTAAGTAGTTTATACAAAAAGGCACAGATAAATGAACATAATACACTGTACAATGGGCTTTATCCCGGGGGAATGTTTGCATTTGCGTTACAAGTGTCTTCAGAGCTGTAATGGGAGATGAGTTAATGGTTGAATTGCTGCTGTTAGGTGGTTAGGTGAAGAAGTGTGTCATATATATATATATATATATTAAAAATATTATGTATATGTACAAATGACTGAATGAACACGTGAGGCTTTGGAAAGCATGATCGAACCATTTGTTCATGTAAATAACAAAAAGATATGAAAATGTGTGTTTTTGTTCTGTTTTCCTCTCAAGAACAGATTTTCTTAAATCAGAATCCTGTACAGTTGTTTACTCACAGTTGTATACTGCGCTCAAATCAATTACACACTCAGTCCCTTGCTTTGGGGTCATTAGGCCACTGTGGCACTGAGTAAATGTGGCATGTGCAGTTGCTGGCCAGTGCTATGCTTTGGGGTTTCTGTCATGTCACTACAAAAATAAAAACAAAATAAAAACACATAAGGGCAGTATACTTTTATTTTCATCTGTTGTTTATGGGTGTTTGCAGCATATCAGATATCCCAGCATGAAATGCAGTATACAAGTGTGAGTTTAGATTAAGATCAATACACTTTCCAATATTCACACTAAGCAACACTGTAAATGTACTTATTTCACAGTGTAAGTTAATGTCCCGTGGAACCCATCTGCTATAATGAGCTGAAGTTAGACAAAGACACTTACATTTTCCTTCTTAGCTGTTTGCTTTTTTTTTATGTGTGGGCTGCTTGGACTGATGAAATGTCCATTAGTGGAAGTGGAGTAAAAGATAATAAGGGAACAAATTAAGCTTTTTGTGAGCCACTTTCTACAACTTTTTGTCATTAGCTGATAAGCTCAGCCTCTGCAGCTCAGTGTTGATGTACCATATGCTCATTAGTTGTTACTGAATGCTCCCTATTAGGTAGATGGTGATAAGGATCCTGATAAAAGTCATTAGATGTTCAACTGTGCATCTAGAACCCAGCCTATTAAGTTAAAGGGATAGTTCACTCAAAAATGAACATTATGTAATCATTTTCATGTTGTTCCAAACCTGTATGACTTCTGTTGAACACAAAAGTTTTTCATTCCATGGACAAAAATAAATAAAATCCGTTCAGTCAAGATAAGTTACTGTACATTTTCTGACTTTTTTTTTTTTTAGCTATTATTTGTGGAAACCCATTTCTGCTATAGGATTAAAAAAATAATAATAATTGAAAAGTAATTGCAACTTTTTTTCTTATAAATATATAAACTCTCAATTCTGAGAAATAAGTCAGAGCTGCAAGTTATAAATGCATGCAATTCAGAGTGCACATCTTGCAGTTCTAAGGTTATATCCCACAATTCTGACTTTTTCTTTCGTAATTGCGAGTTCATATCTCACAATTCAGAATTTTCTTCTAAGAATTGAAATGATAAAATCGCAAATCTGAGATTATATCTCTCAATTCTGATCTTACTGAATATCTCGAAATTCAGACTTTTTTTTCCTCATAATTGTGAGATATAATCTCAGAATTGCCAGAAAAAGTCTGAATTGTGAGATATAAAAAGTCACATTACTATTTTTATTAATATTTTTTCATCCTAAAACAAGCTTTAGTAAACATCCATAATTATAAGCACTGGAATGTAACATTATTATTTGGAAGAAATACTGACCTAAAATTGTTTTTATTAAAAGATTCTTAGCTCTTCTGTAAATCAGCTGCTCATTGTTTTACATATTTAAACATGTATAACTAAAATCACATATTATGCATTTCCATTGGATTTATTTTAGAGATTTCCAACTTCTTTTTTTATTCAAAATAACTGGCTTTATGAATCATAAAATGATGCAATAGCTCTTGCATTATTCTCTGCAATCATCAGAGCAACAGCCTGGTAAAATCATCCCTGAATAGATAAGAAATTAAAGAATTAAAATACTATTCTGTTAAACCTTCCTTTTATTTTGCAGGTCCGACACAGAAAATGCCGGCCACTTCCACAGCCATGGACTTCTTCCAGCTGTTTGTCCCTGACAACGTCATTCAGAACATGGTGACCCAGACTAACATGTATGCCAAGAAGTACCAGGAGCGCTTTGGCAGCGATGAAGGATGGACCAATGTGACGCTGGCTGAGATGAAGGCCTTTCTGGGCTACGTTACTTCTACTGGCGTGAACCGTTGCGAGTCAGTGTTGAGTATCTGGAGCAGTGGATTCTTCAGTAACCGCAGCATCGCGCTCAAGATGAGCCAGGCACGGTTCGAGAAGATCCTCAAGTACTTCCACGTTGTAGCCTTCCGCTCCAGCCAAGGTGGTAATCAGGGCCTCTATAAGATCCAACCCTTCCTGGACTCTCTCCAGCAGAGCTTCGCCTCGTCCTTCAGGCCCTCACAGACACAGGTAAAGATCGGACTTCAATTCAGTGTAGAAATCACTCAATAGTCAATAACCAATATGTTGAAGGTACAAAAAGAAACTGCAAAAACTAAATCTTCACATTAACTTTTTGGAAACTAGGACTAGCAAACATATTCAATTTCTGTGCCAGTGGAAAGTGGGTTTGGGACTGAAATCAGAGCACGTTCTGCTGTAATTAGGAGAGCCTGGAGTCCCGTCACATGTCCCCAGGCTGTGAGCTTTATGGTGCCATTGAGAGGTCTGAAGGATTTTTTTATGTCTGCAACTTTTCAGATCTGCTGAATGCAATACTCAAAGTTGTATTCTGAATCCTAATTAGTAGCATACATAGAAAACGAACTAGTAACGTCTGTTCTGAAACAGTTAAAGGCATCAGGCCCTTAAATGATCAGGCACCCAAAAATGAAAATTCTGTCATCATTTTCTCACCCTCAAGTAGTTCCAAACCTGTATGAATGTCTTTGTTCTGCTGAACACAAAGGAAGATATTTTGAAGAAAGTTTGTAACCAGGCTGTTTTGGGGCACCATTGACTTCCATATATATATATATATATGTATATGTATATGTATATGTATATATATGTATATATGTATATATGTATATATGTATATATATATATATATATATATATATATATATATATATATATATATATATATATATATATGTGTATATATATGTGTATATGTGTATATGTATATATATATATATGTGTATATATATATATATATATGTATATGTGTATATATATATATATATATATATATATATATATATATATGTATATATATATATATATATATATGTATATATATATATATATATATATGTATATATATATATATATATATATATGTATATATATATATATATATATATGTATATATATATATATATATATATGTATATATATATATATATATATATGTATATATATATATATATATATATATATATATATATATATATGCGCCCCAGAACTGCTCTGTTTCCCACATTCTTTAGAATATCTTCCTTTGTGTTCAGCAGAACAAAGACATTCATACAGGTTTGGAACTTCTTGAGGGTGAGAAAATGATGACAGAATTTTCATTTTTGGGTGAACTATCCCTTTAAAGACATTTTGAGTTATTCATAAGCTCAGAAGTCAACATTTTGACCTTTATTCTGTGTACTCTTTTGTAAGTCCCCCAGGTTTCAGTTCTTCATGTATCCAGCTTAGTTTTATTATGTGTCTGGATTGGAACTTATGATTTCATGAAACAATTTTAATTAAATTATTAATAAATGTTTAATGAAATTATTGATATTTATTATTACATTCATATTTTAAAAAGGGACATGAATTAAAATTAATTACACTACTGTTCAAAAGTTTGGGGTCAGTAATATATTTTTTTAAAGAAAATAATGCTCACATGACACTTAAGACTGGAGCAAAGGCTGCTAAAAATTGTTTTAAACTGTAATATTTTTTCACTATATTACTGTTTTTGCTGTATTTTTGATCAAATGAATTCAGCCTTGGTTGGCATAACAGACTTATTTCAAAAACATTTAAAAATCTGACTGATCCCAAACTTTTAAACGGTATGCATATACTGATTACCTAATCAAACTAATTGCAATTAATTTAGAGAGAAGCTTCTAAATTAAGACAAACTGACATTACATTCTTGTGTCACATTAAATGCATACATTTTTAAAAAATAATTGTACTACGTTAACATATCAAATTAACAGCCCTATTTTAAATCAAAATTGCTGTAAATAAATATGATAAGCAGTGAAGTCCGATATATGATTCAAAGTTCCATAGACAGCAATTGCCAATTCTGTTAATCTAATACCCCTAAATCTCACTTTAAATGTAGTCTTCTGTTACATAAAATAACAATAATCATGCACTCATTGTGTCAGACATTCAAATGTCAGGCTAACATCGGGGGGTTTACTGTTAAATGACAAGAAGGCTTCTAAATGAGCACAGCTGTGCCAAGTAAGCCATTTCAACACCCTCCTACATTTATTCAGTTTTTCTCTCTCTCTCTCTTCATTTGGAAAATGAGTTTATATTCACTGATCTGGGCTTCTGCTTTCAGATAGGGAACATAAAATTGGAACTGAGCTGTGAGAAGTAATCTTGAAATATGGGCTAGAATCGGAGCAGTCCATTATTCAGCAAAAGTGAAACACATTTATTACCTTCGGTCAAATTAAAGGCCTGATATACAATTAGAATAAATGATTTGCGCTTCCTGACTCAAGACATTGTTTCTCAAACAGAATGAATAATTCACAGGGTATAATGCATCTCAGCATATTCATCTTTTAAACAGCCATCAGGAATTTCTTTTAGTTACTAGCTTTTGGTCTATTTCCCCCTAAGAATGTGAGAATACGGTAGAACTTACATATATTGATTGATTGATTGATTTAAATTAAATTTAAATTTCCTTTGAGAAATGTAATTCTTTTGTGCTGACGATTTGATGCTAATTAAGGTCCTTTGAACTCCTGCCCTTTGAAATCCCCATTAATTACTGTTCGTACTGAAGTGCTTTTGAGATTAATAATCTGCCATGGTGGAAATTGTAGGTTGTCATATTAAAAGGCCTAGTTATTCATATTAAAAGGATAGTTTACTCAAAAAAATGAAAATTTTGTATCCTCATTTAAGTAACCAGCATCATGAGGGTTAGCAAACACTTTTGGTGAACTATCCTTTTATACTTGTCACTAACCTTTATTTTAGCTTGGAATTTCTACCAATAGAATCAGCTTCAGCTCCTAAATCAGAGATTTGTGTTTAATGAGGCCTTGTGTGACCCATCTCAGAGACACCCCTCAATTATTCGCCTGCCATGAGTAAACTAAACACCATCTGCGTCTCTCAGCTCTCCCGGTGCCATGGTTATATCACTTTGACAATGTGTGCCATATCCAGCCCACTTTGACTGCCACAGTGTGGGTTTGGTTCTTATCCCCTATTGGCAAACAATAAGGCATTCAGCACAGCCACACATGCCCCGTTTAACTACTTGCGCTCTGACAGAGGGTTTACTCAAACACTACTTATTATGATATCTATAGTGAACGTAGCTGGTTAGCTTTAACAGATCTATCATACCTGACTCGACAAGCCAACATCTTTTCACAGGATCTTCATCAAGATTTCAGCGAACATAAAAAGCTTGTTGAGTTTTCAAATGAGACTTGTTGCTTTCCCTCAGGTCCTCCATGAGCCCTTGATTGATGAGGACCCCGTGTTCATTACCACATGTACAGAGAGGGAGCTGCGCAAGAGGAAGAAGAGAAAGTTCAGCCTGTGGGTGCGACAGTGCAGCTCCACTGGTTTCATCTGTCAGGTGCGTGCACAGAGCTGGAGGATATCACCCAGAAATGTATCAACTGCCCCAAAATGTTACATCATATTCTTTCTAATGAGAAAGTATATTCAAAAATATTCATTTATCGAAAATGTTTTGTTACTCTGTTGCCACAAACAAAGCAATTTTACACAATTGTCTGATATTTGTGAACACAAATAAATTAGACTACAGAGAAGCACATTACAAAGAAAAAGAAAGCCCAGACCACTTAACATAATTGCACTCTTCTCTTGGTCTGTGCCTATTAGAGAAAATAACTGCTTTGCGCCTAGAGAGTGAGCCAAACAGACAACAGAATTTATCGAACTTACTTCAGTATTTTTGATGTACAATACCATTCAAAAGTCTAGGGTCTGTGAGATTTTTTTTATGTTTTTGAAATAAATCTCTTATGCTCACCAAGGCTTGAGTTATGTGATCAGTAAAACAGTAATATTGTGAAAAAAATATTTCAATTTAAAGACATTACTCCAGTCTTCAGTATCAAATGATCCTTCAGAAATTATTCTAATATGCTTATTTGCTGCTCGAGAAACATTTCTTGGAAACTGATAAAAATGTTTCAGGATACTTTGGTGAATTAAAAAAAAAATTTGAAATCAGAAAAACAGAAATCTTTTCTAACATTATAAATGTTTTTACTGACACTTTTGTTTAATTTAATGCACCTTTGCTGAATAAAAGCATTCATTTCTTTACAAAAAAACATACTCGTCACCTCAAAATCTATGGTGAATTTTGAAGTATATTTAAGAAAAAAAGATTAGATTGATTATTAGATCATGAAAAGAGGGCATCACATATCAGAATGCCAAATCATTCAGCATAATATCTAGAATGTGAAATGTAAATGATTTCTGAATGGAAAGTAAATGAGCAGCTTTAAACACTGTGTTTCTTCCTCACCAGATCTATGTGCATCTAAAGGAGGGTCCAGGTCCAGATGGTTTGGACACGCTGAAAAATAAACCCCAGCTTCACAGTCTGGTGGCCAAGCAGCTCTGTCAGAATCTGGCTGGCCGTAATGCAATCATCTTCACTGGTCCAAGCATCACAAGTCTAAACTTGTTTCAGGAATTTGAGAAACAGGGTAGGTGCTGTAACTCATGTGCAACAGTGCTGCATCTGTCAGTTCCTTGCATCCTTATCTGCTCTACTTTTCTCAGTGAATTCTGCCTTGGCTTTGCTTTGCTTCTTTTTTCCTTCTCTTTAATCTTCTCTCCATCTGATGTTCCTCATCCCCTGCCGTTTTTAATTACACGGTGACAGCATCCTGTGGCAAGGAATAAACGGAGAGAGTGAGAGGAAGTTGACCTTGAGTTCTCACAGAAAACGCGTGTTTCATACTCAAAGATTATTTGAAAGCCTCCAGCTGGGCAGCAAGGAGTGAATGTTAACACAGCTAGAGTGGATTAGGCTGGTGGCCAGCTTCTTTTTTCTCTCTACATTTCAATCAAAACCTTTTACATTATTAAAGAACTAACTCTTGAATGTCATGTAAAATTTATATATCAGCTTCATACATAGCCTCATTCAGCCTCATACAGTACTGTTCTGTAGTATTTAGGGAGTAATTAACTAAAAGTAGCGACTTTTTAATAGCGTGACAGTTGCTCAGCTGTTTTAAAAGCTGTGTAGATTTTTTTTCATACTTAACATTGCAAAACGCTATGTAAATGTAAAATGCCTTTTCTTTTTATATCACGATTGCAACTTCAATGTCAGCTGTAGTTATTCACTATGAATTGTCATAGTGGGCTGCAAGCAAACACATCATACAACATGTGTGATTAATAAACAAATTACTATTATAAGGGGGGGATACTATTTTGAGTCAGTTCTTTTGATGAATACTATAAGAGACAAGTTGTTTGATTTGAATAAGTCCAAGGAATCCTTCGCTGAGCTGAATCCAGGAGAGCAGGTCACCATTACAAACACAAATGCTGAAGAACAAACGAGCTCGAATGCTTGAGCAAAACAGCACAACAAATTGCTGACAAATGGTTTATTATTCATATCAAGAGCAAACAGGATATATCACTCGGCTGAACAACATATTTTTTATCATTGTTATTTAGCATAACCTATTTTTATCATAACTAATTCTTCTCTGTACAAACACGTTTTATTTCATATAAATATATACAGTATTTAAAAAAGATATTGCCCTTCTAAATAGCTTCAGTGTAGTTAGCTACTTTTCACTAGTAGTTGTAGTGAAGGAAACTAATTTAAAAAAGTATTTAACTAGGCCTACTTTAACTGAGAAGGATCTTGTATCTTGACAGTTTTAGAGCAGCTTCCCCAAAACTGCTGTTCTGCCATTTTTGCAACAGCTGTTCCATTCAGTTCACTCAGCATCAGGTTCCACAGATTTACAAGTTGAAGGTGTTGTGTGATGCAATTTTATTGATGAGGAATCTCCCGCAGCGCTATTTTAGTATCACTGAAATACTAATGTAAGTTTATATATGTGAACCCCGAACCACAAAACCAGTCATAAGGGTCAATTCTTTCGAAATTGAAATTTATACATTATCTGAAAGCTGAACAAATAAGCTTTTTATTAATGTATAGGACAATATTTGGCCGAGATTCAACTATTTGAATATCTGGAATCTGAGGGTGCACAAAAATCTAAATATTGAGAAAATCGTCTTTAAATCTGTCCAAATGAAGTTCTTAGCAATGCATATTACTAATCAAAAATTCAGTTTTGGTATATTTACGGTTGGAAATTGACAAAATATCTTCATGGAACATGATTTTTGGCTATTGCTCCAAATACACCCCAGTGACTCCAGGGTCACATACAGTGGGTACGGAAAGTATTCAGACCCCCTTAAATTTTTCACTCTTTGTTATATTGCAGCCATTTGCTAAAATCACTTAAGTTCATTTTTTTCCTCATTAATGTACACACAGCACCCCATATTGACTGAAAAACACAGAATTGTTGACATTTTTGCAGATTTATTAAAAAAGAAAAACTGAAATATCACATGGTCCTAAGTATTCAGACCCTTTGCTTTCCGTACCTACTGTATATTTGAAATTAGTTTTTTAAATTTTTTTTATTTTAAAGTTTTCTTCATTTTATTAGTTTTTTGTGTGCATATAGTTTTTATTCATTTTTATTTTATTTATTTCAAGTTTTAAGGACATTTGACAGAACTTTGTTCATTGCATAAATATATACACTCTAAAAAATGCTGGGTTAAATACAACCCAGCACTGGGTAAAATAAGGACAAACCCAGCGAGTGGGTTGATTTCAACCAATAGTTGGGTTAAATGTTTAACCCAGCCTTCTGGGCAGTAACCCAACTGCTGGGTCAAAACAACCCAATCGCTGGGTTTGTCCTTATTTTACCCAGCGCTGGGTTGTATTTAACCCAGCATTTGAAAATCTTAAAGGAAAGATTAGTCACACCATTTTCCCATTTCCCATGCGGGGAGGATGAATAATCGTCATATCTCAGATCTCATATCGGATTTCTAGGCCAAGCTCAGATAGGTTGCAGCATCTGGCAATGCTGTGGACAAGACATCTGCTCACAGCTTTATAGAGCACGCACGCAGGGGTCTATTCATGTGACCTCTATTCATCTTATCAGCATTCAAATGTGAACACTTGTTTTGCTGAGAATGAATGTTCAGGCTGAATATTCATTCTCAGCCAGCTCCAGAGATGGATTGTTAATTATTTTCTGTACTATGTTCCTTCTCCTGCAGGCATCTACTGCTGCGGGTTGCTGAGCACCAGGAAGAGCGATTGTACAGGTCTTCCTCAGTCTATGCTGATCAATACCGAGGCTCCACAGCAACGTGGCCAGTCTCACATTAAGATGAGAGGCAATATGTCCGTAATCAACTGGTACAACAAAGGCAACTTCAGGTTCCTCACTAACGCCTACTCTCCCACTAAAGAAGGTAAGAAATAAAATAAAAGGAAACTTGCAAACTACAAATGACACTCGCAAGCTGCATCAAAGCACCTCCCAGAGAGCGTTTTCACTGTAGCAGTACAAGCTTAGATTGGTTTTAAAAAAATGTTTGTGGATTAAATGGATATTGTGCACATCATAGGATTATAAAAGGCAAAGCCTCGTCGAATTGCATTGGTCTTCACTTTTATTTGATAAGCTTTGATCCATTCTGACAGCAGCTTCACATGAGAAATGTTAGCACTGATACAAGGCATTTTCATTAGAGAGAGATATAAAGCATTGAGCTGCGTCAATATATATTTTATCACTTCAATCATCTTATTCTTTTTTTCTTTCTATTACAATCCTATCAAAAAGCAAATATTTGCATGGAGTGTTCAAAGCACTTCACATTCACATAAGGTATATCTAGCTATATCTACATGGTAAACAAATAGCATTGCTCCTGGTTTATGGCAAAAGGGAGTTTAAATTACGACGTATATTTCATTCTCTGAAATCTGAAATAATCTGTTTATATGGTAAAAGCTTTTTCTGCTTCTCTTTGAGAGCAGGTGTTGCTTTCGATTACTGGGGCTAAACCGTTTCAATGAAAACTCAGTGCTAAAGCTCTGCCAAGTTTTCTATACATAACCTGAAGTATATCATCCCACCGGTATTCAGCCTCAACTTTTAGACATTTTGTAAGTCCACAGTCTAGAAAAATTCTTTCAGTGCTTTTCCCCATAGTCTTTAGGACTCTGAATAACCCATTTTAATTTTCCAAAAGCGCCAGCATTGTAATTTACATGCCACAAGCACTCATGAGGAAGGCAGTAGATTGTGCTCTAATGAGCAGTAGATTACTACTGAATGCAACAGATGGCAATTAATTGTACGCTCACAATATCAGAGGGTTCATAATGGTACAGATATAATGACTGGAACTTCTTACTGATTATGTTTCAGTGACATCATGTTTTTGATTGTAATTTAATTACATGTGACTCAGATTAAAATTTTAGAAGGTGATGCATGGGTTATATGATCAGTAATTACACAGATAGGACATCTACCAAGGTTGTGTGCCATTCAAAATTGAACAGAGAATGCCTTTTATTTTCTAATCCAGTTCCAGAATTTGAACTGAGGTTGCACATGGAATGCATAAAATGTTGAATTGATAAAACCTTGTTTGGAATTTTAACAAAACTTGGTTTGTAAAGCCGAAACTGCACGATAAATAAAGTTATTATCTCCCAAAAGAAATGATAAACTCTGAACAGCCTAAATAAGTCATGAGTAATTTGAATCCCACTCACGGGGTAAAACATTTGCATCATGCCCGCCTATGTTCTACGTTGGCTGTCCGCGAACAACTTGACCCACCCTCAAACATTGTATCTTGTTCGTGTGGTAAACATCATGACGAGAAGACATAGTGAAAGTAAATTCGTTTGCTGCAAAGAATCAGTGGTTAAAATAAATTTTTCTATTGTACAACAGCAGTACAACCCCAATCTTTTTTTGAATTCCCATCATTTTACTGACGACTGCTTCTCTAATCTCAGACAGTCCAACACGTGATTCACAAAATGCTTGCTCTTGAAAGATTGCTCAGTACCCAGATTATTTGAACTAGCTGGCTCCACTGAATCATAACCTGTAAGTATGATATATAATAGATGTTTATATTTTCTATAGAGCGTTTAAAATACAGAACTATTGCAATAGGTGCATTGTTACCAACACGCACTGTACTCGATAGACCAATCAAAACAGACTGGGCCACCAGACCAATCAGAGCAGAGTAGGCTCATGGAAAGGAGGGGTTTAGAGAGACTGAATCTTAGAACTGCTTCGAACGAATCGTTTGAGAATCGTTGGAAAATGAGCTGATATTTGAGAAAACAAATGCGTATTTTGCATGCATGTAGGAGACTCCCAAAACAATATTATGAACCTTAAAAATAGCGTAATAGGGGCACTTTAAAATCTATATTTATGCTTATGATCGGTAAAAGCATGATTTATGTTACTAACAAACAAGAAGATCTCATTGCTTAAGGTGCAGCAGAAAACTGAACAGTCCTTCCTTACTGTCAGATATTAAATCCTCTTGTCTGCTGACTGTGATTGACATTTCTGCCCGGATTGTCCTAGGGGTGATCATTAAGAGGAAGAGTGGAGAAATCCCATGTCCCCTTGCTGTGGAGGCCTTTGCTGCACACCTGAGTTACATCTGCAAATACGATGACAAGTACAGCAAGTGAGTTTGTCCAATTAAGTCTGTTTTACAATGACACTTTAGGACATATGCATGCATTTTATAGTTCACTCAACTCATGTGTTTCCTACTAGGTACTTCATTTTCCACAAGCCTAATAAGACCTGGCAGCAGGTGTTTTGGCTGACCATCAGCATCGCCATCAACAATGCCTATATTCTTTACAAGATGTCAGACGCCTACCACGTCAAACGCTACAGCCGGGCACAGTTCGGCGAGAGGCTGGTCAAGGAGCTTCTGGATATGGACGACTGCTCACCCACTCAGTGAAAGAAACCGCATGCTGTCTCTAACCCCCCCCCGTGACAACCCACTCATACTAACATACTCAAATACACTAGCATTCTGCACTTCAGGGTCATTTTGAACAAACAAGCCCTATAAATAACGCAAAATGTGTGCCAAGTTTGGCTGAAAAGGGACGTTTTCCATCTAAACTCACATTTAACACCCCATTTGGCCATTTGATACTACAGGACTGATGTACATACGTCACTGTAACACTTGCTGCATGAGAAACACGAAAACGTGCCCTTTGTAGATGTGCAATGATTTTTATCCATAGAGTTCCAGTAATAGTGTTGACGTAGTTTTGAACCCTGAGGTACATGTTTTGTAAATTCTCTGTTTGTGAGCAGCATATCCAACATTCAGCACTGATAAATATACTGTATATACTCTGTGATTGAGGTGTTTTATCAGCAAAACCAGAATGTAATGCAATTCACACGTTAGATCACAGAACATCGTAGATGTTGTCCCAAATACCTGGGCTTTTTTCTATTTTATATCACTTAATATTTATGATCTTTACAACTCTTTTTTTAAAAAGGCAGCAACATTAGTGACGCAGATTATGTATAATGCCACACAGGAGGTGAAATGTGGCAAAACTACTATGCTTTCCCAATCTTTTTTGCACTCGGAAGTAGCGGTCAGGATTCGCAAAAGTCTAATGATCCCAAATTAGATTTTAACATAACTAACTCCTTTGTCTGCCTTTCATTAATATCCATATCGTTTTGTCAATTAAATTATTATAATGAATATACAGTAGGAAAAAGGCCCGATATACAGTAGTATACCAAAAATAATGTAAATATTATTTCTAATAATTTATTTATATATTTTTATTATGTGTAATTTAAACTGATTATCTAGGGGCACTGATGTATTTGCAAATGAATCAAAAAAAAAAAAAAAGAATGAAATTGCAAAAGACTTTAAATAGAATGTCTATCTACCTGTAAGTGGGTGGATTTATGTGGTCGTTCACTGTTCCAGAATCCTATCAAAAGATCAATTCTCCATGTTGCTATATTGTAACCATAGTAATGCCGGTACAATCGCAGCCCATGGCATAATTCATCCCTTCAAAGAACCGAAGCAGATTCATTTCCCTCAGGTAATTTAGTCAAACATCTCCCACTGTATCACTGTGTTATATTCATGACCACTGCAAGGGACAGATGTATTGTGAGTGAATTTGTCTCAGATTTACCAGATATGCCATCACCTGCTGTTTTTCTTTGTACTGAGTGAAACGCTGCATACCAACAAACCAATTAGGATGTTTACCACTTAAAACATTCTTTTAAAGCTTCATAATCAGTCTATACAAAAAGTCTACTTGGTAATGTCAGCTGTAGTTATTCACAATATATATATACGCCATATTTTATACCTGCATCTCTTTTAAATCAAGACAAAAGCAATGTTGTATTATATAGGTGTGCTCATAAACATGATTGTTTTGTTATTTTTGTCATGAATGTTGAAAACATTTGATTTCACTTCATTGTAATATTTTTGTACTACTAACCTTATCTACATATTCAGTATACTAACAAATACACTTCAGGCGATATCTGCCACCTATGCTTATCTAATATAAATGGCAACAGATGATTTTGAGATTGTATATCCATGTTTTTCAGAGCATCCTTTGGGTTCAATCTGCACTTCAGTGGGAATTATTTAATTATTTTAATCAGGCAGACAGTGAACTGTAATGGCGTTAGAGAGGTGTTTGACCTTATCTAGGGTGACCTCAGGGTTTTGTAACTACAACATCTGTAGTGCAATATAACGTGGGAGATCGGACCGGGTGCTATGAACATCTCTGCCAAGAACATAACCTGTAAGCCAGAAAATGGTCGGCATGACCAAGACTTTTAATTAAAGCTCTTGCTGGTGTAGAACATTAGAATAAAACCGTTCCAATAAACAAAGTTTCTGCTTTTGCACTGGCCGCTAACATTGTAGGATATACTTCAGGGCCAGCTTCGTGTGGCATGATAGCAGGAAAAAACAAACTGTCCTTTTAATAACAACACAGCTACGACAACTATATAATCTCATTTACTGGACCAAATTCCTCAATATCTGGTCAATTTAACAAGAACCCAGTGTTGGACATGTATCTATTTCATGTATGAATGTTGTGAATGTGCCGTGTCTTGCTGTAATAATGCTTGGTGTTCCTTCAATTTGTCTTCTCACTGTGAATGTTGAAATGATTCAGCTGTATGTGAGAGTATCTGTGTTATGTGTAATGTTCACCCTCACTGTATGTCCAGTTATCAAACTGACCTGTGCTTCACCTCCCTGCCTCTATGTGAGTTTACACCAATTTGCACACTAATAAATGTTGTTTATACATACTTTTTTCCCTACAGTAATTGGTTGCAACGTTCATTGCACTATTCCTAGAATCTCACAGACTTTTCCAGGTCACATTTTCCATTAAATGTAAAAACTGATAAATATAGAAATAAATGAATAATGTTATAGTATTAATTAATAAATGTAATATTAATAATATATTCATGAATTAATAATAATGTAAATAAATATTAAATTAAAAATTTAATTACAGAATTAAGTACTATTAGAATATTATTACCTTATTACTTTTTTCTTTGCATTGACATTTTCAGGACATGTATGCACATTCTGTCCCCAAATTCTCATTACAGTAAAGCTGTAAATTAAAATTTATATATATATATATATATATATATATATACAGTCATAGCCAAAAATATCGGCACCCTTGGTAAATATGATCAAAGAAGACTGTGAAAATTAATCTGCATTGTTAATCCTTTTGATCTTTTATTTAAAAAAATCACAAACATCTAACCTTTCATTGGAGAATAAGAATTTAAAATGGAAGCAAATATCATTATGAAGTAAATGTTTTTATCTAATACACATTGGCCACAATTAACGGCACCCTTTTATTCAATACTTTTTGAAACCTCCATTTGCCAGTTTAACAGCTCTAAGTTTTCTCCTATAATGCCTGATGAGGTTAGAGAACTCCTGACAAGAGATCAGAGACCATTCCTTCATCCAGAATAACTCCAGACCCTTTAGATTCCCAGCTCCATGTTGGTGCTTCTTCTCTTCAGTTCACCCCACTCATTTTCTATAGGGTTCAGATCAGAGGACTGGAACGGCCAGCAGAAGCTTGGTTTTGTGCTCAGTGACCCATTTTTGTGGTGTTTTTGCGGTTTGTGTTTGGATTATTGTACAGTTGGAAGATCCAAACATGGCCCATTATAAGATTTCTAACAGAGTCAGTCACTTATTTTTTTTATCTGTTGGTATTTGATAGAATCCATGATGCCATGTGTCTAAACAAGATGTCCAGGACCTCCAGCAGAAATATAGGCCCACAACATAAAACATAAAGCAGTATATTTCATTGTACACACGGGGTACTTTTTATCCCTGTGTTCACCAAATCCATCTTGAGTGTTTGCTACTAAAAAGCTCATTTTTTTGTTTCATCTGACCACAGAAGCCAGTCCCATTTGAAGTTCCAGTCGTGTCTGATAACTGAATATGCTGGAGTTTGTTTTTGGAGGAGCTAGGAGAATTTTTCTTGAAACCCTCTTAAACAACATGTGGTGATGTAGGTGCTGGTTGACATTTTTTTTTTTTTAGGTTTTCTGACCCCGAGACTCAACTGTTTTCTGCAATTCTCCAGCTGTGGTCCTTTGAGAGTCTTTAGCCACTCAAACTCTCCTCCTCACCGTGGGACGTTAGGACGATATAGACACACGGAATTCTTAATTATTGCCCTGATGGTGGAAATGGGGATTTTCACTGCTCCAGCTCTTTGCTTAAGGCCACTTCACTAATGTGTGAAGCTCAATTATCTTTTTCTGCACATCAGAAATATATTCTTTGGTTTTTCTCATTGTAATGGATGATTAAGGGAATTTAGGCTTTGTTTTCCCTCCTATTTATATTTCTGTGAAACAGGAAGCTATGGCTGGATAATTTCATGTTCATAATCACCCTGGAGTGCTCAAAATTGTGAATATGAATGGGAATATACTTCAGAGATATTTTACTCCTAAGAATTTCTAGGGGTGCCGATAATTGTGTCCAACGTGTATTTGAGAAAAACATTATTTCATAATGATATTTCCCCCCATTTTAAATTCTTATCC
This sequence comes from Acrossocheilus fasciatus, assembly GCA_036784905.1. Taxonomy (NCBI): domain Eukaryota; kingdom Metazoa; phylum Chordata; class Actinopteri; order Cypriniformes; family Cyprinidae; genus Acrossocheilus; species Acrossocheilus fasciatus. The sequence continues at coordinate 16,074,885 of CM071950.1, forward strand.
AATAAAACGTTTTTTGTGAATTTTTAAAATAAAAGATCAAAAGGATTAACAACGCAGATACATTTTCACAGCCTTCTTTGATCATATTTACCAAGGGTGCCGATATTTTTGGCCATGACTGTATATATACAGTATATGTGTGTGTGTGTATATATATATATATATATATATATTAGTGCTGTCAAACGATTAATCGCGAGTAATCGCATCTAAAATAAAAAGTTTTTGTTTACATAATACTTGTATGTACACTAGGGAAAAAAATTATTTGATCCCCTGCTAATTTTGTACGTTTGCCCACTGAGGAATGATCAGTCTATAATTTTACTGGTAGGTTTATTTTAACAGTGAGAGACAGAATAACAAAAAAAAAAATCCAGAAAAACACATTTCAAAAAAAGTTATAAATTTATTTGCATTGTAATAAGTCAAATAAGTATTTGACCCCTTCTCAAAACATGACTTAGTTCTTGGTGGCAAACCCCTTGTTGGCGATCACAGAGGTCAGACGTTTCTTGTTCTTTGCACGCACCTCAGGAGGGATTTTGTCCCACTCTTCTTTGCAGATCCTCTCCAAGTCGTTAAGGTTTCGAGGCTGATGTTTGGCAACTCGAACCTTCAGCTCCCTCCACAGATTTTCTATGGGATTAAGGTCTGGAGACTGGCTAGGCCACACCAGGAACTTAATGTGCTTCTTCTTGAGCCACTCTTTTGTTGCCTTGGCCGTGTGTATTGGGTCATTGTCATGCTGGAATACCCATACACGACCCATTTTCAATGCCCTGCCCAAACACCCCCAAAGCATAATGTTTCCACCTCCATGTTTGATGGTGGGAATGGTGTTCTTGGGGTCAAAGGCAGCATTCCTCCTCCTCCAAACACAGCGAGTTGAGTTGATGCCAAAGAGCTGGCTTTTAGTCTAAACTGACCACAACACTTTCACCCAGTTCTCCTCTGAATCATTGGCAAACTTCAGACGGGTCTGTACATGTGCTTTCTTGAGCAGGGGGCCTTGCGGGTGCTGCAGGATTTCAGTCCTTCACTGCGTAGTGTGTTACCAATTGTTTTCTTGGTGACTATGGTCCCAGCTGCCTTGAGATCATTGACAAGATCCTCCCGTGTAGTTCTGGGCTGATTCCTCACTGTTCTCATGATCACTGAAACTCCACGAGGTGAGATCTTGCATGGAGCCCCAGTCCAACGGCGATTGACAGTTATTTTGTGTTTCTTCCATTTGTGAATAATCGCACCGACTGTTGTCACCTTCTCACCAAGCTGCTTGGCGATGGTCTTTTAAGCCCATTCCAGCCTTGTGTAAGTCTACAATCTTGTCCCTGACATCCTTGGACAGCTCTTTGGTCAGGGTGGAGAGTTTGGAATCTGATTGATTGATTGCTTCTGTGGACAGGTGTCTTTTATACAGGTAACAAACTGAGATTGGGAGGGCTCCCTTTAAGAGAGTGCTCCTAATCTCAGCTCTTTACCTGTGTAAAAGACACCTGGGAGCCAGAAATCTTGCTGATACCTATTTGACTCATTAAAATGCAAATCAATTTATAACTTTTTTTTAAACTCGTTTTTCTGGACATTTTTGTTGTTATTCTGTCTGTCACTGTTCAAATAAACCTACCATTAAAATTATAGACTGATCATTTCTTTGTCAGTGGGCAAACGTACAAAATCAGCAGGGGACCAAATTATCTTTTTTCCCACTGTATGCTGTGTATATGTATATATAAATACACACTTGCATGTATATTTCAGAAAAATGTTATGTTTAAATATTAAATATATTTATTTATAATAATATGAATATAAATAGACATGAAAATACATGTAAATATTTTCAAAATATATACTGTATGTGTCTATATATATATATATATATATATATATATATATATATATATATATATATATATATATATATATATATATATATATATATACATACATACATACATATACACACACACATATACACAGAACACACAAATATTATGCAAACAAAATTTTTTGTATGCCATTAATCGTTTGACAGCACAAATAAATATAAACTTGGTAGTGTTTGTACTGCATTTAATTTTCAGTATTGAAAAACAATTTCTTTTTAGTGTAATACAATAAATATAATTCACGACGGGTTTATAAGGGTTCTAGTAGATTATATTTTGATGTAAAAATATTTATTTAGTTTTGTTAATGCACCATATGTGAAAACACGTAGGACACTAGATGTATATAATTTTTTTTTATTTAAGTTAATTATTTTCCGTCATTCAAACCTTTGCAATATCTATAAAACAATGAACAATTACAAGCGCTGTACAGTTGACCAAATCACTATAACTGCAACTGAATGTGTAAATGTACATGCATGGACATACATACTGTATATACACACATATACACTATTACAACCGTTGACCCCATGCTGTTTCCTTTGCCATTTAATGCAACATCAAGATCTTCCTAAAACTGGCTTTCAAGGAAACCAGAGAGACAAAAAAAAGGTGGGGGTCACATGTCCTTCATTTACTAAAAATGAAACTGCCCTAGTCTGGAGTAGAAGTGTGTTTCCATGTTTCAGTCAAACAGCAAATGACTTTGGCACACTGTGCTATGTAAACATTCATCCAATTCAAAGATTAGCCATCATGTATTGCTCTGAATTTGGCTGAGTTCTTTAAAAAGCCCATCTTTCAAAGCCCAAACTTTACATCATATCATTGGCTTCTCCTTTTAAACTGGAGAAAGTGCAGTCCACAACTACCTCTGCTTTCCCATCCAGCAGATTCATCTGACTACAGGAACCTGTTGACGCTACAGAACGCAGACAACAAAGGCCACACAATCTCTGCCCAGACTCAGACAGAGAGTCGTCCGCATGTTTCTGTTTCAGTCTTCATACTTACTGATGGAGAACTGTTATTTATGGGACAATACAGGGTGGTGCAGATGAATCCAACATATACAAGTCTAAGATTAACATAACACTTACTGCTGATACATGAGGAGAGCTGACCGAAAGCCAGTCAGGGACTCATTTAGTCTGGATTCCCTACCCTACAATAAGTTAGTCAGAACTGCTACGGCGTTATACATGAAATGCAGGTGGGTTAAATGATTTGTTTCACATATCACAGGCTTCTTTGTCTGTTGGATTTACAGCAACACTAGTTCTGTTAAAATCAACTGAAGTACCACAATAATTCACAAGGTTTGGGTGTGAAAAATATTTCAGGGGCATGAATAAATTGCTCATTAAAAGGACAAACACAAACCGTGTTGCGTTTCTCTGTGATTTCAGACGCTTCTCTAATGCACACTTGTTTGAAAGCTGCTTAGAAATACAGTCTCACACACACACACACACACACACAAAACAAAAAACAACAACTCACATTTTCCTTACAGTATCATGGATAACAAAGGCAGTAACTTTTAAGTATGAAAAGAAGAAGGATGCTCAAGTAGTGATATAATGTGCCATGTTTGGCCAGAGCTGCTGAGGATCAAGATTCAGGACTTTAAGGAGGCAGGAAAGAAGCTTTTCCAACAGCCATGTTATGATGCCAAAGTCACAAGAAATCATGGAAGAGGAGGAGTAATACACATCCATCTTTGCTCGAATCCCAAGAAAGCAGGAGCAAAGCTTCAGATCACCCTCTGCTTGGAGTTACCAGGTTATTAACATGATTATTTTACATAATACACTTGGCGAAGAAAAAAGGCTACATAGAATTAAGAAATAAATGATTTGTGTGAAATATGTGGCTGAGAAACATTTGTTTGTGTTTGAAGACTTGTTTTAGATACTGATTTGTTAGCAGCCAGTGCTACAGTATGTGAATCCAGCAGTCACGTTCTGTACAATGTCTCGGTTCTCCTTCAGAACACACCAGGGGCCCTTACGGGAAACGGGAATCTTTACACATTGCACCTTTAACAGAAAACGACAGATTGACAATTTAATAGAAACAAGAAAACAAAAAAAACAAAAAATAATTAAAAAAAAGAGTCTCTTGATTTTCCCCGCTCTTTTTGAGTGCGCACCGTGAGCTGAAAAACACAAGGCTGCCGCTGTCCTCCACAAAGTGTGTCTGTGACGGTGCGCACACCAAACGAGTCCTCCCCTCGATCCCACAAATTAAACCAAAACCAAACCCAAACTAAAATCCAGTCCAATCACAGCGCAGGAAGGGAGCCTCCATGAAACGTCATTTACATTCAACAATATTGGTAACGTGACTAGAAAAACAAAAGAACAATGGATATCCATTGTAAAAAAAGGAGCTGGAATTCAAGAAAACGAGACACGAAAAGGCAAAAATTAAAAATAGACGAAAAATGGATCCTCTGCATTGGAAAACAAGAAAATAAAATCCCAAACATGGTTTCGATACAGTTTAGACACTTAAGATTCACTTTCCAAGAGCTGGACAACAGATGAAACAGTGAGGTATATAGTTAGATGGAAATAGTCATCATCTTGTTTGTGTTTTCATTGCCCCGTGGCCCTCGAGGACCACCAGACCGCACCGTGGCGGCCCTGAGTCTGTATCCGGGCAGCGATTATCTCTGAGGGGCGAGTGCGTGCCCAGCACGGGCTGTCCGAGGGCGAGAAGGGGAGGGCTGGGATCGGCGTGTCAAGCTACGGCTGCAGATTGAGAGTGAACTTCCACTGCTGGGTGAGCGACGGGCTGCACACTTCCACCGTCAGGCCGCCGTTCCGTGCGCTCCGGCTGTCCAGGCACAGATTGCTGCCCACATGCCGCAGTTTGGAGTTGTTGTCGATCTGCTCCCATTTCTGCAATGGAAACAATGATGGTGATGTTGAAAATCGGAGCAGTGGCGCCTCCTCCAAACCCCTGCTTTGAGCACAGCATGCTCACCTGTCTGCTGTCGTTCTCCCTGCAGCCCTGCAGTTTGATCTGTGAGGCAGCGGTGCGATCCACCACCGTCAGGCAAAGGTCCATGTGCTTGACTGATTTGTCTTTAGTCAGAGCCCATTCCTGTTCATGAGAAACAAGGTAAGCAGGGAGCATTTGCCGAAAATACACCCACATAAATCTACCCGATGAACTTAAAAAGGGGAAAAAAAACTGCTTGGTGAGAAGCTGCTATTTTCTGAAATGTACACGAGTAAGTTTAAGAAGTTTTGAGATGTTATATGACGTGATACTGTATGCTGCTGTAATCCACCCGAAAAGCATGCTGCTAATTCTTTTATAATAATGCCGTTTTTGTGAGCACAAAAGTAAAAAAAGGTGTTTAAAATGGTGAAAATAACATTAATATCTCATTTTATATTCATCTAAATTAAATAAATTAAAAAAAAATACAAATTACTTATAACACAATAAATTTGAATATCAGAATGCATGATTTTTGAAGGCTCATGTGACACTGAAAACTGAAGTCACGGCTGCTGAAGATTCAGCTTTGCCATCATAGCAATAAATTACATTTCAAAGTATATTACAATTATTTTAAAATGCAATAACATTGCACAATATTACTGTTGTACTTTTTTTGATCAAATAAATGTATATATAAATTAAATCATATATATTTAAAAAAAAAAAAAAAAAAAAGGAACAAAAGTGTGTTGATAAATCTTTCACAATTAGTTTGCATGCACCTTAATAAATCTACACCTACATGCAATCTTTATATTGTATTAAAATTTATTTATTTTTCTATACTACCACTAGCTTCACATTATTACCATTAGAGAACTAGTCACATTATTATTCTTGTCATTATACTTTTATACTTGTCATTAACTAGTCACTATATTACGTTACATTATATTATATATTTATTTTTCATATTCAAATAGACAAGTATATACAGTCAAACCAAAATTTATTCAGACACCTTCAACATTTCTCACATTATCACAGTTTATTCGCTATAGTGTAGTAAATGGTAATAAAATGTGACGAACTCAGAGTTAAACCGTGTCAGAACAAATTCATCTCGATAATGTCAGATAACTTTGATAGAAAGGTACGTAATGAATTAGGAAGAATAGCTGTCAGCTGCTAAATTTAAGTACACAATTAGATAATAGCAATTTAGGTCAACCAATTACCAAGAAATGCTTCATTTTGTTCAGTCTGTGGTGTAAAAAGATTGCATTAGATATTAAAGAAAAACATGGTCAGGTCAAAGTGTCTGAATAATTTTTGGTCCCAAATTATCATCAATTTTACTAGTAGTCCACTGTATGAAGAATTTTAGGGTATAATATGTCACAGTTAACTTTATTTTGCTATCCTCACTTACATACATGAACTATAGTGTCCTGCACCCACTAGTAAAAAAAAAAAATATATAAAAAATTATCTGGTGTCTGAATACTTTTTGGTTTGACTGTACATTTAGAAGTGTGATTAACCATTTAAATCCATCAGATTTGCACATTGTGATGATAAACACAGATTAAGTAATTCAGAAACAACCATGTGGCCCTAATTTATTTGTCACTCACCCTCCACAAGTGCATCGCTCATTTAAACTAACCCAAACTCACTGCCGAGTCATCACCCAGTGCTCTGCTGCCACACCTGACATAAGACTGTTCAGTACCTGAGAACGGATTGGTACCTGATTGCCTCCTGCATTGTGGCACTCATACACCCCCACCACGCCGTCAGCAAAGTGTCCCAGTGTGTCCAGACAGTTCTGACCCTGCTGTAGTGCTCCAAAGGCTATGTCCTGATGATCAGGGACCCTTAAAAGACAGAAACAGGAAACGAGTTAGGTACTAATTACCGGTACTCAATCTTTTGAACTGCATTCACTGGTTGTCAATTTTAATAAAAGTTCAAGTGCTTTAAATTTACATGTCTAGACTTTAATTAAAACCGCCAGAACATTTAAACATTACGTGAAAACATTAAAAGGCTCCGTTTACACTTTATCAATCATTGTGCCAAATCAAAGATTTATGCACAGAAAACCATCTGGTCAAAAAGCTCATACATACTAATGCACAAAACTTCACAGAGCACAGAATAGCAGGTGTAAATACGGTCAAAGTAATCCAACAGCTATTTTTATTACACTCAACTCAGACACTCACCGGAGCTCAGGATAGACGTTCTCCAGGTACCACTTAAAGGGTTTGCAGCCCAACCTCTTCTTCATTTCCAGCCGGCTCTGAATGCTGCAAATAATGAGGAAAAGGCAGTCATGTGGAGTTCATTTGGAGGTCTAAATGTTTCAAAACAGAGAACTTCAACTAGCCGAGTCTGAAATTAGTGGCCTCTTGTGACCCTGGCAGTGAGCAATCTTCACATGTTAAAGAAAACAAATGTCTTACTCTATTCCAAACTTTTCCTTAGCAATAATAATTGTAAATCAAGACAGATACACACTTACTTGCCATAGGGCACATTACGGGCCGAAGGCACAGCAGCATAGTAGAAGTTCTTAAAATCATCCATCCAAACCTCTGCCGCTCGCCTCGTGTTCCTACAAAGACAAACACAAGCACATGAGAGTAAATTATACATTTTATATAGAAATACTGATGCTCTGCTAATGACCATAACATATCCACTACATTATTCCTGAATCTAAGTTCAACACTAATGGACCTTCTGCAGCATGTTAACTCGGTGCTTCATTATTATGACAGAATGTCACTTTAAATTTCAACTGCACTACCTCACAACAGCTCACTGACCACCGACTGCAGTGCTGCATTCACCCACTGGGTGGAGCACACCAACCACAATAATAAAGGGCTCATGTGGTTTGAGCAATCACAAAACCAAAGCTAAATAAGTATTGTGTTTTTTAGCTACTGTAACGTTGCTCACTCTGGGAATCCAGGAATATATGTAATATCTAGCGAGATTACAACAATCCTGATTACGGTTAAGTACCCTGAAATGGTGACAAAAATAGTCTAACACACTCAAAATATAATACAATATAATGTAACATACTATACATGTAATACAACAACAATACAATACAATTTAGCAGCAATTATTTCAGTCTTCAGTGACATGATTTTTGAGAAATTATTCGAATATGCTGATTCTGCTCAAGAAGCAGTTTATTATAATCGATGTTGAAAACAGTTGTGCTACATAACATTTTTGTGCCAAACATAAGAATAGAAAGTTCAAAAGAACAGCAATAATTTGAAATTGAAATATTTTGTAACAATGCAACAGTGTTACTGTCAATTTTGATAAATCATTTTTTTATTTTTAAATTACTAATCCCAAACTTTCAAATGACAACAAGATAAATCGATGTATACCTGGCAAAGACAGTGCCGCTGCCCCCTGGGAAAGTGTATGGATGCTGTTTCCTGAAGACGTGACCCACTCGACTGCAGGGAATGATCTCCAGACTGCCTCCGCACTGCCAGACCCGGAACGAGATCTCTGAAGATTAATAAAACACACAAACAGCCAGTTCATATATGTACATTTCCAAATGGGAAAATAAGGCAAAAGGTCAAAACTCATAATTTCACCCGTTTTATATTCAAATAAACAAACAAAAAAGCACTACTTTGTGAAACGTCTTGGTCTTTGCAAACTTCACACACACACACACACACACACACACACACACACACACACACACACACACACACACACACACAAAATGCAACTTTATTCCATGCTGATGGATCATTTCTGGAGCTGTTGTAGACTTTTCCACAAGCAGCCCAGCTGAGAAAAGTGCTGTGTTTGTGGAATGAGTCAGGATTTTCTTTCAGAATCCATCCTGCCACAGACATTATGACAAAACCTGAAAAACTCTACCTCATTGAGTCTTACGCTGCAGTTTTCTATTCATGTCTTGTTGCTAATAATATAAAAAAGCAATAGTTCTTCAGTGGTGACCTAAATTGCCCCTTACATTTCTGGCTGAGTAAGGAATTCTCTCATATAATCTAATGATACAGAAGTACCATGATTTCATTTTCAGTATTCATAATATACAGAGACGCCACATAGCATTTAAACACTTATGTCACATTAACGAGACACAAATCTAGGAATTCATGGCATTAAGTTAAATTAAACCATGTGGCTTTTGCAAACAATTAATGTTGAGCCATTTTTGCATGTGAGGAACTGGTCCTAAAATAATTTTAGTGGATGTAGAAATTCACATTGCCTTCAAGCCCTCATAAATAGAACATTCAAATTACTTTAGTAGAAATAAAAATATATGCATTAGATAATTTCCCTTTCCCTTATATATATTAAATGCAATATGAGTCCAGATACTTTTTGGGGCCACTTTCTGAATAAGAAAATCTTCAGTGTAAACAAAGGACACACTGGAAGACTGAGAAGATCCACTGTCTTCTGTCAGTCAGCTCGTCTCAGCAAACCAGAAGAAATGCAGGCCATTTAGAGAAAAAGCATCCACTCACCAAGATTCTCACCGCCCCACACGTCCATCATCATGTCGTACTTGCCCAGCTCCTCAAAGTAGTTCTTGTCCATTACAAAGAGGCCACCAGCAATCATGGGAGTCCTGGACAACACAAGCAACACAACATCAAATCTTGGACTTCATAGAACTTACTTTCTATTAAATATATACCAAGTAGCTATCTGATACACTGGCGATGTGTTTTGTTTCAGTGGCCATTTGTGATTTAAAAATCTGTGCTCATTTCACTCTCCAATGCTGTGATAGAGCAATCTGATCACAGCCTCATAAACAGAGTCATTAAACAACACTGGAATCATTAAACAAGAATGAAGAGTGCTGTGTCATGAGGACTTTTACACAGCACATCCCATAAAGGCACCACACTGTTTATTATCTTAATGTACTTTTAATGTAGTCGCTGCACGGTGATTGAGATTTCACATTGCAGCAATGCACCCTCCATACAATCCCCCATTTCAGTTGCTTCACGCCTTACTTTCTCTTTTCCGCTCGCCTTTAGCTGTTAATGATTCGAGTCATTCCCTCCCTGGAGAACAGACCTTTTGCAAGCAAACAAGCAAGCAAGCAAGCACATGGGCTCCTTGGACAAACTTGTTTTGTTATTACAAGAATTTTAGGGGATTCTTTTCCCGTGTTGACAGCAGAATTAACATTTGGAAGCAGAGGCCTGTGCATTATTTTACCAATAATAATGCGGCATTTGAGAGCATAGAAGTTGGGCAAGGAAATCTTCAAAAAATAACTAGCACTGCAGCCATTAAGTCTTGTTATTGTTAACTGAAACATTTTTTTTTTTTTTTTGGTCAATGAAATAAAGCTCAAATAAATTGCATTATGAATATTAAATTAAAAACTTAAATTAAACTTAGAAATGTCAACTAAGTGAAATAAGGTTAAGCTGAAGTATAAAAAAATGCAAAAATTAAAACATTAACCTTAATAAAAATACCAAAAGCACAAATAAATTATTATAAACAAAATGAAAACTGAAAGCCTAAATCTTCAAGAACGCAGTCTTAATAAAATCAAAAACAGACTGCACTTCTGTAGCTGGAGTTCTGTTTCAAGAGAGTCTATACATTAAACAGCTGACACTGAATTAATAAGAGAACAGTGTGAGAAGAATAAAAAGTAGCCATCTGTCAATAGTCCATCACCTACTCACCGGTTCATGATCCAAAACATTTGTAATGTGGATATTTAAGAAGAGAGACTTATTCTTACTTGATGGGAGCAATGGGGTTTCCCTGCCGTGCTCGTCTTTGTTCCAGGGTCATGTAGTCCCATTTAAAAACTAGATTCCAATCAAAACCTGGATAAAGATTAGACACGTCACATTAGGGATGAAGACTGATTTTTAAATGTAGGTTCAATGCCCTGGTCAGCCATGTGTCAGGTGAGGGAATAAGGGAGCATATTACTGATTCTGATGAACTTCACTGATGAAAAGACTGAGGCTTTGTTCAGAACAGCATACTATCATGCTAATTTGACAGTATGCAGCATCTATTCTGTGCACAGCATTCAAATGTTTTCATGTGACATTTCTTTCCATGAAAAGATATTTTACACAAAACTGGATTAAAACCACATTTGCATTACCAGTAGGATAAACCATAGCTTGCCAAACAGCAAAAGAATAGTCTTAAAGTTTTAAGTAATCGTGGGGTTTAGGCTTTGGCTCTGTGTAAATGCGGTATCCTTAAAACCTTGCTGTTGGCATGTCTTATTTTACGAATGCCTCTTGTTTTCTGTCGGCTGTACACAAGAATCAACATAAAATGTGACACTTGGTAGCTTTAGATGGTGAAATAAATGCAAGGAAAAAGAAAACGATCACAATACAGTATGCAAATAAATAAGGTCGTTACATTTGGTACGTTGAACATTTCATAAAATGGAAAGGGAGAATTTCTTGTGTATACAGACACAAAATTAAAAATAGTTTTTCGGTAACTGAAATAAAGCTGATATAAATTAAATTATAAATATTATTATTATAATAAATATTTCAGACTTATGTGCACTCTAGAAGCATTATTGTGCCATCCCAAAGAGGCACAAAATCACTTTCACTGACTTTTTCATTAACTGTTCCCACCTGGTGGAATGACCTGCTCGACTCAATCCGAGCAGCTGAATCAGCCATCTTCAAGAAACGGCTAAAAACACATCTCTTCCATCTTTATTTGACCCTCTAACTCTAGTACTCTCTATTCTAATTCTATTTTATCTATCTGTCTTAAAACAAACAAACACACACCACATTTGACCCTCTATCAATTGCATATTTATTCTCTAAGTGCTAGCTTTTCTTCAAAAACTAACATTAGCTTTCTTTTTTCTATTCTATCTACTGATTTTCTTTAAAAAAAAACAAAAACAAACCTTGTTACATGTACCGCGTTAGGCTAACCAAGACTTGTCATAGCACTTTCATGTTGTTGCTCTTTTGTTGGTTTTGATTGCTTCTAATGTCCTCATTTGTAAGTCGCTTTGGATAAAAGCGTCTGCTAAACGACTAAATGTAAATATTACATAAAAACCGTAGAAATGCTGATTTGCCAATTAAGTGAAATAAGCGGAAGTACTAAAACGACTAACAAACTAAACTATACAAACAAAGCTACACAGAAGTACTCTAAATCTAATAAATATATCAATTACTAAAATTAATAAAGTAGTAAAAAAATAAATATTATAACAATAAATAAAATTAAGAATAATAAAAAATTTGAAAAATTACCACCTCACATTTCAATTTCCTTAAATATTCAGAAACAAAATCTACAATAAGTTTAAATGAAGTATGTATTTTAACTGTTTGCTGAATTGATAGCAGACATTTGTGGAGAAGTAAGAGATAAAACAAATAAAAAAAAACAGTGGGAACTGTAAATAACCATTTTTTCTGTAAATAAGCATCCTACTGTTTACAATATTTTGGTACTGCTTTACATACTACTATTTTTTTTTTTTAAGTAGCATACAGTAAATACTGTGTATTCCATAGTATTACATTCTGAACATATTCTAAAAAAAAAAAAATAAAAAGGGAAAAAGAATGCTAGATAAAATCTGGATGCCGGTTAACTAGCACACCCACAACCAAAATGTGCTGAAAAAAGCCCATATAAATAAAATGATATTTATAACACGCTGCTTTATAAAATACAGTGATACTAACATGGATAGATCCATTTCCATATTTCCCACTGCATCCAGAAACCCCAAAGCTCATAGAGGAAAAGCTATTCCACTCAGAGGTGAAGCTATTATGCCTAAAACCCCCAGACAAAAATCAATCAAATGGTTTCCATTCCAAAAGGACATTTTCTCTTTTGGAGATTCATCATGCTCTCTCACTCTTCTGCACATTGCGCTGCCTCCACAAACTCTCCCTGTATTGCTTTCACTCAAAATCTAAACATACAGTAAAGCCCTGCACATGAAATAATAAACGCCATCTGCTGTACTACCCATAAACACAGGCAAACACATCCATGAATGGATGCAATCATATCATACACATGCACACAATCCAAAGCAATAGGCTCTGAATAGTGATTGAAGTGTTGTGATGAAATAGGAGCTGATGAAAGAGATTTACCTCCTTTAAGATCTGCAGATGCCCCCACATACTGGAAATTGTCCATGTTAATGACATCTATGATGGGTGACACAACCCGACTCTTATCCTGCCGAGAACAACAAATGATGTGAAGCTGGGCTGATAGTACACTGACAGTTACAGTACAAGCATATCTCTGCAACTATGCATTGTTAAGATGTATCTGAAAAAACAATCAAATTAAACCTGAATTAAAATCACTGAAAGTCCTGACATTAAGGAATGTGCACTGCACTGCCGTTACAAATCACGGCAAATCCATCAGAAATACCTAGGGAAATCCCATTAATCTTGTGAGCTTCGCTGACACATGACTGGAGTATTTAGAGTTGAGTGCTATGAGTTAAACACTCCAGAAAAGACAGGCAATCAACTCTACGTGATAAGCGTGGAGAATTTAACACTAAATATAAATGTATTGCTTCTCAGACATCTTCCAATATTCATCATGACAATTCTGGGACACCCTGACGAATCAAATCATCTCAGCTGTGGCTTCACCTCTGAATTAACAAATTCATTTGTCACCGTGCTGTAATGTTTCCACACGGTAATTTTCATATGCATGTAGGTACAAGAAATACCATTCGTTATATTAATACATTCAAATTAAATATCCATCTTCAGTTCATTTAGTGAAATACTAAAAACGTTTTGCTGAATAAAAACAACATGCCTTGATTATTTGAAACTTTATTGTACTGTATTTTACTTCTTGACTTAAACATTTGAAACAACCAATCATTGTCATCTCAGCATAACAGAATGTCAATGTAGCTGATACTTTGAAATTCATCAATTTTTTTGATGGGCAAAAAATTTCTTAGTTAAATATGTATTTACTGTACAAAGTAAATATCTGATATCTAATTTTTTTATATTATTTTTTCTATGTGTCTAGTAATGATATTTTTTGGCAATATTCAATAAGGAAAGCCATGGTACTGACTGCTAGTAGTTCATTTTTAGGCAAATACTGATATAAAGCTGGGAGAACTCTAATTATGAATAATGATGAGTGGATGCAATAAGTGGAAAAGTGAAAAATGTCAAAAACCATTAAAAACAAATTCAGTAGGAGCTCTTGACTAGATCTACTCTCCAATTTAGGCAGAATATTTCTGCTCATGCACACATGAACATACATTTAAAATCATAATTATTTTGCTTCAATTGAAGTCCTGTGTAGAGAGGTACTTCTTCAGAAACAGGACAACGTTTAATTCCTGCTCTGTATAATAATCATGAAAAATTGCTTGGATAAATTCTGGGGGTCACTAACTCCACAGTTTGATTATGTGCTTATCTGGGTCATCCGGCTGAAAATAAAGACACCTAACAATATAAATGGGGTTATGAAACCTCTTACTACATTTATGCCTGTAATTTGTACTTTCAGTGTCTTGTACTTCTAGTTCCTGTTATTTATTTTGTGAGTCAAAAGCCTTGAGGTAATTTCAGAGTAATTACGTGTGCCTAGGGACGCAACTGAAGCAAATATTTCTTTTAGGGCAATCTGATCCAGATCCTGAACCAGAACGGACCTGCACATCCGCAATTGGGGTGTGTTTACTTGCATTCAACACACCTGTGCACACACACACTGAGGACTTATCTACATACTGTACTAGTTCCCCTCCACAATATTGTTTATGGCTTGTTTGAGAATTGTTGGCAGTTGACAGCAGGATTGGATACAAACAGGTATAAGGATATGGCACAGCAAGTAAAGTTTGTGCATGAAGACACAGCCAAAGAAAACAATAACTTCTCATCTACTCTACTCTTTTATCATCTTGGCCTGACATTTGCAATTGCAGTGAGCTGCTAAACGTCCGCTGCTGTAATGAGCATGTGTGATTATAGCCTCCAAAAGCAATGGCTAATTTGCCAAATCTGAGAACCGTAAGACCCAATGTTTTGCTGCTTGTCAGAGAAAGAAACAATAAGACAGAGAAAGAAAAACATGGCTGACCTCAGCAACCCTTTCTAGCAGGGGCTCCAACCAGTGTTCATTACACTCGCAGTGGCTGTCAAGGAAGGTTAGTACGCTGGCCGTGGCCGCATCCGCCCCTCTGACACGGGATCGCATCAAGCCTGAGAACAAACACAACACAACACACAAACACAGGATTGAGACTCAAAAGCACTGAACTACGCAGAAGGATGTTCTCCCTGTATTCTAACCTAATGAGCTACACACAGGGAACCATAATGAAAGTCCAACATACAGATGTGAAAAGTACTGGTATTTTGGGTACTTCACAAATTGGTAAAAAAAAAAAAAAAAAAGGGTTTTGGAAAAAGTAACTGGATGATGCCCGTGTATTTTTAGGTTAGTTCTCTCAAAGGGAATCTATACAAGTAGAAAAAAAAAATCACCTACTGAACATGAACACAAAATTAAGCCTTAAAAGGAAAATAGGTGAACCACTGACAGTATCAGGGTTAATGCACCATATCTAATCATGCATTGCATTTTTAATTAATTTTTTTTTTTTTTTTTTTTTTGAATACTTTATAAAGGTTGTTAGGGTACCTAAAAATAAACTTTAATTTGTTCATTGCCAGTATTGTTTGCATTATTTTATCATCATCTATTTACTTGAGGAGAAAAATAATTAAAACAATGCACAAACAACAAAAAAATGAAAATGAAAAAATAAACCAAATCCAATCAAAAAACAACAAGGTTATCACCATACCGCATGGGACGAAGTAAGCAAAGAAAACACTTTCTTCTCTCTAAAATATAATAAGAGAAAGCTCATCTAGTGGCTCATGTGGAGACCTAAAAATCAATTTTCAAGCACTGAGAAACATTAAATATTAATTAATCTGTTTGGCTCTTTATAACAAAATCTAAATGATCTTCATGAGTACAGGTTTATTATTTATTTTTTGACTCTCAAATTTAATCTAACATTAATTTACTACGAGCTTTACCAGAGAGAGTACATGTTAGTTCTTTCTTTTCTATACCATCAAGCAATTTGTGTTTCAAAAAAAGATTTTTGAAAGCAAATACAAAGAGCTTGTTTAGTTGGACTGGAATAGGATTTGAACAAAAGGCTTTGGATACGAATAAACAAACTGCAGTTTTGGCTACAGAACAACATTTTTAGCTTGACAGATATATAAAACGCCTTCCAAAAATACACTCCAGCTCGTAACAGACCATTTGCTTTTCTCTTCTTTAATTTCCTCCATATTTGCACCTATGAAGTATGCAGTGCTTTTAACGACTTCATGCTGAGGCTGGTCACAATCAGTCGCAATTGTAAAACTCCAGCTAGTTTTAATAGATGCCTAGATTTTTAATGACCAAACAAGAGCTGCTAGTAAAGGGCCACTGGTCCTTACATATTAACTAGGGTATAGTTTTGATTAACAATGTTACTGTGATTCAGAGGGTTATAAATCACTCACCCTCTCGACGATCGTTCCGTAGGACTCTGACTTTCTCGATTTTCCCAAGTAAGGCACCATCTTCAGCTGAAAGCCCAGAGAAAACATTGTGTCAGTTCAAGTGTTCAGGGCAATACATCTCTTCTATTATATATGCTGTAGCTAATATACACAGGAGGAATGTGGCAAGATGTGCCAGCAGGCAACTTGTGTCACTTTGTTAATAAGTCTACACAATTTTGTAAATGTCACCATATATTTAGAAAGGGCACATCATGCACGGCTTGCTACAAACTTCTTTTTGGTCTCGAGAAACTTTAGGGCAGGGAACTACAGGTCAATTTTTTTGAGTGCTTGCAAACAGAAACCCACCAGAAAATGATAAAAGGAATTTTTTTCCACAAAGTTACATAATGAAGAAGCCACTTCATCTCAAAGTTAAAAGAAACCACAAGGTAGGAGCATAATTTCATATTTTCTTGAAACCATAATTGACTGTGTACATTTCTTTGGTCATGCGTTACCAACTAATAAAAATTAATAGCAGACACACTGAAATGCACTAGTTTTACCTCCATCTGAATTCTCCTTGCCTACAGATGACAATTAGATTAAAAAGGGGGCACAGATACCGAACTCTCCACTACATATTGTGAAAACAAAAGCTTGAAATGAAAATGGAATGGACAGTTCTGAATGCCAAAATGCAAAAGTAGGATCACAATCACGATCACAGAAGAAAGACGAGGACTAATAAGTCCAGTGCCTGCCAGGTTCCCTGCAGCAGAGCGTCACAGAGCAGGGCAGCATTGCTTTCAGGACAGGGTTCATACAGAGTTCAGACATCTGAAGAGGTCACACTAGGGGTTTAGCATCCAAAAAACAAAAAAAGTGTAATGGGTTGGGGACTCGGGAACACGGTTGGTGCCATGATGACTCACTTTTTTTTTTTTTTTCAGTCATACAAATCTCAGTTGCACTGTTGCAGTGTTCTTCTATACGGATGTACTGCATGATTTATGTTGAGAAAACAAGAGTGTGTGATGATAAAAACTTGTTTTTCAGTCAGTGTTTTACCCTGTACATGACGAAACAGATTGTATATGATTGTGAAATGATTTATTAAGTTCTGTACCATTTAGTTTGATTGGTACCTAAAGGTCAAGACACTTACGGTTGTCACTGTAGTCGTCCACCAAGATGATCTCTTTGACCAGATGAGGAGGACTCTTCTTCAGCACACTGAAGACAGGAAGAGAGGACGAGTTGAATGCATGTTTATGAGAGAGAAAGCGATCTTAGTAGATATGTCAAAAGCAGAGGTACATTATTGTTCAAAAGTTTATAGGATAATTTTGAGGTGTTGTGAAAGAATTTAACACTTGTATGAGGTGAGGACGCATTCACATTAAAGACATTAAAATTATTATAAAAAAAATTCTTTTGAACATTATATTCAAAGAATCCTGATAAGAAAAATATTACGCAACAAGGATTTTCAGCATGTAATATTTCTTTTACTAATATTTCACAATATTACTGTTTACTGTATTTCTGATCAAATAAATACAGCCATACTGTCCCCAAACTTTGGACAGTAGTGCACTTCTGTACTTAAGTTCATATGCGAGTTAATATTCTTTATTCAACACTATAATGTAAACACAGCCTAGTAGGCAAAAATTTACAAACATTAGCAACAAAAACAAAAAACCATGCACTTCTCTTAATTTGTGCTTTATTACTGACTAAAAAAAATAACTTTAACCAATGTTTACTTGAGAAATACTCCATGTCTGTTCAATTTGTCACGTCACCGTTTAAATTTTTTATACACATATTTTAAATAAAGAAGTGTGCTCAATAATAGTTTTGCTGTATTCAAATTAGTAACAAAAATAGTGAAATTGTATTGGTAATGGCATCAAGATTTTTCTATGGTGACAATCCCACATCATGCACATGCATTAAAAATTATTATTTGACATGACGTCCCACCTGACCACAGTGCGCAGCAGGGCTGAACGGGCCTCATTGTGGAAAGTGATAACCACACTGGACGCAGGAAGATCGGTCTTCCACTGTTTGTGACGACAACTGTGAGAGAAAAAGATGCAGCATTAATATATGGGCAACCACCAGTATATTTTCTTCAGAAATCGAGTCGAGTTCATTTAATGATCAGTTGTTCAACTGACTAGTTAAAGCAATTGAAAGCCTAATGAGACTGATTTGTATTGAAGAGAAGCTCTACACAGTGAAAACCCATTGTCACACCGCTACACCTGAACACAGTCTCAAACCCTCAGTGGAACTCAAAGCCCACATTCATTTAATGCTTCTCTGACGCTGAGATGGACAGGAGGTCATGCATGCTTAAACTCTCTGGACTCGTGTCTCCAAACATGCACACACACACTATAAAGGTTTCAGCTACACACACCCACACGGTTTATATCCCGGAGGTTTTAATTTGACAGCTATGGGTTTAATCCTCCGGTTTCCTAGCACCTCTCATCGAGGATAAGATTGCACAATGCTTCCTCTGCACTGATGCCATCGATTTTGTGGCCACTGGATGCCTGGCAGGGGAATCAGGGTCAATTCCTCCTACACTGCTGTTAAACAACAGGTCAGGGTTGAGAGCCCACCATCAGAGACTCCAAACTGACTTTATCCAAGGGATGTGATTAGTGTCATCCATGACACTAATTCTACACACTTGGCATCACATTTAATAACATTACGACCAGAGAAAATCACATTCATAAAGGTGGTACATATATATTTTCCCCCAACTTTTTTTTCAGTCTTTCCATTGAATGTGTATATAGGCATTTCAACTATTTTACACTCCTTGACTTCTTGGGAATACATTAAGGGGCCAGCACACATTTCTAGCCCTGTTTGCTGGAGGTCTCGCGAGGAATAACTGTGCAGTAGGCCATTAATAGAATGGAGGCTTTGACTAGAAGACAAGCACTTTTTAGAGCATATCCCATTGGCATGCTTCCCTCCGCTGGCCTCCAACCACCCAGCATGGCACCAAATAAACTCTCAAATGCTTCCACTGTTGCAGCTCAAGTCAATAGCTAATAGAATAAATGTTCTGGTCTCAGTGTGCTGAATGCACACTTCTATGTTTTAAGATTTTGATTAGCTAATCAATATTTGTAATTAATTTAAGCAGCTGCAATTAAAGACCAATATTTGAAAAATGATGACCCCAGTAAAATAAAGATAATGTAAAAACACTGCATAATGACAACAGCATTGAATAGACAACAAAAAGGCATGGCAACTTAAAAATATATTTTTTAGAAAATGCATAATTAATTTTTATATATTTTATATCTAAAATGATGTTAATTTTACAGCATTAAAGTTTCATACATAAAATTCTATTTTGCTAATTATCGTAATATGTTTGAATAAAGAAACATTAACATGGAAAATTTCTCATTTTAGATGACATTAACGTACAGTTGCTGCGCATTAAACTTCAGTATTTGAATGATCTTTTATCTTTGAATTATCTTTCATAAATTTTACTGGAATCTTCATATTTCTCTGGAAATACATTGCATAATGACAACAGCACTGAATAGACAAAATAGCATGGCGATTTAAAAATATATGACATTAATAATTACAGAAAAAAAAAAAAAAAATTATATATATATATATATATATATATATATATATATAAATAAATAATCAATATTTATTAACTTATAAAATTACAATTTTGTTAATTTTAGTGTTATTTAAATACAAACACACTGTGATAAACTAACAGGCCTCATTTTAAATAGCATCAAATTAATTGCTGTGCTTGAGAAAAATGAAGATTCCAGTAAAATAAAGATAATTCAAATACATGGCATGACAAAAGCATAGAATAGACAACAATATGGCATGGCAAAGTAAAAAAGCAGCATTAAATTAATATTTATAAAAAAAAAATTATATAATATTTAGCAATGCACAAAATTTTTACATATACAACTATATTTCTTGCTAATGTTATAGCATTATTTAAACACGTCACAAACTATTTTTACAACAATGCTACACATTTATGAGCAGTGTAAGAAAGACACTTCACTGCAGTAATTAACTTAAAAACAATGGACTAAACGAGAAACACACCAAGTGCAGAAAGACATCATTCATTAATACATTGGCAAGCAGGTCCTTTTTGTTTTTTTTTATTAGAGCAGCGGTCCGAACACCAGACACAGGCTGCGGCCTCAGCGAGACCACAGCTACACCCGCCAAAAACATTTCCACTAAGACACGTGGCCTGCTGCCATCAGGGGTAACACAACAGAAGCAGAGTCTCTCAGGAGTAAACAAAGAGCATGTGTTCCTCATTACCAGCTTAGGTAAGCGTTTAACAAAGGGATTTAAGACTTGTACGCTTCATTCTTTCAGTTCTGGGTAAATTTACTAGAAGCTAATGGTGCAAAAACATGGAGGGCAAATTCTCCTTACTTTTGGGAAAAAATACAAAAGGTTGGCATTCCAGCAAACAAACTATAACGCTCTGACCTTTAAAAAGGTCTTGCGGCCATTTTAAACGCAAGGTTTGTGCGTCTTCTGCGCTGAACATGACTACTGCATTGGGAATGCAGCTCACACGCTGCAAGGATGGTGAAAGGGCAGCGATAAGAAGACTTACAACAAGGATAATGTCACCTGCAGCATCAGCAGCTCTCCAGGAGGGAAACTGACTGACAGATAGTGACAAGACGTTTACATGCAACTGCACAGAGGAACACTGCTCAAGCCAAACTCAGAGACAACTTCCACTGCTTATCAGAAAGAACGGACAACATGCATTTAAAAGGAGACATTGTAGCATAAACAACCGTTTTAACCAAAGAAGCGCAAACCAAATTCTTGGATATTAAAGCATTCCTTTCTGAATATGTATTATGATGAATATGCTTTTGCACATCCCATTTTAATTCTCTGTGCAATGCTGTAACTCTGCAGATACCATTAAAATGATCTAATATGACAGAACTCTTAAATTTAGAGTCTATTCTTTCTTTTTTCCATCTTGGAATTTTACTGAATTCATCTTGGTGGTCTATTTAGTCATACAATACAAGGCTTTCTGGGACTTATTATTAAGGTTTATTTGTTAACATCAATTTTTGTTAGAAATAAAAACATGTTAATCAATAGCTTCAGCCTTAGACTTAAAAATCTGTGATGGCTCTGTATATTTACTGAAAGCAGAGGCTGCAGCAGCTATCTGAGGTTATTTCTCTGAATTCTTCTCTTACCAACAGTTAATACTAATATTAAATATTATCTATCCATCTATTAAGTTGAGGTCTAGGCCAGAGGTGATGCTGCCCCCTCACAATTTAGATGCATGCTCTTTTATCATTTGACTGCACTCTGTTCCAGAAAAAAAATCCATTTTAAAAATTCACAAAATAAAACAACCAAACACACTATAATTTCAGGAAAGAACCTAATGCAGTTCAGATTACAACTAGTTTAAATAAAGGCAGAAGCTATTTACACTAACTCCACCAACCAACGTGTGATTGTGCTGGTCAACACTACAAAAGACAATCGTAATAGAACAGCTCCAGTGGTGTATATAGTAAAACAGGATTGACCCGGGTTCGAATCCACCTTTGCCAAAATTTTTTTTCCTCCCTTTTCAAATCTCAATCACATTGGAAAGGCATTTATTTTCAATAAAAATGAAGGAAATAACTGAAAAGTTTAAAAAAGTATCGGGTAGGGTTAGGGTAGATGTAGAGAGAGTTTTATTGTCCCAATGAGGTGGCATCCATTTAATAATTTGAATTAAAATTATAAATTTGCACTCAATACGTTATCGCATACTGTTTTATAATTTACTACAATACTGAGGTGCAGATAATTGCCGTTATTTGCAATAAGTGGGATAAACAGCAGAACATCCTGCTATTAACAGTGTAAATAGAATCTATGGCTATTTGCACTGCAAGTAGCATATCACTAAGAAAATAAATAGCATCTATCGCTTTTTGCCCTTAGTGTAAATAGACTACACCAAGTGAAAATAGTTGCCGCCTTAAATATTTACTTAAATACATTTCATATGTATATACTGTATACACCCACAGTTTAAAAGTTTGAGTTTAGTAAGTTTTTTTTTTTCTTTTTTCTTTTTTTTAAAGGAAATGAATATTCAGCAAGGATGCCGTAAATTCATTACAAAAAGTGATGGTAAACACAATTTTAGAAAATGTTTCTATTTCAAACAATTGCTTTTCTTTTGAACTTTCTATTCATCAAAAGAACAATGAAACAAATCACAGTTTCCACAAATATTAAGTAGTGTGTGATAAGAAAAACTATAGAAAATATTGTTACAATAGAAATATTATTTTAAACCGTAATAATATTTCAAAATATCACTGTTGTTCCTGCATGTTAAATCTTCCTGCATATGCAGCCTTGGTAAGCATAAGAGAAAAAAACAACCCAAACTTAGTAAAAGAATCAGTAAAATATCTGAACTCTTGACCTCGTGTCTGAAAGAAGAAATTTCCTCTGTCACTAATGTTTACATTATAACCCACCTTTCACGGAAGGAGATGAGAAGAGAATATGATCTGAACATCTTGCTCTTGCTCAGTTCAGGTCAGGTCACACGTGACGGTCTCCAACACACATCCATTTACAATGCGATTTGAACTCTGTCCAACCGAACCATAGTCAACAACGTTTGAGAGCCGTGCCAGTAACATCCCCAGCCAAATGACTAAAACAGACATCCAGCTGACGTGAGATTACGATGCCCAAGAATAAACATCAACCATGTACTCAACACAGTCCCCCCCCTAACACTTCACACATACAGCGGGGGCCAGATGTCTGAGACCGCTTTGAAAATATGGGACTGAAACTCATTTCAATCTGGATATAATTGAGATTTTGAAAAATGTGAAAGAAACTTTGTCAAGTAAAAAGTAGTATGCAATACTGATTTTCTAGGTCTCTACTCAAATGTCATTGATAATGTGACTTTCCGTACAGACGGTTATATGTTCTTGCTTCCATTGAAGCTCAAGATGCTCTTTGGATCACGGAGAACGTGTTTGTCAAGTTTTACACAACCTGTAGTGAACATTTGAAAGGCAAATTTTTAAAATCAAAATGCACCTTTGTCCATTATTTGCAAATATATCCAGTGTTTTCCCTTTCTAGTGTTGCATTCTCTTTCTTTTCCTTTTTAGCTCCAAAGCACACTCATGGGAGGAGGCCGGGCAGACAAAACATTTCACTGCAATTGTACAAATGTGACAAATAAAACTTTGGACCTGGAGGGTTCAGATCGATATGAAATACTGACACAAAGAGAGGAAATGGTACTGGGCAGTGCGAGCGAGAAACACATCTTAATTACACAGTCTGTGTGGCAGTCATACAACAGTGGGTCAATGTTTGCTTATGTGGCTCATGGAGACTTCGGTTGATGACTTCACGACTGCTCTGCCAGTTGCAGCGGTTGGCAGCACTGTGAGATATTCCCAAAAGCCAAGCAGACACCGGCCAAAGCACACAGTAGTTTTTTTGCAAGAAAGGGCCAGAGCTCAGACGGTTCAGAGGGATTTTGAAAGTCAGGCAGGCTTAAAAAGGTCATGCTCAAGAGAGTGAGGAAAGAAAAGATGAACAGATGTCCTTGCTGCTTGATGTATCTCCATAAACTCAACAAAGAAAAGTGGGTTCTCATCATTCAGAGATCTGTTACCGGCTTATTGATGCAAATATCGGCTGCTGGGCTTAGTGAAGCACCATAAATTAAAGCCCTGCTCCCAGAAAGCAGAATATTCAATTCAGTCCATACTCTTGACTCAGGAGCCGTCATGAACTAAAACGGCTAGAAGGCACATGACGCGCGTCTTGAAATGCATTGTTTAGGGATGCGTAAAATATCTGTTGCCAGATTTTTTTTATGTATCAGTATTGTACAATATTCATACTCATTTCCTTTATTTTTACATTCAGATCATAAAAAAAGGTAATTTATCAAATGTCAAAAGTGAAACTAAATATACAATAATATGGTACATTATAATGTTGTGATGCCTAAACTCAAAATGATTGGTTTTAGTTTTTAGTGTTTATTATTCATTTATTTGGACAAAACGGAACATTAATCACCCCTTTACAGATATTTTCACTGTAGGATACTGGATAGTATGCTTGCTCATTTTCCCAGACTGCCTTTTCCATCATCCAACACTCACTTAACATTAATACTAATGATTGTTGTTTTTGCTGTTCTTTATGTTTGTTTTATTATTGTTTTATAATTGATTTTACTCCTGTTTCAGCTTTCTAAAAGCTCTGGCACTCACATGATAATAATAGACAATCATAGCAATTAACAAAACTGACAAAGGTTTATGGTGTTGTGAATAAGTAGTAAAGACTAATTTAAAATAATAAATCTAAAAATAATACCCACTTTTTAGAGAGATTTTTCTTTTTATCGATATTAAGATTTTTTTCATGCGTCGTGGTACTCTTGTGAACACGCATCGAAAACTGACACAGAAGAGAAGAATAAAGTCATTTAGTTTTCTTTGTGCACAAAAAATATCTTCGTAGCTTCATAACGTTAAGGTTGAACCACTGATGTCACATGGACTATTTTAACGATACAGGGTCAGAAAGCTCTTGGATTTCATCAGAAATATCTTAATTTGTGCTCCAAAGATGAGCAAAGGTCTTACAGGTTTTTAACATCATGAGAGTGAATAATGAATTGTTTTTTGGTTTTTGGTGAACTATGGCTTTCACGTCGTGCCTAACAAAGCTGTTATAAATACACTGTAGACCACGGCTTCACGGGGCTTATTGCTTTTATAAAACTGTTATTCCATATATGTAGTAAGGTTTCACAAAATAAAACAGAGCAAATAATGATATTGATAAAAACATTATTCTTCCATCAATGTAGAAATGGTTGTGGTTCCAACAAAGTGGTTGCCGAGCAACACACAAATGTAAACAAAGGTGTATGTTTGTAACAGCTTCGAACTTGGCTCAACCAATCGGAATCAAGGACCAGAACAATCCGATTTATAATAAGAATTTTGAAAGTAGAATTTTAATAATCTGCCATTTATTGATTTATTGGCCATAAAATGAAAATTATCTGCTGCTTAATGGTATTAGACAATTCTAACGTTTGTGAATCCCTCTGCATTTTAAATGAGACACTGTGGGGGAAAAAATAAATAAATAAAAAAATGAACTGTGCGACATGCCACAACTGTCTAAGATGTCAATCTAACACAGGTTAATTTAGAAAAACAATCTAAAAACAGCAAAGGCGGATGCAAGAACGTGTCCTGCGTGAACGGTGAAGAGTCGCCACATTTATTTAAACCACAATCCAGTGGTAAAAGGACACTTGAATTCCTGGAGATTTTTAAATAGTAACAAACATCAAATTCTTAAACTGTACACTGACATCTAAAGGTGGGAAATGGAAGCCTTGAAGTCAGGAACTTGGAAGTGTTCAAGTGACCTGCCGTAGTAGAGTAAACAACACAGTCACGCCAACAATGAACATTCCTTCCTGTAACCACAAATCACTACAAGTTAGTGTTGTTGTTTTTTTTTTTGGTCAATATATTGCATAGGACTATTTTTAAATGTTTTTTTTGTTTTTTAATTAAGGGTCAAGTTCATCCCTGTGCAATGGGAGGGTAATTTCCTAAGAGGGCAACATCTCCCAAGCAGCCTGTTTATGTTGAGCGGAGAAGCGACAAGAGGGCTGCCCTACTCTTGACAAGTCTTCCTGCATGTCAGCAGTAAATCAGTGAGTCCGGGGAGCCCAGCCCTGCACTGCAGGCCTTCAGTGGAAACAATGGTGGAAGACAGCACTCGCTAGCCAACCTTAACAGTCTGTACCTTCACCCCACACGCTGGGCTCTTCAAACGCATGTGTCAGTCCACATGCAGGCTGTGGCAGGACCACAGACAGAGGCGATGGCTGTGAATGTTTGAGGAGCGTTTTCCTGCCCACTTTGCTTTCAATGGTTTTTTTCCATAAAGCTTTTAATAGACCAATGAATGCCATGTCCACAAGTGTTATATAACTAAAACATTATTAAACCATACTTAACCAAAGTATTAAAAATGGCAAACCCCCAAGCAACATAAATTAAAAATTCATACTGTTTTTTCAGAACTAAAGCCTTTGCTATATTTGGGACACATCTACAGAGTTTTGAAAACTCAATCTTTTTTCTTTTTTTTTTAAAACTTGCACAAATAAAATTACCACCACGTGTCCACACACAAACTCTAAATAATCTCAAAATAAATCATGCATACTAGATTCTTTTATTTTCAGTATGGCACATATTCAACTGGAAAACATCTAAAATATAAAAACACTCAATACTCTAAGGAGGTTGATTGATACTTTTCTGAAGTAATAATGTGTTTTTAAAAAGGCAATAAAGGATTGTTGTGGAGATACTAGTAAAATATGTATACTGAATGTGTTAAATGATGTTCTTGGTCTTCTGCCAGACAGAGTTTATATTGCGTGACCAAAATACCAAAGATAAAAATTCTATACATAATGCAGGTCATGACTCATCTACAAACTGAAATACACTGGGACTCTTATTTTGAAAAATCTATGGGCTACTACTTCCAGCTGCTTATAAAAATGAGGGAGACAAAATGTACACGTATTCAACCATCTATAACATTACAATATAAACACTATAACGTAAACAATGTCATAATTCATCAACAGTAGATCATGAGTAATCGCTTGGCAAAAATGCACGCTATTAATTGATTATAGAATGCACAGTGTTTTGACTTTGAACGTTCAGCGCTCACATTTATTTAATTCAATCACAGCCTTTTGAAGTTTAAATCACATTTGGCTGTGACACGAATCCTGTTTTTCCATCCCCAAATATAAGACCCCTTAAAATGATAATTAAAGACTTATGACCATAAATTCGATAAAACTGAACTAAAACATTTTTAAGAACACACTGTGATCCTACAAATATCATGCTTGAAATACCCAGAGCAATCTGTTTCTGCCTAACATCAGGTAGTTAAAAAAAGAGCACTAATTCATCATAATGTTCAAGACAGCTAATTCAGAGACAACGACTGGCTGTGGGACCAATTTATGTTCGTTTAAGCACAACCAAGCCCCCCTTGCTTTTACATCAGCCCTCTGAGATATGGGAAATACATTTCTGGTGAAGACATTTCTGTGTGAAGATATCTAGGCAGTCTGAATCACAACAAAAAGGCAGTTACATCTGGTCATTATAAAACGGCAGTAACATGAGTGTTTGATGGAAACCTCATTTTCTCACGCAATCGATACAGTCTCAGCTAAGTGCAGCTCTAATAATGTTACAGTACGTTCAGGGGACCAGATAATATTTCTAAGGATCCTGAAGCTTTTTGAAACTCGAGAGTTAAGCCATATTTGAACTCCACTAGAAAGGCAGGTTTGTGTAAAAAAATAAATAATAAAAAAAAATCAGTGGCACTACCACTGTGTGTTGCTTTTCAATGGATTTTTGATTAATAATTATTAAATCAAGTCCACTTCTAATGAGATTTTGCACAAAATAATTGTTTCGCATGACTATATTTCTCTCTCCGACTCTATAAAATGAAACAGCCTGTCTTTTACTAATTATAATAGCTTTCAAAAGTTTGGGCTCAGAAAAATTACTTTGGTTAGAAAGAAGTGAATACTTTTCATTCAGTAAGGATGCATTTGATTTGATCAAAAACAACAGTAAAAACATTTGTCACAAAGGATTTCTACTTCATATAAATGCGGTTCTTTCGAACTTTCTATTCACCAAAGAATCCTGAAAAACAAAGTTTCACATTTGTGCTGCTTAACATTGTCAAAACTGTTTTTAACATTGACAATAAGAAGAAACGTTTCTTGATCAGCAAATCAGAATGATTTACGAAGGATAATGTGACACTGGAATAATAACTGCTGAAAATTCAGCTTTGCACAGTAATAAAGGAATAAATCACATTTTAAAACAGTAATATCTCACAAAATTTTTTGCTCAAATAACTGCATCCTTAATGAGCAAAAACTTTTATATAAAAACCTTACAACCCCAAACTTTTGATTGACAGTGCACCTTTAAAACTTGTGCGCAATGCCTTCTTAACATGTAAAAAAGACTGGACTGAAATGATTATGAAACTTGTTATAAATAAAATTCAGACCGGGTAAGTTGGTGAACACTGAAGAGGCATTGTTGCAAATGTGGGTGGTCAAGCATTTTTCCAACATCAAAAAGTAGCCCAAGTTAGCTAAACTGTTTTGCTGAATTCAGAACGTCTTCTACAGTCCTTTTATCAAGAGAGAGAGAGGGGGGGAAAAGAGAGAGTAAAGTACATTAAACTGGTGATGGAAAACTTAATGTGGACATCTTACTAGGCATTTTACAACTTATAAACAATTCTTACAAATGAATCCTAAAATGCAAAGATGCAAAGCAAATCTGTCAGAACTGAATGGTTTTGCTAAACATATGCAACACATCATTTGATACAGAGAGCGGTGAGTGGCCAATTTATCAGAGGAAAAAATGAGTGCCCAGATATTCCCATTCGTGTCGTCAGCAAATATGACGTTCCTTCAGATGCCCACTCAGCAGTAAACGATTTTCCCCTGCGAGACCTTTCAGCTTAAACACAAGTGTGATTGTTACAGCCGATGAGATTCATAACACCCAAGACCACTTACTGCCTCTAAGACGACAAGCTCATTCTCCATTTAAGCTACTCCGTTATTTTCCACTTATACATTGAGCACTCTACTCATATTGTCAATCCTGCCTTGACATCTCTGACAGCCATTTAAGCCTCGAAGACAATCTGCTACTTTGCCACCTCAAGGACACTGTGGCCGACAGACAGATGAGGATGAAGTTTTGAAAGACTCACTGATTTGCTGGGGAAGTGCTTTTCATGCATTTCCCTATCATTGTGCTGTGTAAGCACCTCATCAAATGACAGGTCTCTCTTCATGAGAATCCGAAATTAATTTAGCACATTAATTTTGACTGACTTTATCACAAAGAAGCACTGACACTGTTCTTCACATTCACTATGTGTTGTAAAGTAAGGCACGCTACATAATAATTAGGCAATGGAAAAACCTTACATAGTGAGGCAAATGCTCAGTGTAACATGAACAGTCCATTATTAGTGGAAAGGGTGCTTTAATACTCAACAGAACCAAAGGAAATGGGTTTAATTAGATTTTGTGCCGAGCAGCATGAGTCTAATGTTCAGATATGTGAGTAACTTCTTTAAATAATACTTTTATTAAACTTAATTCAACTATGAAAAGTGTCACAACACATTGGAAGTGGGCTTCTTAAACTAAACTGTAACTCTACTCAAATATAAGAGAATGGAGTAAATCCTATAAAATTAGACATCAGTTTTAAAATTCAAGAGACTTTTCAAAAAATAAAAATAAAAAGATAGTCTTTTATACTGGTTTGAAATACAAGATGTGAACATCGTTGTTTGTAGCAGCATACACAACAATCTTTACTTGTATTCTCACATTAAATCCACTTTCTCACCACATTGGGTGTGCATCATTTCCTACTAATTCAACAGCCCATCGTCAATTATTCCTTACTTAATTTCAACATTTACCTATGCAAAGCATTCTAGGACCTGAAAATCCCAAACAAATAAAGATGATTCAATGTTGTCCCAATGCAAACAAATGAAGTAAACTTCTATTACACTAATTGCGCTGATTGTATGTAATGAAAAAAAGTTGAGCATTAGCTCATTTCAATGAAGTGAACTGAACAAGAAGCAAAGCTGTGTTTCTTGAGGGTTAACTGAATGGGTTGAGCTAAAAACTGGACTGGGACTTACTGGTCGTGTCTGGTGTCAGGGATACTGCGGTCCATTCTGAGTTTGTCACTCTCAACCTGGTTGAACTTGTTGCGGGCGTAGGGATCCTGCCCTGGCCTCACCACTGTAGCTCCCACGTACAGGTCCTGGTCAAAGTCCTGCCACCTAACCTTCCCTGAAAAAGTGACAAAAATGATTAAACACTGGATGTCAGACAAAAAAAAAAGATCTAGATCTTTGCAACAAAAAAAACACAAAAAAAATGAAATAAATTGTTTTTCTTGTCATTTCCATTACCAAAAGGCTGACTTTTACCCAACGTACAAATAAATCAAATACTGTGGATTGATTGCTTTAACATACTGACGGAGTAGGCTACTTTCCATTCGAACCACTCTGAAACTATCAATTTGTCAGTAAGTACATGTCCAAAGATGACTATATCACTCCAGACATCAGGCATGTCATTTACCAAAAACAAATTTCCACACTATAATAAAAACAATGAATGAATGAAATACTCCTGTTTCTTAGAAACATCTTTTTTTAGCCAAGACAAAAACCCTGAATGCACTGCTGCCCATTATTACATTATAAATCACAGTCGCCCAAAAGAACGTGAAAGGAGCTGGCTAGACATCTTTAGTTGATTACAACCCAGGTGAATCTGTCAAAGACGACATTTGCCAAATGATAATATATGAGGATATTTGCCAAATGGAGCCCTTCCATAACAGCCTGCCTTAAATGATTTCCCAACCACAAGCTTAGATTTTCCTCAACAAAAAGTGTTATTTTTCCATTTTGATGTTAGTCACATCTCACGTTAACATGTCATTGAGTTAAACGGCAGAGATGGCTACGATGATACTTAGACCTCAGAAACATGTAGCAGAATTCGATTATGTTATCTATCATTACAAAAGACCATAAGCAATTAATTTAGAAGGGCTCTGGCAAACGTCTTCTGCATTAGAATTAGGCTGACCTGAGTGAGAATTACATGCCACTGATGCCAGCGCTAACATCGATTCAAAGGCCAAGACCACTGCCACAGGAATTGTTAATGAACAAGGGACAACATTTCAAATTAGGAGCATTTCAAACCGAAAGGAAAAGTCAAACTCTTAGATAATGCTTATAAGTCTTAACCGCTTCATTATACACTACACAGTGTTTCTATTATATTAATTTCTATAAACATCTAGTAGTACCATGTAAGCTTTTAGAAAGCTTAAACTAAACATAATTATTCATTTTAATATACAACAACACAGTTACAGTGTGAACTTAACTTCAAGTAAGAGTACATTTTGTTTTGTTTTGTTTTAGTGTGTACCCTTTGTCTTTTTTAACTAGTCTACACATCCCAATGGTTCCAAACCAGAATCCTTAAGGTGAAATCAAATACTCTGAAGTACAATAACCGGTGATCATTTGTCAACATTATGAAACCCATAAATGTCCCTGAAAGGTACTAAAGAGGACTGGTGCTCAATCCTGCCAACTAATCGTGTTGAACATGCAAAGACAGCATAAAAAATTAATTCAAGCAGATGAAGAGTCTCCGTTCAAGCCATTTGGGAGAATTCAAAAGTTCAACTTTCATCAGCAAAAAAATACTGGCACTTTACCATTATGCTGCACGCTAGAATCGGGTGATTTATTTGTAAAAAGCAAGAGTCAGGTAAATCAAAACGCATAGGTGTCAACAGATAAACGTTACGCTCCATGCACAACAGTGATGTAATCTAGGATGCATAAGTTAATGAAAGCTGAGGTTAATTATCCTGAACTGCAATGCACCAAATGCACTGATCCGCCAAAGGGTGACAGCCACATTTATAACAGCACTGTCACACAATTTAAAAGTTCACCTTCTGTGATGGCTGGGACAGAACGATTAGAAAAAGGTCATCTCTATAGATCAGGCCTGTAATTTAGGTCAAAAAGATGCTCACAGAAAGCTAGAGTAAAGAATCAAAGCCTGGCATCGCCAATACAATGTACAACACCGCTGAAAGCTCAGGGAGAACACCCAGAAAAAACACAAACTCTCCTTGTGCGAGGTCGATAGCGCGTCCCACAGAAGAGGACTGTAGGGGCTGTCATCAGACTAATTAGCTGCTCAAAGGAGAACAGAGCGTCTCAGCTGCGACCTCCACACTTCACTTGACACTGCAAGATTCTAGACAAAGTGCTCTCCGACACGCAGCATGCACACACAGCCGGGGAGTGTGAACATCACCACTTTCCAGGCCGAAACACAACATGGTAACGTGATCTATTCCTCAATCCTACCCACAGTGAGCACATACTTCATGCTTGGTTGCAAAATTTAATATACAATTAATATTTCTAAAAAATTCCAGAAGTCTTTTTTATTCCAGACCTTCTTGATTTAATTGTTGCACCAAACAAGTATTCTAAATAAATATGTTGGATCATGATTTGAAGAAAAACATCTGAGAAACACTAATGTAGTGCTAGTGACTCATTCACAGAATCCAAAAGAACTTTGGATGTAATAAAAATTATACTGTTTTGGCCATGATTTCAATGCAAGTTGCAATAACGTCCCCTTATCATTTATAATTTTAATTTAGCACCACTGAATTATATACATTGTGTGTGTGTGTGTGTGTGTGTGTGTGTGTGTGTGTGTGTGTGTGTGTGTGTGTGTGTGTGTGTGTGTGTGTGTGTGCGCGCGCGCGTGTGCTGTGACTCAAAAGGTGTTTTTTTTTTTTAACAGTGCCTTTGAATCATAAACTGAACCAATCATTCAACTCACTTCCTAAGCAATTCAGCTCAGATGACTCGCTCACTCTCTCAACTACAGGTTATTGCTTGGAAATGACCCGAGAATGAAAATGCTAATTGTTTGGTTATTTGTAACCAAGTTTTTATTCCCATGTTCCTCGAAAAGAAAAATCAAACAGGAACAACATGAGGTGAGCAGATGGCAATTTTAGGCACACTATCACTTTAAATCTGTTCTCTTAATTACTACAGATGAAATCAGGTACTCCTGGGTGAGTGTTCAGCTTCGTGGAAATCTTTTGGGTGACCTAAATTACAAGAGTAACACAGGGAGACAAGGAACTACAGATGATTCCCTGAAACAGTGCCTGGGAGAACAACAGCAGACAGCAAACATATTGTAATGCATGCAACGGCACATGAATGTAATCTGATGTTTATGACAAATTTAATAGAACAGCTCTCCATGGACCCCAGTTCCACAGCAATTGCATGACATAGAAACTAATGAGCTAAATAAATAATGCATCTGCAACCTTACTACAATACTGCTTTTAAATGCAGCAAGTCTATAAAAAGCACATGTTAATATCTAAGGTTTAATGTATTAAGCAGCACAGTTTGGTTGAATCACAAAGGAGTACATTACCAAAAGGGAATAAAGTGTGAAGAAGACACGGAGTTCTTGTCTTCAGGCCAGTTATAAAGTCTCCGTCAAATCACTCTCATGCATTTTAGCTGCCCTCAAGTAAAATTTCCTACACCTACTTCTAAACCTCAGGTTAAGTTCTGTTTACGGGAGAAGAAAAACCTGATGCCCTGTTTCGCGGAAGCTGTTCATTAAAGTCCATCTTTGAGCGTTTCCCTGAGAAGAAACACTCCATTATTCATCTGGGACGGAAAAAGAAAACTTGAATTATGAGAGCGGGCTAATCCTGACATGAGCTGATTATGCACATGGGTTGTCAGGTTGGCTCTTACCTGGAGGAAGGGTCTCTAGACTGTGGGCTTTGTCATCTGCGTTGCTGTGTGATTGAATTCTGTTTGAATTAATGCCACTCCAGTCATCCTGCCAAAGAGAGGAACAGATCATGAGCATAAAGGCATATTGCATGGGTTAAAATGGCAATTGAACAACAAATGAAAGAGTAACCGGTTATGAGCAAGCAGTTACGGCTGTTGTAGCAAGTCAGTGGTGCTGCATTATATTGCCTTTAGTACCAAAGTAAAACATTCATTCATTTTTCTTCATGCAGACTCCAAGAGGACAGAAGAAGATATTTCTGCCAAATGAGTCCAAACCTAAAAACTCCAGATTACTCAAAATACAATTTATTCTATATTGAATTAGGTCCAATTTTAATAATACTGTGATGAAGACGAGGCCACCAGCTCGCCTTCGGGGAAAAATGTGAGTCCGTGAAGGGATGTAAAAATGATGGCTCACTCGAAAAAGCACTTTTGTGCAAGGTGGAATTTATTTACAGCGTCAGAAAGATTGTCCACAGTGAAGAATATATACAAGTCCACCTAAAAATGACAAAAATCCAAAGTACCAAATAAACAACAAAAGGGAAAAATAAACCAGAAAATAATCCAACACTGATATAATCAGGTAACAAATAGGTATCCACAATATATTGAAGGGGTTTGAGGTTTTTGCTTGAGGCACCGCAGTAGCACTCTTGCATCGACTTGGTAAACAAGTACTGTCTTTCTGTTTGGCCTCAGCTTATATAGGCCAAACCCTGCCCCCTTTTTTGGGCCATACCATACACAGGTAAAAATAACATTTAACATATCCACACCACATCTTTAGGTCATCTGTAGTACTTCATAATAATTACCTCCGATATATATATATATATATATATTAATAAACACATAATCCCTTAAAACATAATACATTTAACCCATCATTTCCACACTTAAATACACACTGAATCACCTATTCATATTAGGCAATGGTTTCGTCAGCTTCCGGTTGCGCTGTGCGGCGCGACCAAGCCCGTGATGTCATAATCAACCGCCACTTGTTCGTTCGATTTGGCCGGCGCGGTGTTTCCTGCCGGAAGACTGACTACGCCCACACAGACAAACATCACAGGGACGAAACGACACAACAAGTGCAATGTAAGTGTATGAATTGACCAGGAAATGGATATGAAGGGGAGAGTGCTGCAGTGGGAAAATGTCCATGTGCTATCAGGATCGCGTGTGCACCCGCTACTCCGATAGCGGCAGCGGCAGGGAGGAACAATACGGAGGATGAATGAAGTAAGTAGGCGAGTATTTATGTATGTGTGTGCGTGCATGTGTATATGTGTGTCAGTGCTGCTTCCCCAGCGGTGGCAGCTAATGTGACTTTATCACATCACCTTCCCCCTCTCCAAGCCGCGTACTGGCCGGAAACCTGGACAGGTAGTCGGCTACCACGTTGAGTCTGCCAGGTCGATGCCGTATCTTAAAGTGGTACGGCTGCAGGGCGAGGTACCATCGTGTGACTCTGGCATTGTGGTCCTTCATGGACTGGATCCAGGTTAGAGCCCGGTGGTCAGTTTCTAGATCGAACTCTCGTCCAAGGAGGTAATAGCGCAAGCTGTCCAGGGACCACTTGATGGCGAGACCTTCCTTCTCGACCGTCGAATATCTTGTCTCCCTGGGGAGTAGCTTGCGGCTGAGGTAAACAACTGGCCTCTCTTCACCTGCACTTCCCTGGGCAAGGACCGCTCCAATCCCTGTTGCGGATGCATCTACTTGCACCAGGAATCTCTGAGAGAAGTCTGGACTCTGCAGGACTGGGCTGGAGCACATCTTTTCTTTTAGGGTATTAAAAGCGGTTTCACAGTCATCGGTCCAGGGAATAGGGTTTGTCACTGTCTTGGACAGCAGGTTGGTCAGAGGAGCCGCGATGGAGGCAAAATTTGGCACAAACCTCCTGTACCAGCCCACCAGTCCTAGGAACGACCTCACTTCCTTCTTAGTTTTTGGTTGTGGGCTCCTTCGAATTGCCTCCAACTTGTCCACCTGTGGTCTCAGCTGTCCGTTGCCCAGGTGATATCCCAGGTAGTTCACCTCTTGCCTTGCCCACTCACATTTTGAAACGTTTAATGTCAATCCCGCTTCCTCTATCCTCTTAAGGGTTTGCCGGAGATGCTGAAGATGCTCTGCCCAAGAGTTGCTATGGATTACCACGTCATCCAGGTAAGCCGCAGACCAGTCTTCACAGCCTCGCAGTACCCTGTCCATCAGCCTCTGGAATGTGGCTGGTGCCCCGTGAAGGCCAAAAGGAAGGACCGTGAATTGAAATAGTCCTAAAGGTGTTCGGAATGCTGTGTAGGATCTGGACTCAGGGTTGAGGGGTACCTGCCAGTACCCCTTACACAGGTCTAGTGTGGTAATATACTGGGCTCTTCCAATCTTTTCCAGCAGATCATCCACTCTTGGCATGGGGTATGCATCAAACTTAGATTGGGCGTTGAGCTTGCGGAAGTCAATGCAGACACGCAGGGAACCGTCTTTCTTGGGTACGATCACCATTGGGCTGCTCCACTCGCTCATTGAAGGTTCGATCACTCCTAGCTCCTTCATCATCTTGATCTCCTCCTTTAAAGGTTCCACCAGCCTCTCAGGCACCCGGTAAGGACGTTGACGTGATGGTGATGGGTTGGAAAGATGGATGGTGTGATGGGTCAGCTCAGTCCGTCCAGGCCTCTGACAGAACAAAGCAGGAAACTGGCTCAGGAGGTGCTGCAGTTCTTTACTTTTGGAGTCTTCTAGGTGAGTTAAACTCACCACAGACGGCTGTCGCTTTGCATCCTCTGATTCCTCTTCCTCTTCCACATCCACCTTCCGTACCAGCAGTGATGTTTCTGGTCCCTTACCGGGTGGCACCTTCCACTCCTTCAAAAGATTCACGTGGTAGGTCTGCCTGGTCTTGCCCTTGTCCGGATGATGAACTTCGTACGTTACTGGTCCCATCTTGCGGACCACGGTGTATGGCCCCTGCCATTTAGCCAGTAGCTTGCTCGTTGAAGTTGGCAACAAGAGTAACACCTTCTGCCCAGCTTGAAACTGTCGTAGCCTGGCGTGTTGGTCATACCATCTTTTCTGCCCTTGTTGTTTTTCTTGTAGGTTCTCTTTAGCTTGCTCTCTGTACCGCCCCAATCGATCTCGCATCTCTAGCACGTACTGCACGATGCCTTTCTCCTCCTTCTTGGATGCAGGTTCCTCCTCCCAGCCTTTCTTCAGCAGGTCCAGGGGTCCTTGTACCTGCCATCCATAGAGGAGCTCGAATGGTGAGAATCCCGTTGACGCTTGGGGGACCTCCCGGTAAGCGAAGAGAACAAATGGTAGCCACTTGTCCCAGTCTCGCCCTGTGTCTGCAACGAACTTCCGAAGCATGTTCTTGAGAGTTTGGTTGAATCTCTCCACCAGACCGTCCGTCTGCGGGTGATAGGGAGTTGTTCGGATGGCGGTAATGCCCAATTGCCTATTCAGCTGCCCCATCAGCCTTGACGTGAAGTTCGTTCCCTGGTCCGTGAGTATCTCCTCAGGTATGCCGACTCTGGAGAAGAGTTGAACCAGGGCATGAATGATCTTAGGTGTGGTGATAGAACGGAGTGGGAAGGCCTCAGGATACCTTGTGGCGTAGTCGCTGACTACCAGGATGTAGCGATGTCCAGCACTGCTCTTTTCCAACGGCCCCACAATGTCCATGGCGATCCGCCTAAAAGGTGCAGAAATGACAGGAAGAGGTTGCAGGGGAGCTCTGCCCCGCTGGGACACAGCACTTGTCTTTTGGCAGATGGCACATGTATTACAGTGTGTTTGTACGTCAGTGTATAGTGTGGGCCAGTAAAATCGTGAGCTAATGCGTGCGTATGTTTTCTGTTGGCCCAGGTGGCCAGCCCATGGAACAGTGTGTGCAAGGTGCAGAACAAGAGGACGACAACAAGATGGTACAATTAAACGCATCACATCATTAGTTTGCACATACAACACATCATTCACCACTACATGTTTTTCATTGCACAGATTTGATGGTTCGTCACACTCAGCTTTGACAAATAAAGGTTTCAGAGTTTTATCTTCCCTTTGAAGTTGTGCTATGTTCCCTGGGACCTTCCAGCCATTGACTTCAAGACCCTCCCCTGAGGCCTCAGAGGCTGGGGTACCCAGGTACTTCTCAAGCCGCCGTTGGCGTCGTGACTTTTTAGGGCCTTTAGTCCCGCCCTGCAACAGACTACCATCCAAGTCTGGCAGTGGCTGCAGACCTGCCCTGGCTTGAGCTCTAGTAAAAGCAGGACATGACAAATCAACAGTGGTGGCAGTAGCAGAATGTTCAGAGTCATTGATGGTGGGTTGCAAGAGTTCATAAAGCACTGGCAAGTCTCTTCCTAGAATCATATCAGCTGGTAAATTGTCAGCTATGGCAACATTAAGTAAGTACACTTGTTCCTGTACCTCCACCATTACCTCCGCTCGGGGATACTGCTTTACGTCCCCATGCACGCATTGAACAGAGGTAGTATTCACATAATTGACATTATTTACAAAGCATGATTTCAACATTGACAGAGAACTCCCAGTGTCCAAGAGTGCTTTCAGTTCATGTCCATTAACCATCACATCATATACATTCTGACTCTCCCCCACAGAGTCAAAGTCACAGTCCCCTTCTCTAGGCACATAACAAAACCCCGTGAGTTTCGCTTTGCGAGCAGGACACACAGCTGCTTTGTGACCTGGCTGCTGGCAGTAAAAGCAAAGCAAGTCTTTGGCCATTGACTTTGGGCCTTGTGCGTTGTCAGACAGTTCAACACGACCCCTTTCAGACCCAGAGTTATGAGTAAAGCCACGTACAGTACCTTTGAGTGGTTGAGTACGAGGACCACCACGATGAGCATTGAGATACTGCTGTGCCAACTTTGCTGCCCCCCGTCCTGACCTCGGCTCGTGCTCTCTCACCCAGGTGCGTGCGTCGTAGGGTAACACCCGAAGAAGCTGTTCGAGGACGATAGCCTCGCCGATCTCCTCTTTAGAGTGCTCCTCCGGTCGCACCCAACGCTTGTACAGATTCTTTAGCCGGTGGTAAGTCTCTGTTGGTGACTCTCCAGCTGGGACCGTAGTCGATCGGAAGCGCTGACGGTAGGTCTCTGGAGAAATGTTGAATTTCTCCAGCAGTGCTTCCTTCAGGTCCTCGTAGACCTCCGCCTGCTCCTCGTCCATTGCCAGGTACGCCTCCAATGCCTGCCCTGTCAGCAACGGAACCAACCGATAGCTCCACTCCTCCTCCGGCCACCTCCAGGTCCTGGCCAGACGCTCGAACCGCCGAAGATAATTCTCGATGTCTTCCCCCTGCTGGAAGCTCGGCATCTTCGGATCAGCCCAATGCATTGGCTCTCTTGGTGCGGTGACATTCGGGGAGTCTTGGACGTAGGCTGGTCTGTGTCTGGTGGATACCTTTGGTGCTGGCGTCGGTAGCTCCATTCGGACGCTCTCCGCATCAAGCGAGGTCTCAGCAGGACGAACTGACTGCAAGATGGACTCCCGAAGACCTCGGAGCTCCCGCAGATATCGATCCTCTCTCTGCTCTTGAGCGTCGAGAAATCTGCGCATCAGGGAAAGCATTCCCTCGCCAGCTGTAGCGTCAGGAGTGACGAGCTGGGTAGGTGGTTGACTGGACTTTGGGGAAACTTTGGGAAAACTCGTGGCTCCCTCCTCATCCTCCGTAGTCTCAACCGAATTCCAAGCTGCATCCTCCTCTGACGCCACCTTCACTTGGGATCGTAAACCCGGCCTGGGTTTTCTACCTTTCGGCGCTGTCTTACGAGTAGCCATCCCACCGCTGCCACCAAATGTGATGAAGACGAGGCCACCAGCTCGCCTTCGGGGAAAAATGTGAGTCCGTGAAGGGATGTAAAAATGATGGCTCACTCGAAAAAGCACTTTTGTGCAAGGTGGAATTTATTTACAGCGTCAGAAAGATTGTCCACAGTGAAGAATATATACAAGTCCACCTAAAAATGACAAAAATCCAAAGTACCAAATAAACAACAAAAGGGAAAAATAAACCAGAAAATAATCCAACACTGATATAATCAGGTAACAAATAGGTATCCACAATATATTGAAGGGGTTTGAGGTTTTTGCTTGAGGCACCGCAGTAGCACTCTTGCATCGACTTGGTAAACAAGTACTGTCTTTCTGTTTGGCCTCAGCTTATATAGGCCAAACCCTGCCCCCTTTTTTGGGCCATACCATACACAGGTAAAAATAACATTTAACATATCCACACCACATCTTTAGGTCATCTGTAGTACTTCATAATAATTACCTCCGATATATATATATATATATATATTAATAAACACATAATCCCTTAAAACATAATACATTTAACCCATCATTTCCACACTTAAATACACACTGAATCACCTATTCATATTAGGCAATGGTTTCGTCAGCTTCCGGTTGCGCTGTGCGGCGCGACCAAGCCCGTGATGTCATAATCAACCGCCACTTGTTCGTTCGATTTGGCCGGCGCGGTGTTTCCTGCCGGAAGACTGACTACGCCCACACAGACAAACATCACAGGGACGAAACGACACAACAAGTGCAATGTAAGTGTATGAATTGACCAGGAAATGGATATGAAGGGGAGAGTGCTGCAGTGGGAAAATGTCCATGTGCTATCAGGATCGCGTGTGCACCCGCTACTCCGATAGCGGCAGCGGCAGGGAGGAACAATACGGAGGATGAATGAAGTAAGTAGGCGAGTATTTATGTATGTGTGTGCGTGCATGTGTATATGTGTGTCAGTGCTGCTTCCCCAGCGGTGGCAGCTAATGTGACTTTATCACAAATACAAAAAAAAGTTCATTTCAGTCTAGTTGCTGTAGTAACCACAGATCTCATGACCAGAAGCTTGTGCTCTGTTGCATCTCTTTTTTTCTCCTGGTGAATTTGATCATATCCACTCATTTTCTTTTAAGAGGAATTCGAACAGCAGATAATCATCTGAGGTGAAAACAACTCATTTTTTAAAAAACAAATAACAACTATAATCTGCTTTTAAAAGAACAAGTACAGATGATAACATTGGACAATTAATGCTTTAACAATTAAATGAAATTATAGTAATTGTTAAATATAAATCACATTACTCGTTAAGAGTAATTAATATTCACTAGAACAGGGAAGTCAAAAATCAATATTAAAAAGTAAAATGTAAACAATACCAAGTATTTCACAGTATTATTAGGACTAAACACCAACTACAACAATTTAGTGGCCAAATGCTGTCACAACATTCAAGCAAGATGAATAACAACAACTGTGTTTGCCTATTATGGAAATTACGGTAATCTTTGCGACAAGCAGAAAACCCGAGGCCCTGTTTTATGCAAGCTGTTCATTAAAGTCCATTTTGAGTTCTTTTTTAGACTAAAAAAAAGAGACTAGTCTTTTAGACTAGTCTGTAATCTGTCGACACAAAGTTATCAATCTCTGACTACACCACATTTTAGCAGCATGCATAACTTTGTTCAAACTTCTTTGGTTACATGCTAATAAACAATGAAGGCAGAGTATAACTTGTGTTTGCAATTTAAAGAAACTAGTCTACAAGACTAGCTGGTTTTCTATTATTATTATTTAATATTCTTATATGTATACTTCTTTTACAAGGCTCCACGGCATCTAAATTGGTACCAACTACCAAGAATCATGAAATTCCACTGGTTCCAACTACTGAAAGTTTGGCATTGTGAAAACCAAACAGACCATGAACACAAGAAGAAAGCCTGAGCAGACACTATTCCCACTAAACCAAGGCATACCACGGCCATGAGCCAACAGAAAGCTGGTGAAGATTACCCAATCTTCAGAAGGCTTTGGCATCAACAAAACAGTCAGTTCATTTCAGCTCCCTTGATAACAAATGTCGGAAAATACGGGTATTCTGTCAATAGTGTCAAGGCCAAGCCCATGAGTAACAAACAACCACACAACAAAACACAGACCTAGTAATAATTCACACCTGACCCTCTGCCAAGGTTAGCAGTAAATAAATGGGCAGTCTGGACAAGCATGGCAGATTGGGATTGCAGAGCCATTTCCAAAGCCCACTTGGACCAGCGTCTGGTCCACCAGCCCAGGAAAACATGATTCAGACCACAAATGTTCCACCGTAAAAAAATTAATAAAAATAATCACTTATGGCTATTTTATACACAACGTAATATTAAGTGTTAGTGCCTCAAATCAACATGTCAGCAAAAGGAGATCAACTATGTCGAATCTGTTAGAGCCACTGACATGGATCAATGATTTTAATATAAAACAAGTAATGTTAGAATTCCCAGCGCTATAACTCAAATCACCATGATGCCTTTGCTGAGTTTTTCAAGCAAAGACAGAGTTTTCACTGACCCAGATTATGATTCATGTTAGGGAATTCTGGCTCTTGGGTCAGCAGGGCGAGGGAGCAGGTGTGTGAGAACGATGAGAACGATGAGAACAGAGGAACGTCCTGCCAAGCTTCACGGAGCTTCCCCTCAGCAGCTGGTCGTCTTCTACAGCTCATGACCTAATACTAGCTACTGGCAACGATATGCCAGATAACCAAGTTTAGTGCTCAGAACGTGTCAAATCTGCAATCTATCTCCATTCATCGTTTCATGTTATGAGGGGTTCAGTCTTTAGTGTCCTGCTATAACTCAGGCTATATTTTTCTGGCTAAATATTCAAGGCATAGATCCTGTGATTTCTGAAACGACAACTATAAAATGCGCTTAATAAACCATTTTTTTCCAGAAACCATTTAAATAGTCTTGACCTTCATTGTGTCTGTTCAAAGAGGTTAATCATTCAATCTTCCATTGATTATAATAAAAGAAAAACATTACCCAAA
This sequence comes from Acrossocheilus fasciatus, assembly GCA_036784905.1. Lineage (NCBI taxonomy): Eukaryota > Metazoa > Chordata > Actinopteri > Cypriniformes > Cyprinidae > Acrossocheilus > Acrossocheilus fasciatus. The sequence goes on from CM071950.1 coordinate 16,117,982, forward strand.
ATGGTTACACCTGAAGTAACATCAACTTGAGATCTACAACATGGCAAAGCAATTAGTTGTCAAGTTCGTTCCATATTTTTCTGTAGTTTATACATAAAGTGAACCATTCAGTGTTACCAAGATAATAAAGAATATTTGATTGACCATTTCTCTATATGGGGAAAAATAAGAATATCAATAACTATAAACTAAAATAAGATTAAATTAGGCTCAATCAGCAACCATTCTTCATTTTTATTAAATTAAGTGTATAATTTCACATTGAGGTTTTGCTTAAATGTTAATGCTTTAATAAAAAGCGCTTTTTAAAACACTATTTTGAGGCAAATTTTCTAAACTACCTTGCATCTAAAGTATCATGCATCCTTGAAATGTGAGAAACCTTATTCATGAAAAGTGCCACTTTAGAGCTGCAAAACCGCAGGAAGATGTTGTTTCTTAAGATCTGAATACTTCTTTGGTCCATTCACTGGTTGCCATATTTAAACGCCAATCTGCTAATGACAACAAGGTCATCGCAATAAATTAAATTCAAGAACAGGAAGCATCATCAATCATTAAAACCTTATTAAAATACTTTAGGCAGAAATGAGGAGAGGATGGCATCTCGGTGAGTAACGTCTTTTACGCAAGCGACCGCTGTCATTGTCAGTTGCCAGGAACGCGTAGAAGATGCAATTCACCTCAGCACAAAATAAAAGGACTACTTTATCCCTTCATTACGGTGTGCTACAGGGTGGAACAAATGAGTTTCCACAGTGCTGTGCTACAACAGGAGCAGTGCACATACTCGCAATCCATGGTTGGGTGTCAAAACAAATCAAAAACCTTTTTCATCACAGCTCAATGCACAACGTCATACGTTTTGACAAACCCATATGTGAGGGCTAAGTTTTCAATGTTGTTCTCAATATAATGAAGACTGAGGATGTCAAGCTACACAAATGACAAAAACGCACCATAAAAGCATACCATATAATAGCCACTGCATTATGCACAGAACAAACCTTAAATTGTTATTCGTTAAAAATCTTTACATTTGGCATACAGTAGTTCTCGATAGCAAGTTCATAATAGAAGCAGCGATATCTGATTTGTGAATTAATCATGTTTATTTTCAATGTATCACTTCAATTCATTTCTGAAGTTTAGCTCAACCTAAAATTTCTCATTCATTCCTCACTCAATGACTATTATATGGCTTCAAAACACTTGGAATACAGCAAGTCAGATGGACTACTTCTACAGTTCTTCGACATGAGGTTGTGTAAATATTAATGAAAATGTTCATTTTTGGGTGAACTAATCCTTTAAATTAGTGTACGTTAGTGGCTTTAAAAATTAACAAAGGGAAAAACGAAAACTAAAAGTGTTTTCTCCTTACAAAGCAGGTTGTGTAATGGACAGATGGATGTAAATATTTGTAATGGTAGTACTGAAAGATCCAAAACACATTTGACTGCTTGATCCATCCAGCAGCTCCAGACCTAAACTGTTGTTTTTGTGGCAAAAGTGTTTGCTCTGTGTTTTCTGTCCAGCTGTGCCATTCCATCATGTGTCTGAGTGTGTATGACTTGCGTTAGACTGCCAGTTACCACCTGACACGGCAACTCCCCACAGATGGAAAAACTCAAGGCAGGTTCGGCCTCACCTACCGGCAACGGAGACAATTATTCAACCCAGTCACACCCAGAAATCAGCAGTCATGCCGTGAACTGGGGAATGAAATGAGTCACGGTCTGGCCTCCGACTCCAAGCAGGTGAAACAGAGCTTAATTAAAGATTCAATTTGATCAGTGATGGGAAACCTTCAAAGCGTTGACAGCTGAATGAAAATTATTCTAAGAGTGTTTTTATATATCCATTCACACAATCTCTTAAAGTAGGCTGGGGGGATATGGATATATTTTAAAATCATCAGCCTGCAAATTTAACCAAAATGAAAGCTGATTTAATTAGCCTTTTTTTTTTTTTCAATGACATGAAATGAATATTAGATTAAATCCATATATAGAAAATTACTTTTAAAAAAAAAAAAAAGGACAGAAAATTAATAAACAAAAGTTTAAGTTGGACAATTAGGAAAACTAGGCTAGCTTGAATTATTTTAATATAATTCAAAATCACACAAAATTACTGAATCTGGTACACATTTTCCAAATGCACTTAACTTGTTTTGTGGTAGACTGCTTCATTTTGACAACAGGCAGCACCAGAAGCAGGGTCTTATGTTATACAAACATTTCTCTATTTTCTCCATATGTATTCCAGATTTAAAAAAAAAAAAAAAACACACACAATTAAATCAAAATGTCGTGGGGGAAAAGTACAGGACTGACTGCTTAATGTCTTTCAAAAGGGAAAGAACAAAAAAGGGACAGTGTAATTAATCAAGATTCATGAATATACCCAAATTAGCCCTAAGGCTAGTTTTCATTAGCAGTCCCTTTGCCAGATGTTATCAGGCTAAAAAAAACTAGAGGAAGAATGTAACTACTAATCCCATTCAGCATCATAAATTTAATTCCTGAATTCAATATACTCCATATAAGAATCCTACGGTGAATCATCAACTCCGTAGCGTACCATCCCCATCGTCACTATTTTATATTTAATTTCACTTAATGTAATAAAGTCTTTGAGCCAATGACAAGGTATGGTATTGAATTTCACCACACAAGCACTCTGGCTCCAACAAATCTGGTACCTAAGGAGTGTTACTGCACCTTGAAATACAAACTACGTCAATGACTCCTCAATGACTCATGAATTACGTCACTTCTTTATGAACCATGCATGTCTCGTCAATTTCTAACCAAACGTTTCTTTTATCTTTAGGTGGACCTTTAAAGAAGACCAGCAGCTGTTCCCGTTCAACATGACTTATGCGTCAATCAACAGTTTCCTTCATGATGCTTTTGAAGCTCTTATTGTACATACAAGATTTTTCCATTGTGCTAATGTTGTACTGTTATAAATGCATGAAGCATAATGGTGAGAGCACTGGTCCTGTGTTTGCACACTACTTTTACTCAACTAATTATGTAACATTTGTACTAGCTCACAAGAACCTCAATTTTTTTTTATTTTGAAACCAGTCACAGAACTCTCAAGCATTTTGGATATTATACTACACAAGATAATAATAGTTCAACAGATTAATGACTAAGGCTCAGTTACAGAGTTTTGCATCATGCCAAGACAGACACAGTGATTGGGCGTATGATGGAGGTTGACACCTAAAAACAGATGTCTTTTCTCTCTTTTTCAGGTAATAAGGCTTGAGCTGCTTCGTCTGCATAGACTGTAACGTTTTTACCATCTGTATGCTAGATGTTTGGATCTGAATTTGAAACTCTAGCTCCCAAAATTTGCATCTTTGGCATGAGTCAAGCTTTCATGTTTGCTGAAGCCAACCCCACTCTTTGCATGCTGGCTGAAATGTTGGCTGGGAGCTCTAATGATTACATTGTGCTGGATTTACAACATTAGACTAGGTGTGGCGAACCTAAAGACAATAAAACAAAGAAGAAGACAGTTTAACTCATCCTTATACTCTGAAATATGCACTAACACATTATAAACTGATATATAGTTGGAACAAAGGCAACTGAAACAGTCAAGCATGTGCTGAAAGCTTCAGTCAACAACTAGAGGAGAAAGAAAAATTTGATTTATAGTTATTAACAGTAGGGATATTATTATTATTATTATTATTATTATTATTATTATTATTATTATTATTATTATTATTATTATTATTATGTGCTTTTTGGAGGGTGGGGCATGACGTTAAAAAAAAAAATTATAATTTCCTGGGGGGGGGGGGGGAATAATTTACAGAAAGATTGTTGTTTAGTGTATATCTTAATTGTTTATTATTTATTAGAAAAAAACATTACTTTAGCAAACAGCATGACTGCTTACTAATATTTTGTCTGTTTGTATACTAATAAAAGCATCTCCGCTTGCTTCAGAAAAACAAAGTAAACAAATAAACCATCTTACTAATCTACTAGTTGGTTGCTGAATGACTGGTCAACCAGAGTCCCCATCCCTAATTAGCCGGATAAGTGAGCTACAGCTCACATGTTAAGCAGAGGTAAATGACCTTGCATTCTCGCTGCTTGGTAACACTGACGGAATGAGGAAAAACCATTAGCATGCTGCCCAGTGCTGGTATAACTAATGAAGAGCACCTGGCCAGAGCACAGAGGCTTTGAAGAGCCAAAACCTCTGTTCTCCCACCCACAGACAGCTCGCTAATCAAGCCCAGCATCACAGAATTACTGCAATTACCTGCCAAGAGATCAACCACGGCACCCTGCGTGCGCTGACAGCACATGGCCACAGCCTCCTTCCCATCATCCCACTGCAGGAGAGCCACTCAGAACCTGCGAGTCGATTTGACCAAGGCCTGTCTGGTTAGTGTGGCTGAATGAACGCTAATTTTTCCACGCACAGAGCCTCCAAGAACACAAGACCCCAATTAAGTAGCTAAAATGCCATTGCTGATGAGGATTTGCACAGAGAAATCCAGACAACTCTGTTTGCTTAAGATTCAGAGCTGCTCTGTTTGCAGACCGTGAAGTGAAAGTGCTGAACTGGGAGAGTAACGTCAAATCTTACTAAAAAAGAAAATTGTCTCCACGGTGGAACAATTAGGTATCCTTCCGGAATCTTTACCGACTCGAGCCAGAATTTGACAAGACTCGCAGCATTAAATTATTCAAAGTTACATGTATGCTGGTGCAAGCCAATGAATAAAGATGTGCTGCTGGTTTAACAATAAGTGTGCTGAAGTCAGTTCATGTGTTACGAAATGTACTTGTCACAAAACAAAAAAACAAAAGCAAATAATATATTCAATATAAATAAGAATATTTGTAAAAAGTATTTTTGTGGCAGAAAGAAAACCGCTTTATTTAATCAAAAATATAGGTTTTAATACATAAATGGATGTTTTTTTTAAATTACAGTAATAGAAATCACAATAAATTATTAAATACATTTCATATTGGTTACAGCTCTGTCGACTGGCTCTGGATCATCGTCACTGTTCAGAGCTGAGTTCTTATCACAGTTGTGCCATTGAACAAAGCTGTTAACTTCAGGTTCCTGAGGGATTGGGGGGGGCGTCTCAGCAAGCGGTCTGCTGTAAATTGCTTTGGATGAAAAGAAACTGCTAAATGGAAACATCCTGCTCATTTATAGTGTTGGTTTAGGTTTCCTCTAAAGGGCATCTGTGCAATCAAAGCAAACATGCAGCTAAAAAAAATAAATGAATACTTCAAAATAAAGTTACACTGTTACATTGACTATGATTCTAGGGGCTAAAAGAAAATACAAATGCCAATCAAAGTGCCACCACTAACAAAAAACAAAAACTTACATAAACTAAAAGATGGTTGTTGGAGGACTAATCGACCGTCACGACCTATCCCTAATCCAAAACCAACAAATAAGCAAAAGAGCTTCAAACCCATCAAAAGAAAATAAGTCAAATGTATGCCAACATAATCTTTCCTCTTAGAGAAATGATCACTTCTGTTTAGCTACACTTGAATTACAGAGACATGCTACAATCAAGCTGCCAATGACTGTCAGCCTGAATTTGTTTCTGATGCATCAGCACTGGGCAGAGCTCAGTGCAAAGCCATTGACAGCAGTGCCTCTCTATTATAAGGCTGTAAAAATGGGCACGCTGGACACAGTGCTTTCATACATTTAGCCAACACAAAACAGATGCATGCATGCGAAGGAATTTTCTTAGCTAGCATTTATACAAAAACATGAGGAATCTCTCTTTCGTGGAAATAGAAACCTCAGGAACACCGAAACAAAATAAGAGCAACAATCATCTAGAAGTGTTTTATAGACAACAATCACTTTCATCAAGCAGCAAGCACATAAAGGAAAGTAGGATTATACTCGCACACAAAATTTATGACATGTTGAAGATGATACACAAGATACACAAGGCCTTTACCTTTAGCTGACTGTGGGTGAAGGTGATGCACTAATGGAGTTATGGCCAAACTGTTATTATAGCCACTACTGAAGCAGTTCAGAATCATTAAAAAGTAATTGCTGGCTATATCCTCCACAAAACCCTGCAGTCAGACACAGTCACATTTTGCCATAATGGACTGCAACCAATAACTGAACTATTGCTGCCAGCAAACACTGAAAACTGAACAAAGTTCAGGATTTACAGGGAAAAGCAACTCGGAGGAAAAAGTACCACAGACTGTTGGAAACAAGGACATATTGTTGCAAACAGCAATGATAAAACTGTCTCTTGTTCAGCAAAAAAAATCATTTAGTTTTAGAAATAACATACTAATTCACATAGAATCACTTCTCGTATCAAATCTGTCGAGCCCATTTATAGATATCTTTAATTCACTAGGAATTACCCTTTGAGACCTTTAGCAGAAAACGACATATATTCTAGCAATTCAATAATTGATACATCAAATACAGACAAAAAGTAAACGTAAAAAGAAACGCAAATAGCATGTGTTATGAAACAGGCAACAGAGATATTAGCTATTTTTGCTACATCTTCTGAAGGAAGTGTAATCTGGAGGTCCGTTCTTCATACCTCGCTTAATACATCCGAGATGATTTGATAGATGCCAGATCTTTTAATCATTATAAGTGATCTCTGGCTAATTCCGTTCTTCAAAGAGTTTTGCAGATTTGATTAAATATCTGGACTAAGCTGTCTGAGATAACTCCGTGTTGACATGTACCTTAAAAAGTCTCTTTTTTTTTTTTTTTTTAGTGTCATTAGTGTTTTATAAGTCATTATTTGAACTTGGAATCATACCATAAAATGTTTGTTTCTTTTAAGGCTTTGTGAAAACATTGCACAGGGATAGAATTCATGTATTTACAAATATTTCTCTTTTGGCCCACTTTCTGTATACCCTGATGTTTTTGGAAGCCAGCCTGAATATTATAGCAATATAATATTGATGATGATGATGATGATGATGATGATGATGCTTAGTGCTGTTAAATAAGTTATACAACAGTAAATGTATTTTTTTTTTTTTTTTTTTGTACTTTTTCCACTTTCACACATGGCCAAAGATAGATAGTTGCTATAAAAAGGGTAGTTCACAATATTAATTTTTGGTTGAACCATTGAATATTAAAAGGAACTGAAACCTGATTACCCTACATTCACAATGCATGTTAGTGTGAGTGATTAAAAATCACTTACTAGAACATCAATATGGTGATTTAAAGCATGCATTAAATCACAATTTTCACGAATAATCCCAGTCGTGATCAGCCCTAACAATTGCAAATGCTATTACCTTGTGCTTCTCTAAACGCTGCAAACTGAGCAAAACACTAGATTAGTGAAAGCGACGTCCAGTGTGCGTAAATGTAATGAAATCCAATCAGATATTTATTACAGCATTTACGTTTCAGGCGGCTCTTCTAATGGTGAATCAAACAGCCATGACTCCTCAGGGTCTTCTGCAAGCAGAGGAGGCTGTAACCATGGTTACCAAGGCCTGGACTAAAGACATGCTCCACGAAAGCATCTACACAGCGTTATTCCACCAGACTACCCACTGTTTCCAATTTCCCAATAAAAAGTCAGAGCGAGGTGCCGGAGTCGGCTGAATGTGGCAGGAGCATTAACGGCCAACCTCACTGTCACTCAAGCCTGCCCACTCATCTTTAACTGCCCTCTGAGGAAATACGAGACCAGGAGAGAAAGGGACATACAGCCTGTCTACTGGATAATGTATAACAATATACTAAAAGCTTAAAATTTTAATTATAAAACATCATTCTGGTCCTGGATGCTGATTTGTCAATAAAAAGAGGGATCCAGTTGTGCTAAAACAGTACCATAAGGTTCATTTCCCACAGGACACCAACAATGTGTCTGAAAAACGTAGCACTAATGGGACAAAATGAGTCAAAACATTCAAAGACACCTGCGAGTTTATAAAGAAAAACGGGGCAGACAGACGAAAGAACGTGTCCTGTGTGAACAGATCCTTAGTTTACAAGGATACAATAACCGGCACTTTCCACTTGCCTTAAAGAAAGAAAGAAAAAAGTCTATTTTAAGTTTCAACTCACTGAGCTATTCTCCTTTTGGTTGGAATGACAAGATGTTGAAGGACACGTTGGGAGTTTTAAGCAAACGCGCTGCCAGAGTACTCCGAGAGTACATTTACAGGCTTTTTTCCAGTCCTAGAGTCAGTTAACACTTGCTTTAAAGCCAGTGATCTCAGTGTTTTAACATACTAACATACTCAAGTTCTTCAGCCTGTAAAATAAATAAATAAATAAATAACGCAGTAATTTATTGTAATTTCTAAACCAAATGGCTTAATTTGAATGAAAGCTCAGCACCAATTTCACCTTCTGGAATATGATTCAGCTCTGGATATGATTAAACAACCAAAACATTAGCACACGGGTTACACAAGGCATAAACGAAGACCAAATAAGAGCGTGTCTGGGGAATTCACTCAAAACACTGGAAAGTCTGACTCAATAACATCGTGGAATTACATTTGCAACACCATATTTAATAAACCGATTAAAAACAAACAAATAAAGAAAAAGAAATGTATAGTATTTTACATAAAAACCCTTCATTTTGAGACTCTAACCAGGTTATGGTTAGCATGAGAAAAACAGGCTAGGCATCGCTTAACTATAAATTAAAGATGATGATGATATACACATTGACACAATATTGTTGTAAGTTCCAGGTACTTGTAGTGAACTGTAACAAATTTTTTTATATGAAGCAGTTTCAGTGGAACATGGGGAGATTTTTAAATGAGAAAAGGGCCTTAAAACAAACCTCTCAGGATCAGATTAGATTCTTTTCCAACACTTAGCCTTACTGTTCAGGGCAGGTGGGTCGTTTTTCACAAACATAACTCTATATTGTGAGCAAAATAGCAGGGCATGTCAAACAACAGCCATGATAAATCCCTTAATAGCATGTTTTATATTGTGCCTGTAAAACGGAATGTGCTTTGTCCACAAAGAGACCTTCGGCAGTGAAACGAGAGCCGCTGTTCTTCCGCAGCTGCAGCTGTAAGGTGCCACTGTAGTGTTGACAAGAACCAAAACTGCACAAACCGAGAATACAAATGTTCTGGAGTCTGTTTTCTCATTCTCTGTTCTGAATTGTGGAGGAGGAAGCGGAGAAATATGCAGTGTGATTTTTTTCCCCCTGTCCTTTACGTTTACTCCTTGTACAATATACCCCAGTGAGATCCCGGCTAAACTTTAAGGCAAACTGTGTGATATCAACAGTCTACTATATCAGACTATATCATATATCAGACTTTAGTCACGACTGACAGCGTTTGTTGCTTTTTTTTTTTTTTTTTTTTTTTTTTAAACCTCTACCTTGTCACATTCTGACATCCTCATTGACTCACAAAATTGAAATGATACTGCATAAACCCAAGAAAGCTCTTGAAAGAAATAAAAATCTTGGGAGTTGTCATGGCTGAATGAAAGGAGCATGTAAATCTCTAAACTAAAGCAATTTTAAGGCACCACATGTAAATAGAGTAATTTAACTAATAGATATCACCATACATCTCCTGTTAATAATTTGCATTAACAAGTGTAAAATTGTTTTGTATTATGGATTTTCTGAAATTATGCATTTAAATATGCAACTTACCTAATTAATTAAATATACACTAATTTGCATACAAGTCCAGAACGTAAATATGAACACTGGATAAAGCCAGGTTCATGAAATTCTTGCTTCAAAACTAAAGTTTTGCCTTCAGTACCTTGCCTTAGTGTGACATCATATAATCAAAATAACTTTTCTAATAGTTCAAAGACAGATTTTGCCCTGCGATGAAAGAAATCTCTCCTAATTTGATCAAAAATTGTGCAGCGTGCATCCGGCTTGGGACTGACTAACAGGCACAGCTGACGGTTGGAGGGCAAAACCTGTGCAGGACAAACTGTGAGAAGTCACGCTCGAGTGCAAGCAGAGCTAAGGACATTCAATGAGACAATTGTGTAGCCTTGAGCCCTCCACTGTGTTTGTCCACTGTCCAGGTCTCTAAGGTGTGAGAGGAACTGGAGGTCTGACATGCACTGCCCCAAAATGGCACAATCAGGTCAATGGCAAAGAAAAATAAACACACACACACACACACACACACACAACAGCCAGGTCTAAAAATACTGGGTATTAAGTGAAACTTTGACATTTCTGTAGCTCATGAATATCTCATTGCATTTATTTTCTCATGGGTTTATCGATCAGCAAAAATGACAAGTGGTAAAAATCATTAAGTGTGTTTATACGGAGCTCACAAACAATTTACACAAACCACACTGAGATCTTTGCTCATTACGCAGATTGCTCTAAATATCTTTACAAGGGTTCCGGCAGTAAATGCATGTCTTGTACAAATGTCCACTTGTGCTTCAAGGCCAAAAATCATAGAAAAAACTAAATGATTTTTATCTAGTTATACAGCCTCTCGATTAACTTGCAGCTCTACTTCCAAAACTCCCTAACAGATTTCTCTCATCCCTACGCCAGGGAGTTGATGTTAGAGTTTTGTATTCATGAAAGAAGCTGGGTGCACACACAGAGAAAATTACATGTAGCTCACACTCATCCCAGGGAGAATTCATAGAAACTGAGGGACTAGGAACAAAAGTACTCATGAAACCAGTTTGCAACTCAAGCATCAACTGCTGACTGAATGCTCAGAGGCCAGCTGATCATAATTACAGTTCTTCAGAGGAAACCCAAGGACGTGTAATGACAGACAGGCCAGGCCACAAATTGGCCACTCCAAAGTTCCCACAGTGCTGCTGAATCTGACGTGACACTGCTGTGAGCACCGTAACCTTTCAAGTTTGCACTTTTTCTTTAGTGCTCATCCTTTTTACTATTAAGTTTGTAAAAAAAAAAAAAACTGGGAATAATGTCAATCACACAAACGCTCATTAAAGAGCCGGTGTGGTGCAGCTTTCCAGAGTGAAGACAAGCAAAATGAGTGGTAGTGTAAATAACATATTACAATTAAAAACAAATGTCTGACAGCTAAAAAATAAAAAAAATGTGTGATGGCCCAGTGAAATGTTGGCAGTGCAAGTAAAAATCTGAAATAAAGTCATGATTGGACCAAGGGAAAAAACCTCATTGTGGAGTCCTGATTGTGCAAGCAGAATCGGGAGCTTCAGACTGATAAGCCATTGAATCACTCGGCTATTGTTCAGTTGCACGAATCACATTAATGGCTGGGGACTTACAAAGATTTCTCTCAGAAACATCTGTGAACTACAGGCCGCTGTCACCAAACATAAGCGTGATGGGTTTGACGAAAGCATTCTTGCTGGAAAGTTGGGAAGATCTGACCAGTGGCAACAGAGTTGTGTAAACAACATGTGACAGCAGACCTGATCTGTCAGAGCAGAGATGATGAAACCACACACAAACTGAGAGCACGAAGAAAAAAAGAATAACTGGTGAGAGAGCAAGAACGATCCATTTGAGCTCAAAATATGGATTGTGGGAATAATGTGGGTCAATGGGCTGGCCGTGTCGTCAGTACATCCTGTCTTAATTCACGCTGATTGCGTTGTTTTGACAAGCCAAAACAAGCCATTACACATGAAACTGCATAGTTGTCTGACATTTATTTTCATAGGCATTTCGAGTCATTTTGAAGTTAAGAACTCTTACACAAACAATTAAAAGTCAAGTCAATTTAGTTTAAAAGTTTTAAAGATTGTAAATATTGTAACAATTAGATTTTTTACATTATGTTTTTACTTTATATATTCTATTTATACATGTATATATCATTACACATTTATTTCCAAATATTTTATCATAAACAGAGCACAGGGACTGAAACTAGTCTGTTAGCTGGGTAAACCCTTCGAGTCGCGATCATGACAGCAACTAACACGAAACACATTAAGAACGCAAAACATGCTCTTGAATCTGAATTGCTTTCGTCGTAAGAGCCTCTGCTCTAAACAAAAACTTCTACACGAGTGGACGGGAGCAAACAGAAATGTGCAAAAGCCCCATGCGGTGCCTGAGATTCCTTTAGACGGGATCATTCAAACAGCTTGATACGATATGCCCGCTCACACAATAAAAAGGCAGTCATGTTTAATTAGTCTCCCTTTGCCTTGAATGCCAAACAGGTCCTCGGGGTAAAAAGAAATCCTGCTACCGCTTCAGATGGAGATCGTGATAGCATGTGATAAGTTACAGAAAGACGGCAGAGCGAGAATGCACTTCAGGCTGAAGAGCCGCTTGTGCAGTAATTTAATGTCACACTTCAAATTTCTCAGCATTGAGGGAGAGAAAACAGTCTCACACTGGAAACATTTTTTCTAGTGGGGAAGTGTGGGGTAAGATGGGTCAGGGAGTGTCTCAAACGTGTCATATGACCATATAAACATTTCAAAAGTTTGGGGATCAGTACTTTTTTTGGTCAGCAAAGAGACATTAAATTGATTAAAAGTGAAAGTAAAAACATTTATAAAATTGCATATTACATTGCTTTCTGAAGAATCATGTGACACTGAAGACTGGAGTAATGACTGCTGAAAATTTAGTTTTGACATCACAGGAATAAATTACACTTAAATATTAAGTTAAATATTATTTTTCAAAAATACTAAAATAATATATTTTTAAAGCAAATAAATGCAGCCTTGCAGCATAAGGAAACTTTTTTAAAAATTCAGATAAATGTACAGCAAAAAATAGACTAGGCCTATATGGCACTGAGCATTAGTAAATAGCTTTTATTATTATTTTTATTATTATTATTATTATTATTTCTCAAGTATTTTTTTTTTTTTAATTTAGAATGTAAAACATTGCAGGTTCAAAACTGGCACGTCTTACCCCACTTACAATAAAAGTTGGAGAAACAGTGACTGTTTGAGGGAGAAAAATAACAAATAAAATCGCTGCCAACATTGAAACGCTATGTCAATGCATGACAACCCAAACAATGCCTAGCCCAGTGAGGGAGGGCAGACAGCTGAAAATACAGGCTAAACATCCACACTTGCCTCTGTCATGCTGTGGGCAAGGGCATGACCCAGACTGACAAAAAAGCTGAGTTTCTGCATAATAGTTCTGCATAATAGCCTTGAGATCAAGGGCATGTTCCATTAACATCTCTTCCAGCTCCAGATATATTGTAATTTATACAATATTTAGTTCCAATTTTTGTTCAGAGACGGACCAGATTTAGTGCAACAGCACTGGGAGATCTTAAATTTTAGATCATTTCACTTGTCCATGTTTGTGACATTAAACCAGTCTTAAGTAGCACGGGTATATTTGTAGCAATAGCCAGCAATACATTGCAAGAGTCAAAATTATCGATTTTTCTTTTATGCCAAAAAATCATTAGGATATTAAGTAAAGACCATGTTCCATAAGATATTTTGTAAATTTCCTACTGTAAATATCTCAAAACTTCATTTTTGATTAGTAATATGCATTGCTAAGAACTTCATTTGGACAACCTTAAAGGTGATTTTCTCAATATTTTGATTTTTTTTGCAAATAGATGTATCTTGGCCAAATATTGTCCTATCCTAACGAACCATACATCAATGGAAAGCTTATTTATGCAGCTTTCAGATGATGTATGAATCTCAAAAAAACTGACCCTTATGACTGATTTTGAGGTCCATGGTCACATTTGTAAATAGTGCGGAGGCACAATCACCTATATACTTATCTTGAGAGTGGTGTCAAGGCAGAAAGGGTTAAAACATGTTGCTTGCTATGTTTTATTCTCGTTAACTCAGCCGTTAGATTAAAGGATGATTACCTCATCCGCCAGGAGAGGGGCACCCACTCTCCAAGCCTTCAGGATGGGGAAACTGTAGGCTAAAAATACATTCTTCCCATACATGGAAAAACCTTTGAGGGGTTCTGAGCAGAGTTTTTCAATTTTATGAAGACAAAAAACTGAGAAACACTTCCTAAGGTTTTGTGTTGCACACGACAACTGGTTCGTATTGTGATAATGCAATAAAAAAAAAAAAGAAGAAACCTGAGGCTGAACCTGCAAGCCAAAAATACCAACAACACTCCCTCTATCTGTGTTAAAAGCCTCCATCTAACTTCAACATTTACCATATCTGGACAAACATTTAAAAATCTATGACTTAAGGGAGGAAAATTGTACAAGTTGAAACATGAGGAAGAATGTGGCGAGTTTTGCGCATGGACACAGGTGGTGCTGCGTGTCGACGCTGGCAGCGAACAAATGGGTTAATTTGCAACAGACGTTTAGCGTTAGAAAACTGAATACAAAGTACATTTCTGCACAACAGATGCCGAACGATGACCTCCATGCAGTTTTTACAGTCTGATGTGGGAACGGTTTGGGAAGGAATATCCAGAGAGAACTAAACCTGCCATTAAACGTACCACAGAAGCGGTGTAATGTGGTACAATACCTCAATAATTCAGAACTCTAAACAACTGAAATTGATATCACATTTCACTTAATCAGATTGAGTTAAAGCCGAGTTTCCAAGACCAATATCACGTGAATCTGGAGAACACAATGAGGTTGCAAGATCACACACAATGTTTGCGGAGAGCATTTTGACCCGAAACTCATCTTCTCACCTAATTATCTGGTCAAATAGATTGAATTTTTCCTTCAGTTTAGGCTTTATTTAGCTTGATAAACAGAATATGCAGTGTCAATCATTGAGATTAAAAAATAAAAGTCACTAACGGGACATTAAATCGTTTTACAGAAAATAAATAAATGTGGCTTGATGTAAAACTTCAGTGACCAGGGACTGCCAAATTTACTGCCAAACAATGTCCCATAAATCAAAGCAGCATAAAGACAAATTGTTGTTAAGCTGCTTTTCACCCATAAAATTTTGTTATAAGAAAAATGAGCTTGACTGTGCTTAAATATACTGAAAGACCACATTTTTTAATGTCTGATGGAAAACTAATGTGGGTATAAACTGAAATGTAAAATCTCAAAGTTAAAATCATTTTTAGAACCGTTTTCCATTGAAGTCCATTATACTAAAACCATTGCCTAGGAAAACCAAAATTTCTCTCAAACTCTCTCATAACACATTTTATCTAGTGCCAAAATACAAATCCGTAATGCATAGAAAATTTTTTATTTTTTGTCAAATGTGCTAGACATTCCAGCAGTTTTGCTAACTTCTGCCATTATGCAACTTTAACCACACGTCATCTCCAAACACAGCTCATCACCTTCATAGCAGATTTCAAAGGTTAAATTGACATTAAGCTTTGTGTTTTGATTATAACATCATCCTAGCACACAAGCTTGTTTATGACAAGCCAGGTTTGAAAGGAAGTTTAGTTTCATGGTTGCTGCTTTGGTACATTAAGCAACGTTAAGCTGTTTTCTTCATAATGAGCATCTATGGGGAAGGAAACGCTTCACACCAAAATATAGTCCATGGCTTACGGTTTCATTCTTTTGGCTGTGGATAATGTTTATTACAAGTACTGTTTGAAGGAAATCTGGTTCTCCTTAGTGACTGCTTTAGTACATTAAGCCACATTAAGAGTTTTTCCACTTTAAAGTATTTTCAAATGTCCAATGGGGAGATAATGGGTAAACAAATAAAATCTCAGTGACATTATCAGGGAAATTCCATTATGGATCCCTAAGGCACTACAGAAATTTTCAAGAAGAGTCTTTTTTTTTTTTTTTTTTTAAAGTGGTTGATGTCTGATGGTACCTAAAGATCAGAGCAGCAAATGATGTAACAATGTATATTTTAAATACAATAATATTAATATTATATATTAAAATTTTGATATTAAATAAACAGAAGCACCTAAACACACCTAAATTTAGCTTTTATAATATTAAAACATTTATATATTCCTTAATTATGAATTTAAATTGACCAACTCTGATAATCTCAAGAAAGCCTAAAATCAGCTGATTGATGGGCCTGGCCAATAAACCGGACTATCACTCAAGACGGGTTACGTGACTCAAGTAGTAGACTAAACTATGATGACTGCCCTAGTTGTGTCATGTAAAGAACACCCATAAGAGATTTTGTAAACCGCCAAAAGTCCCTTGCAAAAGAAGATTAGTCCAGAAACACCTAAAAAGCTAGCGGCTAAAAACAAGCTAGTCAGTTTATATGCTCAGTGAATCTGTTGTCAATTATTGGCTTATCCGTTCAATATCCGACTGCATGCAAAGTAATTCTGTTTCAAATAACATCCCCAAATAATAAGTCAGTATATGGAGCAAATAGGCTATAACAACTTCAAACTGAACTAAACCATTTGTTCATTCCTAAACAATTATTTGGCATTTCCATAAAAGCACAACAAAGGCTAAATTAAAGTTTTGCATGTCAAAACAGGGAAAGCAATTATATTGCAGATGTGAATTTTTTTCAATGGTGAATAATCACATTTGGTTATAATGGGAAAAGTTATTACTTGAACAGAAAGCTTAAAAATGTGTTTTTGACTGGGACTTCATTCATTTCTGATTTGTGACAACAACAGTTTGAACTGAGAGGCTGCATGTTGTCCTTGGCCTGATGGTGTTTGAGCGTGATCGAATTTGCAAGGCAGTTAACGCTCTGACATCGAGGTTATGTTATGCATTTCACCCAAGAGGTTTCATTTTAGCAGAGAAGTGACATGACAAATTTCTGCTGGTAGCTTTAGCTATTTTGCATTCAAGAAAGATCACTAAAGTCACATTGCATAAACAACCGGAATAAATGCTGAATAAACTGCAAAACCTATTGCGGGGGATTTACGGTGTTAACTAAGAAATCTACATTTTGCCTGACCTGTCACCTATATTTTCCTCATTGGAAACTGTCAATAAAAGAGGTGCATTGAACTCTCTGTCATAGATATGGTGGTAATGACATTCAAAGTGTTTGTACAGTAAAATAACAGCAGTGCTGTTCGGTACTATGGAGCCAAGTGTTTTGTGTGAGACTGGGTCTTTAAAGTCTAAGGTTAAAAGATCTTAAAGAGACAGTTCACCCCCCCAAAAAAATGTAACCAACCCCACTAATTTTTATTCTACAGACAATAACAATAAAATAGCTTCTCCGTAGAGGAAAGAATGTTTGGAATGACATATGGGTGAGTAAATGAGGACAATTTTTATTTTGGGGGGGAATGAGATTTTAAGAAGCTTATCATAATGAATGAGACAGAGAGCTCTTGCCAATCTCTTGGCGAGTACAGCGCCACCAGAACCATTTTTCAGCAACGTACCCTCTATCAAGACGAAATGAAACCTGTTATGCAGAGAGTAAAATTATGCCAAACAAAATCAGGCATCCTGTCAGAGAATTAGACTACCTCTCACTGACATGCCAGCGAACTGCTCCGGAAAAGGGTGAGAAGCTGTCGACTGTGAATCTGCACTGGGCGTCCAGAAGGCCGTCACTTTGTATATGGAGACAAGTGCAAATTGGCTGCCCTGCAGGCCCGGCGTGTCAATCTACAGGCTGCTGAGATCAGTTCATCATTGCCATCGTCCTTCACCCATCTGTCTCAGACCTATGCTAAGGCTTACTTAGTAAAGCGGGAATTCTTAAAAATATTAATTACAACACTGACAAAGAGAGTACATTTCACCAGTTACACAATGACCTTTTAAGTAAGAATGCAAGAGTGATAATACAAAAACCACAAAACTGCCCACTAAGACTGATACATCGCCATGCAAAGCATCAATTTGATGATAATCATTTAAATGAATGTTCCGGGTTCATTGCAAGTTGAGCTCAATAGACAGCATTTGTAGTGTAACACAGATTATAACTGAAATATTGCTTAGATTTATTTATTTATTTTTTTTCAGTTACACAACTACAGTAAAACTAAAAGCTAGTCAACAAAATCAAAAGACACACTGTTTATGACCACTACAAGTATAGAATACTCATAAAAAATGGCAGCAGAACTGAGTTGTTTCCATAACCTTGTCTGGTATAAAACTACTTGCAATTTAATTGTCATGAGGACTGGTAAATAGTGCTGGGCGGTTTGACCAAAAATCTGTTTTTTGTTGTTGTTTTTTTAAGGATTCTGGCAGTTTCATGGTTTGTCCCTGACTGTGCTTTTATATGAATCAGATTTGCATGAAACCGTTCCAGAACCACTGCGTTTTAATCACGATCCAAACAAACATGCTACGTTATAGTATGAGCAGTTTTTGTATAATTTCAATATTTAAAGCAAAAACACAATGGTCTGGCCTTAGCTTTGAGAAATTATGCTAAATAAAACCTTTCTGCACAAAACGGAGAAAAATAAAAGTGCAGATCCACTCTCTGACAGCAGGTGGCACTTATGGAACAGCAGCTATACAGCGTTTCCTTGGTTACTGCTGTAAAAAAAAAGCAGCTGTTAAGAATTACATTAACATGCATTATATGGAGGCAAGATAAAAAGATAAAAATCATCTCAAATTTAAGACAGTCAGTTTCCCACAAAGATACAGGAATCTCCTCTCAATTCATCATGCTGTCTACGTTGCTTAGCCACGTGTACCGGTGTGCCTGTATTTTTAGAATTCATACCGTGTGTGTAATTCAAATCAGTTTACCATTTAAATCGGTATAACCGCCCAGCACTACTGGTAAAGCCTGTAAACCCAGTAACAATGGCACAGCTTTCCCAGGTTACCAAGAAGGGTGAAGCAACCTGATGAATAGGTGGTACGTCTTGAATCAGCAGAAGAACATATACTCATCTTCTTTGTTGTCTAACAATGAAAAACATGCAGAAATAAAAGGCTTGGTACGCCTTTACTGACACCAACATGCCTTTGTTTTTGCACTGTCAACACTCACAGATCAGTGATCGTTTACATCAGATGATTGGTTCCCAAACATTCAGTTTAGGTTGTACTTACAAAGAATAAAAAAAATTATTTTAGAGCTAGATCATTTAAAAAAATAATTAGAAATATGCATTGATTCATATAGAAAGCCATAAAAAATAATTAATTAAAAAGCATCACAATTTAGCCTAAAC
The DNA here is from genome assembly GCA_036784905.1 of Acrossocheilus fasciatus. NCBI lineage: Eukaryota > Metazoa > Chordata > Actinopteri > Cypriniformes > Cyprinidae > Acrossocheilus > Acrossocheilus fasciatus. The sequence continues at coordinate 16,137,057 of CM071950.1, forward strand.
CTAACTCTAGATACTGCTGCTGTTTACTTCCATTCAAAGTGCTTTAGTGTAATTGCCTTTTTTCTTTTTTGAATAAGAGAAACAATTAAAAAACATTTTTTTTATAGTAAAATCAACATTATACAACAAATGCCATTGATTGACCTTAACTTCCAAATCATTTTTGAACACAGCAAGCAAAACTCCACATCAAGGCTTTTAAATTCAAAAGCAAGAACCACTTTTTTTCTTTGTCTCAGCTTGTGTCCTTCACTGATCTGGACCAGGTGGGATGACTCACAGCACAGATGTTCACCTTTCATTAAAAGGTATGTAAATTAGCTAAACGGGACAGGTATGAGGGACAATCAGAGCCCTCAGGCACTGTCATAGTAAAAAAACAGCTAGAGGCCAGCTAGACCAAGCCAAGTTGTTTATTGGTTGGTCTGTAATGGTAATGAAGATGCATGCGGAGCACTCATGGAAGCCACAGACCTGGCAGAGGCTCAGGATGTGCCTGCAAATAATTAGATAAGCAGTGAACCTCTGCCGGATGCAACACCTCCCTAAAAGCAAAGCTGGCACAGCCCCGAACAAGATATCCAAATGAGAGCCTGCTCATTTAAATCAGACATGGAAACAGGTCTAACAAAGTCAGTCTAATTTACAAGGTCAAAAGATGCATGGAAGAAGATTTATTAGTGAAAAGACACACAGGGCATGTTTTCAGTTAAAATAAAGCTACAGTCTTCAAGTCAGCATGAAATGGTCATTCGCCTTATGTTTTATAAATGCATGTTATTAATCTTATTATGAACAAAATATCCATACAGGTGTCTCTTTTACTTTGTAACTATTTTTTGACATAACTCAATCTTCATTGAGAGACTTCATCCTCAAAAACACCACCACTCTCTTGCAATCGACTTCAAGCGTACATTCAGATCTGCCTCCATTCAATCAACCACTTCTGATACATCACACCTTTAAAGAGACAGTTCACCTAAAAATTTAAATTCTGTCGTCATTTACACTCATGTCATTCCAAACCAGTATGAAATCACAGACATCCTTCAAAATATCTTGTTTTATGTCCTGCAGAAAAAAGAAGGTCATACAAGCTTGCACTGTAAAAAGTGACTGTGATTTTAACGGTAAAAAACTGAAAATGCTACAGTAAAAACCTGTTAAATGGTTAACGGTAAGTTCCCCTAATATATATGGTGAAAAACTGCAATAGACATTTCAGACAATTTTATGGGGAAATATCGTTTTTGGTAGTGAAAAAGAATGTACAATTTACAGGGAAAAACCGTAAATTGACATTCCCAGAATATCCCTGCGTTGCATTTCATATTCTTTGAAAAAACTATGTTGTTTCTTAGTTTTCTTCTCATCAGTTACATTTATTAGGGTTGTATGTTACATATAATGTTGTTAAATGTTTATTGCACATTTCATTTTTGATGAGTCTCACCATGGTGGTGTTTAGTGCTTGTGTGAATGACACTGTACACCTATATATGTTATTATTTAAAAGCTGCTTGTGATGGACTTTGGTTCATCATGTGACTCTCTCTTCACCTTCTGTATTTGGTGGTTATCAGTGCATTACAAAGGTACAAAACAGATTTCAGTACTTCAATAGGTTGGTATATTAAAATTACATCAGTTAATGAAATTATGATATTGTTAAACTGTAAATTTAAGTTAAAACCGTAAAACCTAAAATGTTGCTGCCATATTTTTTACGGTACAATTCTGGCAACCACAGCTGCCATTTTTTTACTGTAAATTTTACGGAATTTTCTTTACAGTGTGGAACAACATAGTTTCTGGGTACTTTTCACCTACAAATTCAGTCAATCTTCTCATTTCACATGCTGTTTTTGGAATACTATATATTAGGGAAGTAGGCACAATCGGGAACAGAGACTGATACAATACGACTGACTAATATGACTTCAGTTGGACCGAAGTGTTTAAGACTTGAAAGTCTGGTGTCGTTTATTGCATAATTCCCAGTTTTTCTCTGTAACCATTAACAAAGTTGCCTTAGTGTACAGATTTTAAAAGTAGTGTTGTTTATTCCAGCATTTAATATGACTTGGTTAAAATGAAATAATTACAATAATTAAATTACCCTTGAGGGTCTAGAGAATTTATAAGAGAAAAAAAAACAAGTCAAAGTTTTTTATCTTCAGTCTTTGAAATGACAGGGGTAAAATTCTCTGAGGAGTCTGTGGTTGCATATGCATGAAAGGTAACATTAGGCTGAAAGACAAGGGACCGCAGTCAGCAGTTTCTGAGCACCGTCTGCCCTCCACTGCATGTTAATTAGCATGTAATTGATGCTTCTGAGCTTTACAAAGCCACAAGAATGATTACACTGTTGCATTCTCGATTTAGTTTGAAATGTGGTGCAGAAAAATTTTAGACTAAATTGTATGGGTTAAATTATCCATTGTGGCATCAATAAAGGCAATTTAGTTCAAGCACCACAACTTTACTGTGTGCCTGAGCAGGCACATGATCGCCCTGAAAAATGGAAGACATTTTGAATAAACCCTTTCAATCAGGCTACAAGAGCCATGTACAAGCTGATAAATCTAGCTGGGCTTCAGTGACTCAAGACCACCGCTGCAGTCGATTTCTGTCAGTGAGAGTGGATGGTGACTTCCTGTGCCTCAATCTTATTTCTGGTGACTCTGGTGCTCTTCTATATGCCTTGTAGGCCAAACTGAAGCTGTGGAGCAAGTAAAGTGAACCACGGCTGTTTAATACAAGGTGTTAAACAGTCTAAACATCTGGTGAGAATAATCTACCAGCTCACCAGTCACACTTAGCATTGTACTGATGTACTTTTCCCACCGGCAGTTTTTAGGGAAAATGCCTGCTAGATCTGTAAAATCTCTCAAAAGAATAGTTAAAAATCTGTAAACAATTTTATGGATAGACGACAGAGGACTCTCATTTCAGCTGGAAACGGCGGTTTGACGCTAAAAACGTCTTAATGATTAATGTTTCTCTTAAAAACACCCAGCTTTTAACTTCACAAGACGTTACCTGATGATTGGAGTCGTGTGAATTACTTGTAGATTATTGCGATTTTATCAGCTGTTTGAGCTCTCATTTTGATGGCATCCATTCACTGCAGAGGATCTATTGGTGAGCAAGCAATGCTAACTAAGTTTCTCAAAATGTGTTCCGATGAAGAAACAAACTCATCTACATCTTGGATGGCCTGAGGGCGAGTTTTTTTATTGGGGTGAACTTTCTTTAACTCCCAATGAAAGTATCACTTTTTGTGATGGGAAATAAATATACTTCAGGGTTCGCTAGCCAAGTACGTTGAGTGCAAGATGTGTATGCAGCTTCCCATGGCATGAACATAGCTTTTAATCAGCAGCATTGTAAAGTCTTATGCTGATATGATGATACATCACTGGAGGCTATTCAAAAACCTGAGCTCATTAAAATTATATGGCTGTAATTTGATTGGTCTGTTGGTCTCTCTGAGATTGCGAGGCGGCAACCAGCCTGAAAGCACTTGGCTAAGAAATCCTCATCTTCAACACGTTCATGCCCTCTGGCAATCTTCACAGTGTTTTCCCATCAGTGTATATGTCTCGATATGTGAAGAGCCAGGCTCTTACATATCGTCTAAACAACTCTGACTGCTCAGCACTCATAGACTATCTTTGTTAATCTATGTGGGAAACATGCCATGATATTTCAAACACAAGCCGACAGAGCAGATGTGTCTGCTGTAGACACGAAGCGGATGTTCATTCCCAGGATGTGTTATTGGTTTCCATGAACAGTGACGGTGAGAAAAATAAAATAAAAATAAATCAGTTGTACTATACAGGATTAACATTCAAAATGACTACAAATATACAATAGCATAACTCTATAGGGTAAACGTACCTATTAAGACATTTTTAGTGCACAAGATATTGGTTTCAGTACAAAAAGTTATGTTAAAATACAATATTAATCTCTCACACAAAAATATGTAAATTTTATTTTAAATGACAAAAGCATTTCAATTAAGATATACATCATTAAATTAAAAGAAATATGGCTGTGTTTAATGGGTACATTTTTGTACCCTTTAAGCACACCCCAGCTCCCATTAAGCTCACATCATGTTTTATTAAAAATTCTTGTTTATTTTAAGGAAAATGTTTAAAGAATAATTGTAAAAATATATATATTTTTGAAGTTACAAAGTCAATCACAAAAAAAAAAAACAGAACAGTAAAATCAAGCATCAAGGCATTCAGTTTGATCAGTTATGTATTCATAATGAAGTGTCATCTAAGCACATTGCAACATCTATACTAGTCCACGTTCAGCTAAGTTTAAAAAAAAAAAAAAAAAAATTCAAATAAAACATTTAATTCATGGGGAACACAGAACAAAGAAACTAGCCTCATTATGAAACCACTTTTTAAATGGATGTCAACTTATCTATAGTCTCTTATGGCTGGAATACACTACATGATTTTCCACAGATTTACAGTCTGGAGAAGTTGATGCTAGTTGCCAAAGATCAGAGCCAGTCTGCAGATTTGAGTTGACAGAATCCATAGAAAATCGATTAACTTAAAGTGACAACCATCAGTTAATATTTAAAGTCTGTTTCTGAAGTATTTACACAGACGTTCAATGTGGAAGAGCTTAAAGGGAGCACACTGAGCTTAATTGGAGCAGCAACAATTTTTAATAAATTTAATATGTAATATTTATTAAAATGACAGGATTTTTGCTATGTTATGTATTAGGTTCATACATATTTTAATTTGAACCACTATAATTAACAATATCTATGCAATGATCCTTTTTCTTATTGATGTCACACTGAGGCTGTGTGATTTTCATAGTCGTGTGCCCCTTAAGCTCACCTTAAAATAATATGAAATCTTTAAAAAATGTCAGCGCTGTAAAACGACAGACCAGTAATGCCTGTGAAGTAATATGTTAGCGTAGCACACAATCTTATACAGCTAGTCAGCTAACTGGGTTCTGTAGCATCTGTGCTATGTTGCTAAAACTATATTTTGGATCTAATGTAATTATTTCCCACATCCAAGTTCCAGGTTACAAAATGCAAAAGTCTGAACATTAATCTCAGATAAAGGCTTAAACATCTAAAAAAAAAAAAAAAAACATTTAAGAGGCTCCTCTTTTGGTGAAAGTTTTTAGACAGCTTTCAAAATGGCTGCCAGACAGTGTGAACACATGGAGACTCATATCTCAGTGTGCAATGATCTGATTGACTTGCAGTTATAGGAGGTATATAGTAACAAACATATCAATTGGTTAAGACATCAAGTAGAATAATAAATATTTTTTTCTTTTTATAATCTGATCTCAAAAATGGAAGTGTGCTTAATGGGTACATGAGCTTAATAGGTACGTTTGCCCTACTACCTTGTTAAAAGCGAAAATTAAAACACTAAAAACTATAAATGAATGCTTAGCATTCTACAAGTAAAATTAGGCATCTCAAGATAATGGACCATTTAAATGATAAATAGTATTGTATTCCTAAATCTTCTATAGAACAAATAGAGAAAAATTAAGTCCCCACTATAATACATGAAAACTGAACTTAATGGTTATTTGGGTATTACAGAGTACAGTTTAATATAGAATTTACACATTTCAAAATATCAAAAGTTGGGTGTTCACTTTGTACCTTTTTAATAAAAAAAAAACATCATTAGAAATTGATTGCTATCCCTTTAATTAAGTGCTAGATTATTTAAATATTAAAGCAGAAAAAAAAAAACTGGCCAATAAATATCCAATATCAACCAAAATGAATAAATTAAATAACGTTAAAAATGAAAATTTCACAAATATCAGTAACCCATATAGTGCAGATATATTGTGAATCCTTAACGACGGCACTGAATAACACGTCTCTAAACGACTCTCTAAAAGACACATCATTAACATCACCGCAGCACCACTGAGAGAACAGGCAATGAAATCAGGAATCTTTTCTCCGATATTAAATAGAATAATTATCTTTTTGTTCATTTTTCATGGGTTGTTTGAAGTCCTCACACTCTAACTGTGAGAGAGCTGCCTTTAGGCTTGAACACTGGGAACAATGAGACACACTTGACTGCATTTGATATTCATCTCTATTTCAAAGGATGGAGGGGGATTATGTTGCTCTTGTGGCGAAATCTTCTAAATAGCCACCATCAATTATATCTTGATCTTTAAATAGATCTTCAAGGTAGACTGTCACTGTAAAGATCATTTAAAAATTTACCCAGCACGAACCAGCAAGCACCACAGGACAAACATCCTCAGAGAAGTAAAAAAATAAAAGTTTTTTGACCTAAGGCTGAACTCATGAGTTACGTATGCCTTCAGAGAATACAGATATTGCCTTTATAGGTTCCATACTCTCCATACTAAGATTGTCTGGTGGGAAACTAGGCTTAAAAACAAGCCCAAACTGCTTTCACAACAGATATCTCGAAAACCGTGAGCCAGTAAGCGCTTATCAACAACAAGCATTCAGTTTTTGTTTTGTCTTGAACATGATGAAGCAGAAGAGTGATAAAACAGAGAGATGTGTTATCACGACACAAGAATGGTTTAGTTTGTCAACAGTACTAAAAGCAAAAAGATGAAGGGCAATCATTTATGTAAAGTGGTAGTTGATGTTTAATGTGCCTGGAATATTTTTTTCATCAGATTTTAAGTTAAAACACACATGAATACAAAAGGGAAAGTGTGTATCTTTCAATTCACAAAATAGATTTGTATTGCAAACACAAAAAGTGGAATTAAAAAAAATGCTTTTCATGTTTTACCTTGAGCGACGCAAGTACAATGGTCAAATGAAATACAGTTCAGCTGGCAAACTACCACTGAACAGTGTGGTTACTTTAAAAAAAAAATAAAGATTTATGTTTCCTGCAAAGAATCCTATAACCAGTGAAAACACTCTCTTTTTATGGTATCTAAGCCTCTATGGACCAATATAAGGCAACTGACTGCGTTAATCATAAAAGATAACATCACCGAGTTGCCACAAGGGGAATATCCAGTATCTAAACCCTGTTGAAGAATGAATGACCCTTAACATCAAAAGCTCGTTTCTTCTCATTTGCATTGCACTCATATACATCTCGCAGTGGCTCATACATATTTCACAGGGACACGAGAGACTGATGACTAAACTAAATGTGAAAAACACAGAAAGATGACTACTCTGCAGAGGATAATCGATTTTCTCTAATCACACACTCAGCTGGAGATACATTTCCCTAGACATTGGCCCTTTGGGTAAACAGGCTTGCCGTTCTTCACCTTTACATGTAATATTTACAGACCCTTTGGTAGTCAAGGTGTCCAAAGATGCAGGTTTTTAATCTTCATTTTCTTATGCTAGTGCATATTTCATCCCATCTTTTTATGGATTTTGCCATTCATGTTTCACTTCCTCCTGTCATTGCCTCCTGGCTCACAGCCAGTGTGCTGACAAGCCTTTGGGTGAGTCTGAACTGGAACCCAAATAGTCCTTCCTCTTCCACTGTTCACTCAAACAGACTCAATCATATGTAAAAACAACCAGAGTACGCCGTTTAATGAGAACATGCAGAGTAGCTTTAGTTTACAAGGCTAGAATCAAGCATGAATGGATAAAAAAAACTGTTCTAAGGAGAGAGATTATAGAAATTGTCTCTGACAATGTGGTTACAGACTGAAGTGGTAAGCAGGGATATATTAATTTTTTCATATCTCACTCCCTAACTGAACAGGCAGTTGTGGGAGAATTGAAAAGGATTTCTGCAAATCCCCACAGAGACCTTTATCTTACCAAATATTACAGAAAATTCATCTCTGGTGCCAGAGACCTCAGTAAAAATGTTGAATCTTTGGACAAGACAATTCTTCAAAGGTAATCACTGCATGTCAAGAGTTATCACTTCAACAACTGTGGGAAAAAAAATACGATTCATGTCTTTTGTAATGCAGTAATTTTTCAGAGTAAAATATCACATTTGGCCTAAAATGCAGGACTTCAATGTAATATAATTCCTAGTGAGTATCTTAGAGTTACAAAATTCGATTTTTGATTAAAATAAATAAATAAAAACATTTAAAAAAAATTACACATTAAAAACGGCAATAATTGTGAATTGGATACCACAATATGTTAATAAAAAAGTAAGAAAAATGGATATTCATTTTGAAGCTGAAAAAGAATTGCCAGAAGTAAAAAGGCTAAAGTTAGCATATGAACTAAACTACTCCACAGTTGCATGATCTTAACTAAGATTCTGATCTGTATTACATTTTATGTTGTAGATTAAACATGAAAATATACTGAGCTTGTATTAACCACAGACCTTATTGCAGGCATTTATCCAAAAAAAAATGCCAAATTTGGGACAGAAGCAGTACAACGCTAACTCATTTCCAGGTTTTGGGACTTATTCCAACAGCACTCTATATTGTGCATCCCTAATACCTTGTTAATTGCAATTGGATAATATATTGAGCCAGATTCAAGACTAGAAACAAACACATAACTTCTAGTTTCCGCATAAAACTACAGATTTCTCATCTTAAACCCATCTCAAAAGATATAATTGGTCCTGCTAATTTTTTTTTCATGACTAAAGTCTCACCCATTCACTCTCACCATTTCAGCTAAAAGCCCTTGTCTCCATCTGGTAAAAACAGAGTGAACTGAGAAAGAGGAATTCCATGATCATAAACCTTAACCGATGACCTCTGACCACTGAGGTCCCTCAGTTACCCATTGTATCCAATGTTAAAGCACAAGAGAGAGGAGTCTTTTCAGGAGAAGTGTCTTTAAATCCTTTATGGATACATATAACCATGTTCCTGTCAAAGGTCAGGTCATAAAAAAGCAACATGCCTCGTATACGATTTGTCTGCTCATATCAAAGGTGAAAACATTAGGAAGCCCTCTTACACAGTCAGTACGCAACTCATGGCTCTGTTTAAATCATAAGCCACTGATTCAATCTCAGGAATTAAACTCTGCCGATTCTGAATCAACAAGAGGACAAAACATAATCTCGTGAAATCCGGTTGCCAACTTAAAAGAAGCCAAAAAATATTGAGGTCTTTTGAAGCTCAGTTGGTAGATAAGAGGAAGAAAAAAAATCCCATGGCAAAGAGCTACAAAAGCATCATATTTTCAAGGCTATAGAGATTTTGAAGACAGCATCTCAGGGAAGAGATAGAAGCCTTCAAACACTGCCCTTCAAATTTAAATCCCAATTCACCTTCTGGTGAGTAAAACGTAACCTCATACCATCAACGTCCAGGACGTTCTTCCCCACAAACTGACAGGGATACCAAAACACTACATTTAGCCTCTTTGGCATTTGCTATTTCTAACATCGGTCTTCCGTCTTCCTCTAAAGTAGTAGTCAATTGAACAATCACCAAAGCCCAAAAGCAGGACTTTATTTTGACAATGCTGAAAATGCCAATGCCCAGATTCTCCATCTTCATTATTATACTCCGTGTGTTGTTCTGTCTAATAGCTAAATTATTAGTGTGATATCATGAGCCATGTTTCCATCACCCTGTTTTAATGTGCTTTTTGAATCACATCAGAAATGAGTGATGGAAATGCCAAATTTCGAATACAAAAAAAAAAAATTGTTTTTAATGCTTGCTTGAGGTAGTTTTTGACTTGTGCAAAAAAGGGTTAATGCAAATAACGCATTTGCAAAATAAATTCCTCAATGCGCATCAAAAAAGTCATGTGACAGCAAAACCTGACTAACCAGTGAACCGATGTCGTTCCATAGCATCTGAAATGTTGTTATGGTCATTCTGGAATGTCAGAGCAAAGTCCGTCGCTGAAGTATTTTTGTATAATTGCTGTTTTACACGACTACGTTCCCTAACAGCAGGCATCCACCTCCGAAAGCAATGACTGCATTTATTTTGTTTCGTCTGCTCGCTCTGAGGCGCAAGTAATTTATTATATATGAAAATTATTATATTCAGTGGCTTCTCCTACTTTTTTTTTAGTGACTTATTTTAGTGCCAGTTTATCAGGAAGTGACGATTTTGTTCTCTGAGTCGTTGGATGGAAACGGTGCTTGTTCGCAAATTGTTTTATGCAATTCCAAGTTTGCGCATAAGTTAAATTCACAACTTTGGATGGAAACCCCGCTATATAGATCAGCTTCAATCAGCTACAAATTCATCTGTATGACACTCATCAGGCCCAAATGGCTTATTTTCCTTCAGGATCAAAGGGAGAATCAAAGAAAAAAGGAAGACACACACAGTTTTGTGAGAGCGGACCGAATCTGTCATGCACTTTGGTTCATCCTGATGTTAACAAGCTTTGATTTGAACAAGTGACTGAAAGCAGTTCGGCCCCATCCCAACACCGCCACTGTAATCCTGCCAACAGGAGCAGAACAATCAGCATGTCAATAATTGTGTTGTGGAGCAGATATCAGATCAAACGCATTTCTCTGTGGAGATAAAAGCCCCCTGTTTTCCTATCCCGCCCGCATCCGAGGCCAGCCAGGGCTCCAAAAAACAATCCGATAGGGAAAAATATTCAGAATCTGACCCTTGTATAACTGAGGTACTAGAATCCGTGATGAGCATCTGTGCAACTCCACCATCCCGGGGCTGTCATCCACCCTCGCTGGTTGCAGAAACTCATTTCCTCGCTGAGACACGATCTTTGACATCTGTTTAAAATCTATTGCGTAACTAGCACAGTTCTCGCAGAAATAAATGCATAAGGACAAGGCAAAGGTCAGGTCAATTTAAAATCTTCAATAAAATGGATTCATGGAGTAATTTTAAGGATATAAAGGAACACAAGCTGCACCAAACAGCAGCATCGATGCCTCGTTCAATGTAGAGAAGGATTCAACATGAAGTGCTCCGAGCCAGATGAAGGAGCGCTAACCAGCTGTTCAGCCACTTGCTTATGCTACACTACATGAAGCTTTAAAAACGGATCCACAAGCAGCCGTCTTCATACATTATGAGGTTATATGATAAAAGAAGCAATAAACCAGTTGAGAGACTACACAGCAAGGTCTTTGAAGTCCAGTATATTTCTATTCTACATGCAACATTTCCCGTTTCGGACCACAGTACAGGACAATAACGACTTGTGAACAACAAACTGTGATCAATGCTACACTACAAACAATAGCGTTACATTCAGTAATGTACATTCAGAGTGCCATAAGGGAGCAATTCCCAAATGTGCAGCGGCCCATTCACCTCATTGTGCCTTGATCACAATATCAAATCCACTCACAATAGAAAATGAGTTGGCTGACTGCGGCTGAAGGACAGCTATGGAAACAAAGCATGAAACACAACAAAACCTCAAGACAGTACGTGTCATTTAATATAAAGGGAAGTACACAAGCTGAATATTTGCCTGTGAGCAAAGGAATTTCAGCAAACTTCCTTCGAGACAGATGGTATGTTACTAAAAAGTGTGGTTCCACGGTACACCACCCTCACTCAAAACTGAGTGCAATATGTACACACTACTGTCAAGTGATGATTAATGAGATACAGACACAAAGCTTCTAGATATCAAAAGTTACTGTAAATGCAAATCTGTTGTCTTTTTTGGAAGATTATGGTTCTTTATATATTTATAGGTGGTGGTGTTAAAACTGGGACTTTCCACTGTTTGTATCAACCCACAAGTTCGGATTAAAGCTTAATTACATATACATATACATATACATATACATATATACACACATATATATATATATATATATATATATATATATATATATATATATATATATATATATATATATATATATATATATATATATATATATATACACACACACACACATTTCTTAATTTTCAATGTAGAAATAAGCCATTTGCAGTTAACGGGTGAGATTTATGGACCCGGTTTCATAGACAGAGCTTATAAACCAGGATTAGGCCATAGTTCAGTTAGGACATTTAAGTCATTTTTATATAAACAAAAAAGCATTACTGATGTGCATCTTAAGACAAAACAAAGGCACTGACATGTTTTAAGATCTGAAACTGCTCAGAAGTTGAAACAGCTCAGATTTACATTTTAGTCTAGGACTAGTCTTAAGCCTTGTCTGTGAAACCAGGGGATGATTTATTAGCCCAGTAGATAGACAGAAGAATACCAAAGTACAGTAAATAGTAAAACTATACTATACTGCTATTGTGCAGCTAAAATAACTGGATGCAGCTGACACCAGAAATTTTGCACACACACGCTACTAATTGTATTAAATATCACTCCGCTACAGACACATTAATACTAACTCTACAGATCTCATTATTCAGTAGATTAGACCTAAATTGAATAACTTTTTTGACCGTGAATGATTCAACGATTCGTACCACACACACACAAGCATAATCTATTGTGTCGCCACCTACCGGCGCAACGACGAAAACTGGAGAAAGCGTCGCTGACAGATTCTGAACGAATCTTTAGCTCAAAAGATTCGACTCACGGAGAAAAACCATAGTCCCTACCACCAGTAAAAAGTCCCAGACTGAATATTAGCCCTCAAATTCGAAAAACTGAAAAGCTCATGTATTAATCGTAGCTTTAGCGCTACCCTGTAACAATCACAAGCGAAAAGCTCGTGTTTGTACAAGCAGTTAACGTCCCTCTTGCTCCGAAGAACATCGGCGTATCAAAGCTTTTAAAAGCGACTTCGGAATAAATGCGCCTGCCTTTTAGACACAAGCACAACATACAGGGCTCTGAATTCAGTTAAAACAAACGCGGTTATGTGATGGTCTCGCACTGAAATCACAGCACGGAGCGATAACACTATCTTTGTGAGTCCACTCAGCAGACTTTGGCTATTTAAACGTGCTGGTTCTCTCGCCGTTGTGGCTGTTTTTCCTCATTCATCCGCAAACGAAATATTTCGACACAGTCACCACAAACAACTTATTATAGCACCGATCCAGCAGCATGCAGCATGAAGCGAACAGAAAAACCTACCTTTCGACTCAGCGTTGTCCCCGAATAGAAATAATATGCTATGCCTAGAACCCAAAGCACAGCGAAACATAATAATACCCTAGATTTCCTGCGCATTGCTGTGATTTTGGATGGGATAATACAGTGGCTGTCTCGGGATTTGTGCCGTGAAAAGCCACTGACGTCCTCGTTCTGCGTCTCGCTGTGGCTACAGCGCCCAACTAACACGAAATCACCAGCAGCAGCGGTTGGATAGAGGAAGAAGCAGGAAACAGCCAGCATCACCGGGTTAGAGGGGAAAGGGTAACCGACTTTAATCCAATCACGCTCCGCAGAGACGCGGACGGAGGAGGGGTGGGGGTGGAGACATCCATCGTTAGCCTGTCCCTCAAGATGCGCCGAGGAATCATTGTTTGGTTCATTCTGGATTTCTGGCGAACACATTTTGTTAAAGAGTTATGCTCTTTATGAAGTCATATGAAAATATGCTCACTTTTCTCTAATGTACACTTGTGTGCTTGCCTTATATTGCGCACACTGAGTCTACACAATGTCTTTTGCTTGGCTGTTCACTGATTACTAATTTCTTACTTTTAGCAAATGGTTTTAATTTTTTAACGTAGTAAGTAATTATTCACCAAAAATGCATTTAATGAAACGTATGTGGAAAGATTTAATGAATCTTACAAAAGTTTATGTGTCAGCACAGCAGAGATGACAGTAAATTATGCCTCCTTTTCAACAAAATGTGAATCCAGCCTGATGGTCCCTGGTCCCTTATGTGCTAAACCTTTGAATAAAATGTTTTGTATATTACCATAGGTTGTTATATTACCCAGCATTAAATTAAAAACAAAAAAAACAAGTTTCAATTACAAAAGACTTTATACTGAGTTTGAGGTCCTTCTCTCTTCTGTGACTCAGGGTTATATAGTTAACTAGATATAAAACCAAAACCATAAAAATTCATTACTTGACATTTGAAATGTGTTAACTGAAATAAAATGAAAAGACTACTTAACTAAAACTGAAAAACTATATAGACATTTAAAAAAAAAACAAATACAAATGACAAAACAAATTATTAAATGTAAAAATAATAAATAAAAATACAATAAATAAATATTTAAGCAAAATAAAAACTAATAGTATCTCAATGGTAGTAAACCAACCACGCTGTAATTCATGTCTGTAATTCATATAAGCAAATTTACTTACTTTAATTACAATGATTAAAAACACTAAAAAATAAAAAAGTGCAAGATTAGATTCTTATTCTGACGGCACCTATTCACTGCAGAGGATCCATAGGTGAGCAAGTGGTATGATGCTAAATTCTTCTAAATCTGTTCCAGTTAGGAAACAATCTCATCTGATGGCCTGAGGGTGAGTACATTTTCAGGTAATTTTCATTTTGGGGTGAACTATTTCTCTAGGATTATGTTAATGTAACTAAATGTGACCTTGGACCACAAAACCAGTCTTAAGTCGCTGGGGTATATTTGTAGCAATAGCCAAAAATACATTGTATGGGTCAAAATTATAAATTTTTCTTTTATGCCAAAAATCATTAGGATATTAAGTAAAGATCATGTTCCATGAAGATATTTAGTAAATTTCTTAATGTAAATGTATCAAAACTTAATTTTTGATTAGTAATATGCATTGCTAAGAACTTCATTTGGACAACTTTAAAGGCGATTTTCTCAATATTTAGATTTTTTTGCACCCTCAGATTCAACATTTTCAAATAGCCGTATCTCGGCCAAATATTGTCCGATCCTAACAAACCATACATCAATCGAAAAATTGACACTTAAGACTAGTTTGTGGTCCAGGGTCACAAATTTAAATAATTTAAATTTTGATTTATTGGGGCCCTCTAGAAGTTTGCAGAAGGCCCCTGGTTGAGAACCACTGCTCCAGAATCATTCTCACCTTTCACCCCTTTAGTTACTGTTCTGTGTGTCAGGACCATTGCTGAGCCTAAGTGTGATGCTAACAAAAGCTTCAGAAAGAAAAAAAAAATCGACTGGACTGAAAGCAGTTTTACACTTCGATGCTGGATGTCTGCTGGAATCTCAATGAGATTTAGTTTAAATATTTGAAAGAGCCCTTCAGAGATTTCAAGATGAGCAGCGCTGGTCTCTGCAATAGCTGTCTGATGACTGATTTTAGACCGCCGATAGTGACATTCATTTATTCATCAAAATGGGTCCACTGGGTGTCTTTTAAAACCTGTGGAAAAAAGCCAACTAATGTATAGATAAAAATGCTTTAAATTATCAATAGCCTACTCTAATGAATAATGTAATCTACAGTTAGACGAACTAGGTTCTTCAGTTTTAAATAACTCATTAAAATTTGACCTGAGATTCAAAATGTTTTTAAGCCATCTAATAATTTGAATAAAGGACGAGGCAGATTTAGAAACACTGCTGCACTTCCAAGGAAACACTTGAATGACCTACTTTTCATATGATGACAAGCTCTGCAGACTGGATCTTTATGTACACACAGCGCTGCAGTTAAAGATTTGGGCTGGCGAGTGGCACCCCATTCAATCCCTTTTCAAACTTGAGCAAAGCACTTATCCTCAGATCGCTCCAGGACAGCTGTTGATGTTGTAAGTGTGCTGTAAATTGATTACGATTGAGTGTCTATGAAATAACAAATAGCCAGATGATTCAATCATGATGTGCCAAGACTCAGGCCTCTCAAATATAATAACATAATAAGGTAAATGGTTTAGGTTATTTATTTGCAGATGACACCAACTTATAGGTTATAAGAATGCAAAAATGTGAACTTGATATCTGAAAGAATGTGTCAAACATATATAAATGTGAAATAACCTGGAGCTTTTAAGGAGGAAATTTAAATATCAAGATTTTCAAATGTCATCTAGGAACGGCGATAGACTAAAATGTTCCCAGACACCAAGATTTCCCATACCAGTTTTAAGCCATTTTCTGAATTGCCATGATTTTATGAGACCGATACTTATGTCTGTTGCATCACAATGTAAATCTGTCAGCCTTCCTTCATAACAGAAAAAATGACCAGAAATCTCAAATGACCTATACAATATTTTGGCTCTCCTCAAATTCTAGCAGATTTGAAGCTTAATAAAATGGTTTATAGTCAAAAACCAATGCAAGCCTCAAGAATGTCATTAAACATTACATTATTATTCTGTAACTGTGTGGTTGTGCATTTCCTGCTCATAAACTTGGCATCTAAAACTTCTTTACCATGGGAACATTTGGCACATAGCCTACAATTGGAGAGTATGTATCATTTCCTACGGCATCCATATTTTGTAAAAGGTCTCTATGCTTTATTACTCCCCTAACCTTCCAATCTTTTCAGTCCCCCCAAATCAGTTGTATAAGGATTTCCTCCAGAAGTCAGGATGCCTTGAGAACAGGAATGAAAGGAGAGTCTATATGCCATATTTAGGCAGGGAGTATGATTATATTTCTAACCTACCATTTTGTCATGTTGGTGGTGACAAAAATATGCTTTATTCTCTCATGTCACATGAATATCCCTCTGCATAAATGCCCAGTGGACGTTTAGCCATTCAGGGAAAAAAGTTTATTTCTTATGACAGATTTTCAGTGTACAATTATGTCAAGATTAAAGACGTAGAATAAAATGTTTTCTGTTCTGAGATACAGCCTGGAGTTAATTGTAAAAACGTCCAGGGAGTTTATGGAAAATAAAGATCTCCTAGTGGCTATAAAAGGTCAACATGCTTTTATGAAAGCTCCATCTCCATAGGGAAATAACAGCATTCTCAAAATTGGCTGCTGGACTATGTAACAACATGAAGTAAATGACCACTCTTAACCTTGATTGAAAATACAATAACATTTGAAAACAATTTGATTCAAAAGGACAACTTGTCATATTTATATCAGTGCACATTTTCAAACATGTCAACACTCTCACTGAGCGATTAAACCTCAAATGTAAGGCCAACTGACTATTATGACAATAAACGTACAGCCATGCATGAAATATGGTAGAACATGAGAAATAACATTGGAACTCTGTAATAAACACACACTGACGCATGTTGTTATAACCTTTGATAAAAATGAAATTCTAATTGTCATCCAGAATTTCAGACAGAAATCCACGCTCTGCGAGTGTGAACAGAACCATTTCCATCGTACATTAAATATTTTTATGACCTGTCTGTATATGTGTACTGTGGGCAAATGTCTTTTTCCCTCTACATTCAATGGTTTGTTATATCTAAAGGCCTACATTTGAGCATTCACCCAGGCTAATGAGGCGAATCTGTTTTTCAACAGACTTGGCCATCGTCCATTAGTCTGATCATTCCTGCCAGCTCCTGGGTGCCGGCTGGGATGCTTTCTGCCCTGTTCTAGTCCTTCGCTTACATGCAAGACCCCCTACAGACACCAGTTCTAGGGTACTCACTATTACCTGACTCTGCTGAACAAAGGAAATGAAAGCTGGGGAAACTTCAAACGGGAATGGCTGTAGAGCTTCTGAATGCAACTCTTGAAGATCAACTATACAAACCAGGTCTTCTAAAGCAGTGGCTCCAAACCATGTTCCTGGTTCTGGTTTATTTGCATGTTCCTTTTGAAACACCCATTTCAGGTCTTAAGAGTTTTTACTAATGAGCTGATGACCTGAGATACATTTGAACTGAGACATACAAGATGTGCAGTGTTGGATGTGCTCCAGGAATGTGGTTGGGAATCAGTGCAATATACAACTATTGAGCAGTTGTGAAACAGCTCCACCATAAGTTTGCACACCAGACACACATCTACAGGTGGATCTTAATAAGTTAGAATGTTGTGGAAAAGTTCATTTATTTCAGTAACTCAACTCAAATTGTGAAACTCATGTATTAAATAAATTCAATGCACACAGACTGAAGTAGTTTAAGTCTTTGGTTCTTTTAATTGTGATGATTTTGGCTCATATTTAACAAAAACCCACCAGTTCATCTCAACAAATTAGAATACTTCATAACACCAGTAAAAAAAATTAAAAATTTTTTTAGTGAATTGTTGCCTCAATTCGGCGTGGCATGGAGGTGATCAGTTTGTGGCACTGCTGAGGTGGTGTGGAAGCCCAGGTTTCTTTGACAGTGGCCTTCAGCTCATCTGCATTTTTTGGTCTCTTGTTTCTCATTTTCCTCTTGACAATACCCCATAGATTCTCTGTGGGGTTCAGGTCTGGTGAGTTTGCTGGCCAGTCAAGCACACCAACACCATGGTCATTTAACCAACTTTTGGTGCTTTTGGCAGTGTGGGCAGGTGCCAAATCCTGCTGGAAAATGAAATCAGCATCTTTAAAAAGCTGGTCAGCAGAAGGAAGCATGAAGTGCTCCAAAATGTCTTGGTAAACGGGTGCAGTGACTTTGGTTTTCAAAAAACACAATGGACCAACACCAGCAGATGACATTGCACCCCAAATCATCACAGACTGTGGAAACTTAACACTGGACTTCAAGCAACTTGGGCTATGAGCTTCTCCAGCCTTCCTCCAGACTCTAGGACCTTGGTTTCCAAATGAAACACAAAACTTGCTCTCATCTGAAAAGAGGACTTTGGACCACTGGGCAACAGTCCAGTTCTTCTTCTCCTTAGCCCAGGTAAGACGCCTCTGACGTTGTCTGTGGTTCAGGAGTGACTTAACAAGAGGAATACGACAACTGTAGCCAAATTCCTTGACACGTCTGTGTGTGGTGGCTCTTGATGCCTTGACCCCAGCCTCAGTCCATTCCTTGTGAAGTTCACCCAAATTCTTGAATCGATTTTGCTCGTTTGGTTGTGCATCTTCCACGCTTTTTCCTTCCACTCAACTTCCTGTTAACATGCTTGAATACAGCACTCTGTGAACAGCCAGCTTCTTTGGCAATGAATGTTTGTGGCTTACCCTCCTTGTGAAGGGTGTCAATGATTGTCTTTTGGACAACTGTCAGATCAGCAGTCTTACCCATGATTGTGTAACCTAGTGAACCAAACCGAGAGACCATTTTCAAGGCTCAGGAAACCTTTGATTTGCATGTCACATATTCTAATTGGTTGAGATCATGAGTTGGTGGGTTTTTGTTAAATGTGAGCCAAAATCATCACAATTAAAAAACCAAAGACTTAAACTACTTCAGTCTGTGTGGATTGAATTTATTTAATACACGAGTTTCACAATTTGAGTTGAATTACTAAAATAAATTAACTTTTCCACGACATTCTAATTTATTGAGATGCACCTATACATGTTTCACAAAGCCAAGCGCCACTTGAAAAGCCAGAACACCATAGTCAATAACTTGTTCTTGGATTTTTTTTTCTCTTGAAAATACCTTTAGCCACCAGATAATTCCATTATGATGTTCTAGAGATTTTAGCTCCGACCTGCTCCAACACACTTTCCTA
This sequence comes from Acrossocheilus fasciatus, assembly GCA_036784905.1. Taxonomy (NCBI): domain Eukaryota; kingdom Metazoa; phylum Chordata; class Actinopteri; order Cypriniformes; family Cyprinidae; genus Acrossocheilus; species Acrossocheilus fasciatus. Next base: position 16,156,485 of record CM071950.1, read on the forward strand.
GAAGTTTCTAGTCAGTCTGAAGGCCTTGATTAGCTGGTTCAGGTGTGTTTAATTAGGGTTGTAGCTGCAGAACAGTGGCCTTCACAGGAAAATGACAAAATAATAATGAAGAAAAAAGTATGCTAAAATACTGTTGACTATTGTTTAAAAAAATCAATTTGCACAATGTTCAGGGGAAAATAACCAACGAATGCATTCGCAGAGAGGGATTTTTCCAATGATGATTGGGCCAGAGTTGGAAGACCCAGATCTAGACATACTGGATCAAGTTTGCTGATACACTGAATCTGGTTAAAAGCATTTAACTTTCACATAGTCAATAAAGGAAAATAAACTACTTGATACTTAGGGAAATTTATTTTAGTATAAAAGTATATATTTTAGTATAAAATGTGATTTTCGTACTGTTACTTAGTTCACTATGTTTTGCAGACTGAGTAGGTTTCCTGTAGTGTAAATTACATTGTAAATTGAGTTCCATAGAGCCAGTCACGAACAACAAAGCTTATTGACCATTTAAAACATGTAATGTAGTAAACTGATCTCTCGTCACATGTTTCCTGCATTGTCCTGCACAATCACATCTACACCTTCAACAAAGAAAGACCCTGGTGGTCCCCCCTCATGGATCCAGTAACATGACCGGCCTTTACAGTGCACGTTGAACATTTTGTTGTATTGTGATGGCATTGAGTTCATATAGTTGTACATTTATTCAGTCTGCATCTGAGGTTGTTCCTGTTTTGCATCTAAATTCTCTTCAAAGAGAACCTCAGGAACACATTGTTATTGTACACTGCTTGAAAGCTTAAAAAGTTGAGGCACAGCAGAGCAGTTGATGTGACTGCTCTATAAATGTTTAACACCATTTTTACAATATAGGTCTAATGGGGTACATTTTTAATTGGTTATTTTTATAGAGTCCACCTGGAGCAGCCTCAGGTTAATTGGTTTACTCAGAAGCACAATCCTGAGACGGGATTTCTCCAACTTCGTTTCAGGACTTTAGGCTGTCAGTTCGGATAAGCCGCTGTAACACCTTAACTCTTTGATAGGTCTTTTACTTAATAGGGTTTTCTGAGGACATTAGTAATGGTTACACAGAAAACTGTACTGTTCCCCTCAGAATAAAAGCATCCTGTTTATCGATTACAAAAAAATGAGAAAGTACAAAATACATAAATCACAACAAAGACTTTTCCCACATATTTAGAGGGATTGTTCACCCAAAAAGGAAAGTTTCAAACCTGTATGAATTTCTTTTTTCTGCAGAACACAAAAAAACTATTTTGTAGAACACTGTGAATCAAACAACAATGGAGCCTATTGACTTCCATTTTATGGACAAAAAAAAAAAAAAAATTAAAATATCTTACAGAGTCATACAGGTTTGGAACAGCATGAGAGTGAGTAAATGACGACAAATGTTCACGTTTGGGTGAACTAACATACAACATAGTTTTAAACATTTCTAGACTCATCCTTAATTATAACAGAGTAATTAGAAGTAAACATTACAAATTACAGATTTACTCACTTCACACAAACAGTTTAAGGCAGAGGATGCAAATTTTAGACTGTGTACTTCTCTTCCCCTTGCCTTTGAGATTTGTGATAGTGTGTGTAACTATTGTACAGTTCATTGAACACTTCCTTGACACCCATTTGAAGGGTGGTGTTCAAAAACTTAACGTCTTGTTCAACACAATGGTCCAGGATACAGTATATGCCCTCTGTTAGATGTGCCTTAATTTCTGGCTGAAGCGTCACCTAGGAAATAAGAAGGAAACCCATAGTGAGAGTACACAATGGCAGCAATTATCTGCAATGTGATTGTTAAGTGCAGTAACATGAGTCTCAGCCTAGTTAGAGGTCAAATGCATTTCACACTTGTTGACAAAAACAATTGGCTCTCAAATCACACTGGACCATGCGTTTCTCCATTCAAACGCAACCTCTGGTCTGTTAGAATAGCATTATTGCCAAGAGTGCAGGACATCGGATCAGTCCCAGTGCATCAACTCTCAAGCTATAATTGTGTGGTTTAAGATTTATGACACTGAGAAGATTCTAGAATATTCTAGCAAATATTGGCAGGCAGTTCACGAGAGACAATTTCAGGAAGCATTTGAGTAGAAATTGGCATGGGCATGTGGCAGATAAAAACTGATAGTGACTAGTGCCTCACCCTCTGCAGTTCGCTGACATATTGTGCAACAATGAATGAAGACAGGACTGTGAAATCTTCAGCAGCACTGGCAATATGAGTGTACATCCTCTCCACCAGCATGGCACACTTCAGAAGACTCTCTTTGTCTTTCTCAGAAGCTGAAAAAAGAGAGATCACAAAGTAATTGTAATATTTTAATTGGAACCGTTAACGCATGCGATTAATTATGCTTAACGCCGTTGGTGCATTTAATTAAAATCTAATAATTAATTCTAATTCAAAAAACTCAGCATGACCTCCATAAGACACATCTGTAAACCTTTAGACGGGTGTGCATATCTATGTACATTTTATGTTTAATATTCCAGATTACTTAGGGTACCTTTAATCGAAATACAAATTTAAAGTAAATTTAAATTCTAATATGCAGATTTGGGACTCAAGAAATATTTCTTATGATTATCAATGTTAAAAATGGTTGTTGTGCATAGTATATTTTATGGAAACCATGATACATTTTTTCAAGATTCTATATTGAATAGAAAGTTCAAAAGAACAGTATTTATTTGAAATACATATTTACACATGTAACAATGTAAAAGACTTAACTGTGACTTTTGATCAAATTAATGCATCTTTACTGAATAGAAATAATAAATAATAATAAAAAAAAGTATTGCCAAATCCATTAATTACACATTTTGTTCTCTTTCTTTAAAAAGGAACTGAACGTGTTAACCACCAATCATTAATATTAAATACATTTTAGATTATAAATATGAATCCTGGTTAAAACTTTTCAAAGCCTGATTATCTGTCAGACAGATAAGAGTGAGAAAGCACCATAAGATGATCAATAAGATTGAAATTGCCTCACATCTAAACACATTTCAGTTCGGACCAAACTTTGATGTCAAATATTAAAGTCTAAGAAATGAAGAAAGACTAATGGACAGAGAAAAAAAAAAGGCTTTAAGTCATTAAAAGAAAAAAAGAAAGAAAAAATTCTCAATTCAAAAAGGATACGCCCTCAGTGCTAAAATGTGTTGAGCCTCGAGCTTCAGGATCAAATTCAAACTTCATGGAATTTTTTTCTCCTTCACTTTGAAATTCAATCCACAGAGCCACAGTCTGCAATCGTCTGTCTCTGAACATGGCTCAGCGATGTGCTTGTCTCATTAGGTGAATCATACCTCAAAGAACATCTTCTTTCAGCACAATAAATGAATTCAGTGCAACTTGTAGATGGGAAAGTATCAGGAGACGTATGGCTCTATTGATACTCAATAAATGACTCATTGGTTGAGAACAGGACACTTTTCACATCAAACTTCAAATGTAATAACTTGCCAGCATCAGGTGCTTTCCAGTTTCTTTTCTCTAATATAGCTAACAATAACTGCAGACATGCTGACAAGAAAGGGCCTTTGAATTAACTGATGTTAAATTTGTTTGCTTGCACAGAAGTCTTATGTAAAAGGTTACATCTATGAGAAGAAAAGAATATTAACAGCCAGAAGAAACTCAGCATTGACATTTACACAACTATAATACCCTCTATCTATCAATTAAATAGGATTTAAGCAACAGCGGATGAATAGATCTCTCAATATACGGTTCAAACATTTGGGGTCCATAAGACTTTTTGAAAGAAATTAAATATTTTAGTCATCAAGAATGCATTCAATTTATCAATAGTGACAGTAAATACAAGAATTGCATTTCAAACAAATGCCGTTCTTTATAAATTTCTATTCAACGTAAAATACTGGGGATCACAGAATCCACAAAAAATATTAGATAAGAAATGTTTCTTGAGTACCGTATCAGCCTATTGGAATGATTTCTGAAGTGTGACACTAAAGACTGGAATAATGGCTGCTGAAAATTCAGCTCTGCAATCACAGGAATAAATGACATTTGGAAATGCATTCAAATAGAATATAGTTATTTTAAATTATATTACTGTTTTACTGTAAATGCAACCTGAGATTTAACTGTACATAATGTTTAAATATAAACACTTCTGAACGTGGCTAATATGGGTATGCTTACCTCTGTCAGAGTCACCCCGCTGTCTGCCTTCATGCATGACTGATGAAACCAAGCGATAAAAGCAATTCAGGAAGGTAGGAGAAGCCTTTAACATCACCTGCAAACATTTAAAGCTTTCAAAACCGGTGCACAGCAGGGCTCAGTGTAAAATCCAAAATCCTTTATGTTTATCCACTGAATACAAAAACATTTGACCCTGAATCAATTTAACATTTTAATAGAAGACGGATGTACTAGTTGAATCCTAGCAACAACAACGTAAGCCAGATACTAGTGATTCATCGCTTTTTATTTGGCCATTAAGTTTTCTAAAAAAAACATGTCTAAAGTATGAGAGTTTTAAAGGGATATTTCACCCCGAAGGTTCATTTAAATGCTTGCTACCAGCAACCGTCTGGTTTCCATCATTTCAACAAAAGAAAGAACCTCATACAGCTTTGGAATAACATGAAGATGAGTAAATGACAGAATTAAGACAGATGTATCCGATTTCCACTAAATGGCAAAAACTAAGAATTGCTAAGTTTGAATTTACAGGAATTAGTTATGTGGACATTTCAATGAACTGATTTAAATCTCTGATTCAACATGCACTTCTACTTTCACTGGCAAAGCAACCTGTACACCTCGAAGTCTTACATACTGTAGTTCCAATATGCCTTACCTACCAGACACTATAAGCTCCTTTCCCCTCAGGATTTGTGGCAACTTCCCAAACTACATTCTAATTTTCACTCATATTAAGTGCAAACTAAACGCCTCTCAAGGGCACTGTAATATTCACTCCTAACATCAAGCAGCATTAGCCTGTAATACACCTATTTGCATAAACCTATGGAAACATCAGCATTTTCCAAAGCATCTCAGAGAACTGATTTACCAATTCGGCTTAATGTAACATATTTACCACGACAGCCACTGTTTTTAAAGTGCACAATAGGAGAAAATCACTGTATTTTACTTAAAAATAAAAATAAATAAAAAGTCAGTCTGAGTAACAATGCTTTTCATCTCAAGAAATTTCATGTCATACTGTATTTACTAACTGATATAGTATTCTTTATCCATGCTTTGGGATTCATTTTTCCTCTGCCAGACACAGTACGTTGGGTGTGTTCATGAAACAAAACCCTGAAAGCCACATTAATAAAACATTTTCCCAATGCAAGTACAGATAAACAGATGTCAGAGACCCGTCTTTAAAAAACTGATAGCATCTGGCACAGTTTCTACCTCCATGGCCTCTGGCTGATTTAAGTCAATTTAAAATGTATAAGGATATAATTCAAACTTGAAAGAATAGAACCATAAAATGTGTACCTTTTATCAAGTTTAAGCTCTTATCTGTCTCTCTCTCTCTCTAGTGCAAGGATACTCACCTGAGGGTAGCAGTGGATAGTTGAAAACAAGGCTTCATGGATGGCCTCAAAAGCAGCATGGTAGTCCTCCATGGAATGACTGTCGAGCGGCACAAACTGCAGCGCACCCAGAACCACAATGACATGGTGTGGGTTGGAGATCTTTGCTTCACCCTGCCAGAGCAGTACGGTCAAAGTCTTGAGAGTTGGTAACGTCAGTGCACGAGTCAGAGAAGGGATCTTGCTGGACTCCTTTATAACAAACTAAAAACAAATTGAAAAAAAAAAACAAACAAAAGAAATTTAATAGTAATGTCTCTCAATATCAAGTAAAAACAATTAATATGTGAGAAGTAAGAGAGCATAGAGCTATTAGACACAAAGTTTGGGGTCATTTAAGATTTTTAAAGTTTTTGATAGAAGGCTGCATTTATTTGATTGAAACATTTGATTCGGTAAAACCGTAATATTGTAAAATATTTGAATATAAAATATATTTTAAAATGTAATTTATTCTTGTGATTGCAAAGCTGAATTACTCCAGTCTTCAATGCAAGAAGCATTTCTATTATTATTAAAGTTAAAAAAAACAGTTGTGCTTCTTAATATTCTTGCATAAACCGTGATAAAAAAAAAAATTCCATGGTGCTTTTATGAATAGAAAGTTCAAAGAACAGAATTTATTTGAAATAGCAATCTCATGTAAGAACTCTTAGAAACCAGGCTGACATTTAACAGCAATCCTACAGACACCTTCAGACGTAGCACAATATCAGTTCACTTTCTAACAGAATACTTTTCAACTGCAGAGCAACCGATCAGTGCTATAAAACATTAATCACAAAAGTGACGATTACAGAGCTTGTTCTATATTTGTGTACTAGTACAGATGTGTGTACAGCATAAGGTTAACAAAGCTTCTGGTTGCGGTGGTGAACTCTGTTAGTGGCAGCTCTAGTATGTCAAGTTCTGACATCGAGAAGAAAAGTGCAGTGATAAAAGTAACCTGACAGGCACACACAGTCCTTCTCTGAGTGAACTCACCGACATAGACAAGTCTTTGAAACCTGACTTTTCCAGGCAGATGAATTTTAATGCTAAATCAAGACAAGAGAGAGTCAGGCATGGGTGAGGTATGTGATATGTTTTACAAAGCTAGCTGCATGGTGTTTTTTCACTGCCAGCCAACTCTCTAGGCACCATTAAAGGAATGTCACAGGCTCGATAGAAGCAAAGCTTTATAGTATTTATTGCATAATGTCCCTCCGTTTTTATTTAAGCAAGGAAACAGTGCCTTGCAATTGGAGGGTTTGTGCAACTGGTGGACACGTGAGCCTCATGTTTTTTGTTAAAGCACTTCTTCCTTGTGTGTTAAATTGTAAAGTTATCTAAATTGAATAATGTTTTTATTTGTTCTGCATTTTCTTGTTCCTGGGTTTTTTGGAGGACAGTACTTCCCTCAATTTGTCTATCCATTGTTGAATCCTAAACATTCAATGTCCAAAGCTTATGATGAAGTTTTGAAGTTACAAAAAAGTAGGATATCATTATATTTTTCTCTTAAAAAGACAATTGCATTAAAAAGAGACTAGTACAATAGAAATGCATGTGTGATTAATCTTACTCAGGGAAAGAAAAAAAAAAAAAAAACATCAAATGGGAAACAAATTGAAAACATGTATTGAAATACTTACAATGAGATTAGATATGACTTGTGGGGTGATGAGCCAAAAAGCCTTTGAGCAATGCTCTGGAAACTGACAACAGGCAAGCAGCTTTATGAAAGTTACTGTGGACAGAACCTCCTGTGAAAGAAAAAACAAAAAACATCATCAATGCACACTACAAATATGCTTAGAAACTCTTATGCTTTGAGAAAGAAAAAGGAATGGATTTTGTTAACTTGATCTTTTTATGTTAACTTCAATCATCCAGAAAAAAGACACACAACGAAACTGGTGGCAGACTTTTAAATATACGACCTAAGGCTGTCATTCAATTAAATAACAATGGTTAATCATTAAAAATGAATTTTTAAGCAAAGAAAACCTACTAATAGACCTTTATGTGATTATTAGTTTCAGTCATTTGTTTGAGTAACATTCATAGCTTGATTTATGCAACAACAAAGACAGATCCTATTTCTCAGATTGCATCAAAACGCAAACGATGAACTATTCTCTGCAATAATTCAATAATAAAACAACTTTCCCAACTCATTATTGATCTAATTGTATATGCATTAAGATGTTTTTGTCCTCCACTGGTGTTTGTATTTCACTTTAAGTCAATTTCAATAATATTTCAATTTTATAATATTAAGAATGCAAATTACTTTATTATGTGCTCTGTCTGGGTTTTAATCCCTAATAAATTTACAAATAGTGTCATTTACTGATGAGTGGGCACTATGTTCTGTAGATTTTAAAAACTGAATAAATGTGTTAAGCCTGTAAACAAAGGAATGGCATTATGTAATAAATTCACTGCATGTATTAACTATTACAATCTCTTATTACACATAATAATAAACACTACACCACTACAAGAATCTTACAGTGCAGTGGCCTCTTTCAATCTTTGCTGGCACAAGTCCCTGTCTGAGCATCAGCAGTAATATATGGAACTGCTCTTGAGAACAGCTGGACACCAGCTGATTTAGAAGCTCCTTTACTGGCCCCTCCAGCTCCTTCACGTCTGACAACGACAACCACGTTCCTGATGAAATGATTGACAGACTGTTTACAGAACAGGCAGAGGGTTCACAAAAATTTGGGGCATCAATTTACTCAAGTCAAGCTAATGTTTTGAAAAGTTTTAGGATACTGTACCTGACAGCAGCGCATGGACTCTCTGCAAAATCTTAATATGAAGTTCTTCAAGATCTGTCGCTTTGGTCTTTTCCGCAGCCATGTAGAACGCAGAGAGATAGTGAATTGATGAAATGCGGAAGTCCATAGGGCGGGGTGCTGGGCTGAGTTCCTTTAAGATCTGCTGGCAAAAGCTCCGGTAGAACGCCATATGGTATATTTTCTTCTGCCCGTCATTTTCAGAGATTGAGGCTCTTGCTAGTTCACTCTTGATCATGATTGTTACCATTTCAACAGAAAAGGACTGTATCTGTCTACTTCCCTTGCGCATCAGCATAGCCTGTATGGCTGGCTCCATGACAGAAGTGGCCTTCTCTAACAAACGAGTCAAAGTTTGATCCAGCTGTTTGTTCTTGCCGAGGCTTGTGATCATTTCTTTGCAGAGCGTGCTTAAAGTTACCAGATGGAGTTGTAGTGAGCAGAGATCCCCTGCATCTACAGCCAGAACTCCTGCGGTGAGGTTACTTTCAACCATAAAGGAGGTAAACTTCTCCAGATTGAGGCACATGCTGCTCTTCCGATCGATTATGAGCTGAATTAAGAACTGCATGAAGTCTTGAACTGACTGAAGGAAAGACAACCAGATCAGGCCATCCAAACCCTTGAAGAGCCCCTTGCTGCTCCGAGAAAAGAGGGAAGTCATAGTTGCCTCTAAGAGATTACTTCCATGAACAACTTTCAGGATCATTTGAGAGTTGTTAACCACCAGCAGTGAAGCCATAACATTAAAAAGCTCTTTGAGCAATCCAATAGATGCAGAGAGATCAATGTTTTCATCACACTGAACACAAGAAGTCAGCGTGAACAAAGTCAGAAAAAGTTCTGAATAGTCTTCAGAGGACATTGCATTTCCATTCAGGACACTTGTGACTTTGAGCAGCTGCTGTAATCGATCTGCCTGTGTTTTAGACAGAGGTATGGAAGAGCTCATTTTGACAGAGTCTAACATCTCCTGTCCGATGGCTTTCAGTCTCTTCACGTTTGTTTCTTCATCTTCAAATCCAACCATTTCCACACAAGGTTTCAAAGACGAAGGACTGACAAACTGAATGTGTGATGAGCCAAGCTGTCCAAAAAATGCCTTGATGATGCACTTTATAACTGCAGAGAAAATCTCAGGGAGCTCACAAAGAACAGGACTCTCGAGTAATTGCCTGGATATTAAGGAGACAGAGATCCCAGTGTTCTCCAAATTGCTTCCAGAGGCATCCAAACTATGAAGCAAAGATTTCAACATGCATTCTGCAAAAACAGACGTGTCATTTGGTTCAAGATAAGGGGCAATTAATGGAAGGTTGGAGGTAACAAGAAACCAGTGGGCTGCCATGTAAGTGTTGGCATTAACAGTACAAAATTGAAAGTCCCAGATCTGGTTGGCGTCAAGCATCATTGAAAGTTCTTGCCTTTTTAGAATAAACTGAGCCATTTTCTGCACCTCTGATGCACCTGATGTTTCAGTAGATGGTTTGAGCAAGTGTACCTTCAGCTTGTGGAGCGCAAGGAGATTCTGTAATAATTTACTAAGTGGACTCTCCATGTCCCTCAATGTCAGGGCTTTGTCCACTAAAGCGCTGCTCTGTGAGGCAGCCGGTGATGTGTACTTAGAACAGTGAATCTGGAAGAGCGTATCCACCTCAACCCAAGTATGAGTAAGCAGAAGGGTCACCTCTTGGACCTTCTCCATCCAAGGGCCTTCGGTGACAAAGTTCTGCTTCAACAGGTCTTCAACGACCTTCAGCATCTCCATCATAAGATTCTGAGTCTTCTTCACGATTGGTACCGGGGTGCTGTTGTCCAGAGTCTTAAAACTGAAGAGTACAGCGTAGAGGAGCAAACTCAAAGAAAAGACTTTCAGCACCAATTCCGATGTTTCATCTTGGATGTGGGGGAGAAGATAGCACTGGATCTTTTTTAAAATGAGCCAACAGATCTCGAGATTTTGGCTCAGAGGATTGTCTAGCAAACACTTACTCAGGGCCTTTTGTATCGTTTCGGGCAGCAACGGCGGTCTCAATTCATCCACTGCAGGCCGACACACAACATCAAGCAGCTCTTCTATAAGTTTAGGCAGCTGTCGGAGTTTGGCATAAGTTTGCAAGACAGCAGACACGAGTGCTTCTCTGGCTTTCTTAACACGTACTTCCATGTTGTCTGCATCAACCCACACAGCTGAAAGGAGCTCATCTAAATCTGGCTCCAGTATATGGTGATTCAGTGCAAGCAGAGCTCTAAGACAGCGGTACCAAGCTGGGATGCCCATCTGGGTATTGTTAAATAATAGGCGAGCCAGTTTCCTGTAGAAATTCAATTGCACCTCTCCGTGTTGTATTCTGTCTGCAGCCACATTATAGATATCACCAGCCAAACAGGAGTTCAGGAGGTTCTCCAGAGCGAGTAAAGCAATACTCCAGTTCAATGCACTAAATTTATCGTCAATATCCAGTTCATCTGTGAACCCCAAAGCAGTAATGAGCTTAGACATGAGGTGGAAGATCACTTGCTTGTTTTCTGCACCTTTACAAAATGAATCTAAGGCAAATTTAAATAGCAGAGTGAGAGAGTTTGATTTAACGGCATAAGATAAAGCCGCTTCCTCTTCGTTAGTTCCTTGGACATTAAGTTTCAAAAGGATCATATTGACGGGGCCTTGCAAGCCCTTTCCCGCATGGCTCTTTTTGGCCCCAGCTTTATCCTCCGATGGTAAAACTTCTTCCTTATAGGACAGGAAATGATCAGGAATGAAGAGCGCTGACTGAAGAACAGCGTCCACTTTGCTCCGGATTTCCTTGCTCAGATGCTGGCGAATCTTGACGTCATCCTTCTCAGTCCATACTCTAGTGTTCAGTAAGTGTCTGAGCAGGAGAAGAGGATGAAGAAGGTGTGCTGTTACCTGGGAAAACACTCGGTTGGAGTTTGCCTGCTGTTTCTGCACTGTTAGGTAGGTGTTGAGAACAAGGAGCAGAAGCTCAAAGACTTTGAGAGAGAGAGGCTCCTCGCTTTTCTGCTGCCTGAGCTGCATGCTGGACAAGCCACAGAGTCGACTCAAGAGCTCCACTAACAACTCATACTTAGCAGTGTAGGTCACGGAAAGCACTGGGGAGGTCAAGATGCCATGGCAACAGCTCAGAATGGTGTGGAAACTGACAGATTCAGGATTGAATCCTGAAGAACAGTCCAAAATCCTGTCATTGATAATCTAGGATAAAATAAAACAAATGATAAATGCAGTGCTCATTTTTACATAGTTTTTTTAAGACCAAAAAATGCTTAAAATTTTGTTATTAGGGTCATTTTTACTCTGAATAAAATTCAACAACACCGTTTGGACCGCGCTCTTAGGTCACTTGATCTTTTATTTTGGTAGGTCAATCTGTTAAGTTACTTAGTATAGGAGATCATGATCCGCACGCACAAGAAAGGCTTTGCACACTGAGGAAGGCTTTGAGCTGAAACGTTTGTGTCTTTTCCCATCAGTGATGAATGGAAAATAAAACCTAAAAGAAGACTGTTCTCGTGGATCATGATCTCCTATACTCTGAAAAAAATAGAGTACACTATTTTTATGAATTCTTTATGTTTTAATTATTCTGTGTCTGCGTCTTTGTTATAGAAAAAGTGTGCATTAAAACTTGCCCTTCGTTTTGACTTTATTAGTGTTATTTGAAACAATCATATTCTTTCTAAATCTTTTTTTTTTTTTTAAACATTTACCTTGTTGTGTTGGCATTTTTTTTTCTCATCATATTTTTATCAACAGCACGTTTTAGATAAAAGCCTTTAAAAATAATCAGAATATGCATGGTCTTTGATAACGCTGACCCAAAGAAAAAATAAAGAAAATCTTTACTAATATTCAAGCAATACTGATGAAATTAACATAATAAATAAATTAAAGAGACTTACAAATGCAAATAATACAAGCAGAAATTAATTATTATTTAAAACAACAGTGTTACTATAGGTATGTATCTAAGGGCACATTTGAGACCAAGTGAAATTATTGCAAAACTGAAGTACTGGTAGATACCTGTGCTAGTGTGAGACGAAGGCTAATGGTTTTTCCCTGACTCAACACATTATGAAGCTTCCTGCTGTGAAGGATATCATCTAGGTAGGTCCATAAACCCTCCACCACCTCCGAAGGTACGTCCACTTTCTTATTGTAAAAAGCAGTGAGGGCATGACTTGTCCAGTCAAACAGAACCTTTGACAGGGAAAGAGGCATCAATGTTTGAAAATATTCATTTAAGAATATTACAGTAGATTTGCTAGATATATCCAGTTAAAAAGTAGTACATTTTATACTCTCAAAAATATGCAGACTGAGTCTAAATCAGATAAATTACCTGCTCTTTATTAGGAAGAAGGCACTGTGTTGATATCCATGCAAATCGAGCAAGTTTCAGTTTATCTGGCCACAGTGTGCAAGGGTTTTTCAGTTTCAGATGGATGCCAGAGTAAATGGCAGCCATTTCTAAATACCTTTGTGTCTAAAAGAATTAAAAACAGAGATTATCATGCGGTTTACACATATTTAGACCAATTAACAGAAGGTTGACATTAGAGGTAGACAGATAATCAGTCTGACCAATATATTTTTTAACCAATATTCACACCTTACAACTTAAACAATCATCCATAAATAACACTTTTTGAAAAAATGAATTACTCCAAGGCACTCGTAGTAACAACAAAAAGCCTTTAATTGACTGGGCTAAATCTTTAAAATAATTAAAAAGACAAAAATTTAAAATGACATTGTTTGATAGCCTATAAAGAGAACAGAACCCAACAATAGTATTTACAACTTACTAAACTTCCAAAATAACAGCCATGAAGTTCCTTAGGTGAGAAATCTGTAGTTTTGAAGATGAAAATACATTATTATATATAAAATACATTACATCTCGATCACAAAACTATTTAGCATTATTATATACTGTAATGCTATGAACATCAACAACAGCATAATAATTATAATAACTTAATGTTATTATTATTTACTACATAGCTAATTATTATGCATACGATATGCATAAACACATTCATTTTCTACTTCAAAAGTCACATAAAATCATACTAAAGTATACTCTCAATGTTTGAAAATCTTTATAAACACACAAGCAGATGTCTGGCAGCCCCTAGCGAATCACATCGCGAAACAACCTCAACAAGCGAGCTAGATTTTATTGAATAAAAAGGACCGTGGTATAACATCTTTTAAAATAGTAGGCGATTTATAATGTAATGAGATTAACTATCTAAAATACTTACAATCTCATCACACACGTGCTGTCGCTGCGGAGTCTTCAAAGACCTCTAACCTCTTCACTTTGACACCAGACAGTACTAATCGACAACGAGCATCAACACTTGAGGATGGAATAAACATATAAAACTAGTTCATTGTATTGTAACAAAAGTGTTTATGTGGATTGCCCCAGAAGCTATTGTCAGTAATGTTTAGAATGCCGTCTTTTGTCAGTAATACTTATAGAACGTCGTCTTGCTAACATGAAGGAAATTTATACATAAGTTTCGTTAGCAAGACGACGTAACGTTACCTTGTGACCAAAGTAACCATGACATTACAGCAAGCTACACATGATAATGAAGTGGAAATATCGGTCACTCTTAATAGGGACTGAATGAATAGCAGACATCAAGTAAACCGATAAAACACTAGTTTAACAAGTGGTCGGTTGATTCAACGTTTTGACTTATCGTGTCTGAGAAAGGTTTCGTCAGGGATCATAGAAAGAAAAGGTAGATGCCGCATTAGCCGCGGTGGTTGTAGTTCCGCCATATTGGAAAGGTCAACATCAACCCGTAAGAGATGTATATATTTTTTACAATATTGGGTTTATCATAAATGCTGACTATTTATGCATATTGTAATAAATATAAATGTCAACATAAAACTGAGTATTAGGTAAACGCTAGCTGTAAAAGATAACGAATGCTCATGAACATGGTCCAGTTTATTTAAAGCTTCAGTTTAAAGCAACAGAGCAAAATAAATCTAGCAGTCTATAAACATTAATACTATATTTGCTACTTAATCATAATAAAAAAAGAACCATTAATTATTTCTATCAGAATATATAAACAATGTGTTAAAACTTAATAATTATTTACTTAAAACCGTGTTGACCTTTCCAAGATGGCGGTGCTACTGACCAGACCAATGCGACTTCTCTTTGTTGACATCTATGACGGAGATCGTCCATTGGTGTAGTAGCGCTTCGCTTCCTCGAAAGTCAAGGAATCACAGGGGGTCACCTCTTTATTCCTATTTTATTTTAAAACACTCCAAATTCCACTTTTCTGTGACTTGAACAGTAATTGACTTTGTGCCGAGTAAAGCCCGACAGATGTCGTGCAGCAGGTTTTTGTGACAGGGCGCTGCCGGTGAATGCGCTGGGCGTGTGTGAAGATAACGCGAACAAGGGCTGGATGTGAAAACTGTCAGGAACAGATAATGCTCAGTAACCGTCGACCCCGGCCTGCTATAAGTCAGTCTCTCCAGTCTTTCTAACGAGAGCCCAGTGCAATGCAGTCAAGAGTGTGTCCAGATACTCCAATATTTACAGCACCGCTCGATGCATTGGTCATCTGACTTTATACAGCAAGTTTCGACAGATAATGATTAACGTTAGGTGAGACTCGCAAACTTCGTATTGGTCGTCGTCTTCTCCAGATGTGTGAGACAATGTTGCGAATGACACGATTTACTGTAGGGAAACTGCAGCAGTGTAACATTACCTGCTGTCGGTCAGATACACTTCATCACTTGTCTAATCGGACCTCAAGAACACCGTGGAAAAGGCAAGTGTGCAAGAACGGATCGTTTGATGTACTCGTGATGCCTGTTTATAAGGGAAGGAGCATCTCCTGGCTCTCTTGTCTCAGAACTGGAGGGTTGTTTCTGCCCAAGAGAGTGTGGACACACTCCAGACACACGGTTGCTCTCTATAGCACATCTACGGACTCCAAACAAACCTCAAAGTCTGTGGTAAATCAGGAGAGTGAAGTTAAAACCTCAGAAAACTCGTTTCGTGTTCCCTCAGAAGATGCCAAGAAGTTGCTGCAGCTGGCGCATCCTCAGCGATGGAGGCTGACAGGCAAGTCAAACTGTGCTCGTGTTTTGTATTTAGTGTTATTGGATGGTTTTGAGTGTTTTCTGAGATTAATACAACTGTTGAGTTTAACATCCCTTTCAAAAATGTACGATGATACCTTTACAAAGATAAATATCGAATATTATATTACATATATCAGACTTTATAGCAAAGAATATAACTGTTAACTTAATGTTAGTCACAAGTGTCAAAATTTTAGCTATTAGAGATAATGTGTAAATGTTGTAAATACTTCATTTTTTTAATCGAAACTAAAGAAAAATGCAAATTAAACATCCACTTGTGAAAAGTACCTTGCAAATGACCTTCTAACTGTCCCCATAGCTGCCGTGGGTTTTTTGGTGATCTCCAGCTCTGTCACCATGTCTGCCCCATTTTTTCTGGGAAAAGTGATTGACACCATCTACACTAGCCCCCCAGAGGACTTCACCTCCTCCCTTACCTCCCTGTGTATCATGCTAACAGGGGTCTTCCTCTTCGGGGGCGCTGCAAATGCTGCTCGTGTCTACCTCATGCAAATCTCAGGTGAAGTCTTGAGGCAGATCATATAAAACCGTAAAGATACTTCATAGTGCAGTAGAGACATGTTTTGTGGTTTACGCTACGATTCAAAAGTTTGGGGTCAGTAAGATTTTTAGTATTCTTTTAAAGAAATTAACACTTAATTAACCAGCAAGGACACACTGATAATATAAAGAAATGTTTCTTGTGCTGCAGATTTGCATATTAGAATGATTTCTGAAGGACCATGTAACACTGAAGCTTGAAAATTCAGCTTTGCCATCACAGAAATAAATGACATTTTAAAATATATTCAAATGGAAACTGTTATTTTAGTTTGTACGAATGTTTCACAATATTACTGTTTTACTGTATTTTTAATCAAATAAATGCAGTCTTGGTGAGGTTATTATGAGCCTCCTTTCAAAACATTAAAAATCTTATCGACCCCAAACTTTTGAACGTGTACATATTGATTGATTTTTTTTTAATGAGGTCTAGTTTAGTCTTCTTAAATCCATTAATAAGAAGCATTTCATCTGATTCATTGCGTTGACCAGCATGCATTTCTGTGCTTGCTCTCTAATAAGCCTTTCTCAACCTTTACAGGGCAACAGATTGTGCGAAAGTTGCGTGAGTCCCTTTTCTCTTCGATTCTGAAGCAGGAGGTGGGATTCTTTGATAAGACCCGAACCGGTGAGCTCATTAACCGCCTTTCAGCAGACACGGCCATCGTCGGGCGCTGCCTCACTGACAACCTGTCTGACGGGCTGCGTTCCCTCGCCCAGGCAGGGGCCGGAGTTGGCATGATGGTGAGATGCTTGTGATAGTTTGACATTTTAGCACCTAATTCCCTTTTACAAATATCACATTTTCTAAAGAAAATTCTGAAGAAAATGTAAAAGGTGCTCATGCGAAACTACCCACCACAATATCTGACTCTCATTACTTCTTGATCGGTTTCTAAAAACAGAAGATACAGTAGAATGCAGTGATTCTTATGTCACCGCACTTTTGATTCAGTTCTTGAATCTTCTATTTCTTTTCCTTAGTTATATGTGTCGCCTAGTCTGGCAGCTTTTGTGCTGATGGTTGTTCCTCCTATTGCCTGCCTGGCTGTAATTTTCGGTAGATTCTTACGATCCATATCGAGACGCACACAGGATGCATTGGCAGAGGCTACACAGGTAAGAGGTCACGTCTCCTTTTAATGGGGCTTTATTGCATGTTTTATTGCAGATATGGAAGTAAGCCTTGGTCAGTTATCATTTGATTGCTGAATTCATTGCGCTATTATAAGCATAAAGACGCCAAGTAGCCAAGGGATCCTTTTACTCTGTAGCTGCTCTGCATCTCCTAGTTGGCAGAAGAGAGGATCAGCAACATACGGACAGTCCGGGCTTTTGGAAAAGAGCTGACGGAGGTGCAGAAGTACTCGGAAAAGGTTGACTATATTTTTGAACTGGCTAAGAAAGAGGCTGTGCTTTCTGCTGGATTCTATGGAGTGGTGAGATACTTAATTGTTGTACCAATATTTAATTTGCATGCATGATGATAGATAATGATCATCATAAGTCAGTTTAAGATCATTTGTCTAGTGCAGTAGCCCTCTACTTCTGCTCTGAGGTTTTCATTTCTTTCACAGACAGGACTGAGTGGAAATGTCATCATCCTGAGTGTGTTGTATAAGGGAGGTCTGTTGATGGCCAGTGAAGCCATGACTGTTGGGCAGCTTTCCTCTTTCCTAATGTATGCATTCTGGGTGGGCATCAGCATTGCAGGTGAGGATGTTAGCTCAGAGCAACTGAATATACACTACTGTTCAAAGGATGTTTTTTTGGTGGTGGTGGGGGTAAATACTTTTATTCAGCAAGAATGCATAACATTGATCAAAAGTTATAGTAAACATTTATACTGTTACAAAAAAAAAAAACTTTTTCAAACAAGGGCCGTTTTTTAAACTTTCTATTTATCGAAGAATGCTAAAAAAATGTTTTGCAGTTTCCACAAAAATATTAAGCAGCACAGTGTTGTCAGTATTAGGGATGTTACAGTGAGGAAATTTTCATATTGTATGTAAACTTCGACAACCGACAAAACCAGTATTACTGCTAATTCTTTGGACACTTTCACTTTCACCTTCGAATTTGCAATCTTAGTGTCACAATTAACATGAAAAGGTCTGTTGCACTTACATCTTTACATCTTACACTTTCTAAGACACAAACAGTACAATGACAAACTAGCTTATGTAACGTTTATTGAGAAAATAAAGGCATGGCATACACCACATGCTTTATTATATAACGATTAAATTAGCAAACACCGTAGAACTAAATAAATAAAACCAAATAAAAAGTCTCACACAACGTAGCATAACATCAGGTAAACAGCAAAAGTCAACAGGGTTTTCAAAGTTAAAACTAAATTGGCTGTAGGTGCCAGTGCTTGCACATGTTCATCTTCTCTGGTTTAAGAAGCAATCTTTTACATTTCACTTGGAAATCCTTCGCCATCATCTAATCTCATAATCACATCATTTGTTTTTGTTTTTTTTAATAATTAAGTGAAATCTGACTCCTGCTGCACTGACGCTGTGACAAGGATCTTGTGACACTGAAGAATGGAGAAATGGCTGATTAAAATTCAAATTTGTCATCACAGGAATAAAATGTGTTTTAAAATATATCAAAATTAAAAAAAAAAAAAAAACTTATTAAATTGTAATAATATTTTACAATATTACTATTTTACTCTATCAAATACTTTGTATTTTGATCAATTAAAAAAAAACCTACTGACCCCCAAATACTTCAACAGTATTTTATGCCCTTTAACATATGTTCGGACTTGTATGTTTTCTGATAACTTTTCATTTCAGTTCAGGCATATCCTGGGCGTCATTTTCAGTTTCCACATTAGCAGGTTTACATAAAATTCACTTGATTTAGTTTATCTGGTCCCAAGGCATGCTTTATCATTTTTGTAGTCAGTGTGCAACATGAGAGCAGGCAAAGAATAGGTTTCTTTCAACACAGTTCTGTTGGGATTTCCCAACAAACCACTATTGTGGTGGTTGAGCATCTCATACTGGGCCTTATTCATAGGTAGTCTAGCTGTAATTTTTGCCCTGTGTAGAAGTTTTTAGTACAGTTTTAGTAAAGTCCAACTTTTTATTTTTCTGTGGATTAATTTAAGGTTTCAGCTCATTCTACTCCGAGTTGATGAAGGGGCTTGGTGCTGGGACTCGTCTATGGGAACTCATGGATCGGAAGCCTGAATTTCCTCTCAATGGTAAATAGAACTATCTAAAATAATGCCTAAAATGCACATTAGCACATGCAAAACTGTTTTGCGACTGTTTGCAGTGCCATAATTATTTTTGTGTTGTTTGTTTTTTCTTCTTTAGAGGGGCTTGTGTTAAAACCAGAGCAGTTAAAAGGAGAACTGGAGTTTCGTAACTTGTGTTTTGCTTACCCAACAAGAAAGGATTCCCCCATCTTCCAGGATCTAAGTCTGTCTGTGCCGGCGGGGTCAGTAATGGCAGTAGTGGGATCCAGTGGTTCAGGAAAATCCACACTGGTGTCACTGTTGCTCCGGCTCTATGATCCTGATTCAGGTGAGAACTGAAAGTAAGAATATAATGGAAAATCTTGATACTTGTATATTGATATCCCAGATGTAACAACAGTGAAAATCTATGGATGAATACGTAGTTTTGATTCAAATGCAGGCGTGGTCAGTGTTGATGGCTATGATATACGAGACTTGAATCCTTACTGGCTGAGGAGTCACATCGGTACCGTAAGCCAGGTAAGAAACGCCACCAGCAAAAAAAATAAATAAGCAAGAAAATCTCCTGCCTCCATTTTACTCATTTCTGTGTGTGAATTTGTTTGTTGTAGGAGCCGGTTCTTTTCTCCTGCTCTATTGCTGAGAACATCGCTTATGGGGCGACAGACCCAAGTCAGGTCACAGCAGAGGACATCTACAGGGCAGCAAAGATAGCCAACGCTCATGACTTCATCCAGGAGTTCCCTAAGGGCTACGATACAGTGGTAGGAGAAAAGGGGGTATTGCTGTCAGGTATGAATAAACCTCTGATACTTCAGTAAAATTCATGTCTGTAACAGGACAAAATTGTCTGTTTATAATTCATCTGACAATTTATGCATAACTACATTGATTTGTTGGATCAGGTGGACAAAAACAAAGAGTCGCTATAGCACGAGCCCTGCTGAAGGTAATCTGTCCTCTATAGTATTTTACTGAATTTGAAATATTTGTTGTTTATCAAAGAAACATTAAATCTGTGTTCTCATGATTTTCACAGAATCCAAAGATACTGTTACTGGATGAAGCTACAAGGTGAGATGCTGTTTCAATACTTCAACTTATAAATTCACTTGTACTTAAAAATAAATAAACTTAGCAGTAGCATACCATTTTCAAACTGTGGAGATCTTCTGAAATAACTTTCCAAATTCCTAAATGGGTAACTCCCCACTGTTTCTCACTTTTTGTGTAGTATTAGCAAATAAACTTTTTTTTTTGTATTTTTAGTTTTTATTCTTTTTTTATATATATATATATATATATATTTTTTTTTATTTATTTATTTATTTAAAATAATACTTATTTAAAAATAACTAAACTCATATCTTTAACTAAATCCTAAATCTTTTTTTATACTTTTATATATGTGTGTTATAATTACATAGAGTTAACGATGTATCACTTTACAAGATGTGTTCTCAAGTTATGCGTCAATTCTTTTACAATCATCTTTTTCTATTTCTAAAATAATTAATGACTCCAGAAAAAGCCTGTCATCATCTTTCAGGGTCTTAGAAGGACAAGATGTAGAATGCAGTTTACTTTAGCCTTTTTTTTTTTTTACTTTAACATTATTTTATGTTTGAAATCTTCATAAATAGAAACCACATTTTTAAACCACAAAATGCACTTGAAGAGTTTATTTGCAAAAACCGATAAACGCCACTTTCAAAAAAAATGTGTGCCGTGCATTATTCTCCACATATAGCGTGATCTGAACCCTAAACACATTTTGGCAAAAAAGCCGGTGTTCTAACAAACAATGCTAACACCGGCTTTTTTGCCAAAAATAATAAAGCCTCACACCACATAGTTAATAAAGCCTCACACCACATTAATATCATGCTGGAAGCATGTGAGCAGAAACCGATAAATCCATTTTAGCGAATCAGCACGCTGTATTCAGGTCAGGTGACAAGGCTGCCAGTCACTTTGAAAAGACGTGCTAGCTTCGAGTTTCGTCAAAGCTGACTAAAAGTGATCAAGGATGAATAATTCTGATGAAGTTGATGAACCCTTGATATCTTCTTTGGGGCATAAAAGGAAAATAAAAGCTGAAACTTTCACGGAACCTTTTTTTTCAACTCTGAAACATGAAATGTGGAGTTATCTGCTTTTGCTATAAAACAAACTTTTAATATATAAAAAACATACTTTCAATGAACTTTAATTAAAGTTATTATTATTAACACTTTAAATAAAGTTATTATTACTTAATCGAAACAACCTAACTGCTTTTTGATTGAAATTACTTGGAATGCACAATAAAAAAAACATGATTTCTCAAAATAAATAAAAATGGAGTTATCCAAATGAACTCTTCACTTGTGTCTAGAGAAATGGCATGATGAGAAAAACTAACTATATAATAAGACTTGCCCTGGTCTCTGTTTCAGTGCTCTGGATGCAGAGAATGAGTTCCTGGTACAGGAGGCATTAGAGAGGCTGATGGACAACCGTACCGTGTTGATCATCGCTCACCGTCTCTCCACCATCCAGAGCGCAGACGCCGTGGCTGTGCTGGACCAGCACCGCGTGATGGAGATCGGCAGCCACGCCAAGCTCCTTGCCGACGACCAGGGGCTCTTCCGCAAGCTGATGGAGAAGCAGGCCTTCCTGCAGGCCGAGCAGAAAAAGGCTTTCTTCAAATAGGAGTAATTTAAAAACAACAAAGGGAGCGCACACGTTCAGACATGTTTAAAGGCATTTTATGTGTTTTATTGTGCACTCCGAAATGACTAAAACTGAAATGTAGCTATTTATCATAAACTGCCAAGTAACTGGAAACCAGTTGTATACTGATCATTGTTAATTACAATGGCAGACAGTCACAGCATACGTGCTGTGGACCTGATTTAATACTCATCCGAGTTGCAAAAAACACTGCTTTTTAAATCGTTTTATGCTTTCATGGCCCAAGAAAAACATTAATACGTTTCAAAAAAACCTTTGGAAAAGCTTGAAGGGAATATGAGGGCGATTTGAAATAAGACCAAGTTACTTGATGCTACGGCTACTATTACTTGTAATAAATCATGTCAGTCCTTTATTAAGGAACGGGTGATAATCAGTTTATTGAAGTGTACCTAGGGCCTTAGTCATGAAACACGAGCAGAATGAATGTCTGTGTAAACTGTACATAAAACAGTAAACTGTTGCATTTGATTCACTGGGAAGATTTACACAAGAATGATTTATGAAAGCGTAAATTAATGTCATGTACACAAATTCGTTCTGCATATGTTTCATAAGTAATATTGATAATTAAGTATTTTGTGAGGGTGATTACAGACACAATGGTGCTTCTGTCCTTTCTTATCACCTTTGGTAATGACACAGATGTCAGTGAATCTTGCCTAGATCATAAACCGCAAAGCTTTTACTGGGATACAATCCAACTCCAACCCAGTTACAGTGCCATTGTTATTTGTCAGTAATGAAGATACTGTTTTAGAAGGAGCACCTGTATGAACAATTGTAAAAGAAAAAAGGATAGATATAATTGTCTCAGTTGTACTTGAGAACAGACACTATAACAGAGATATTTTAATTTAACTTTTACTTAATCAATATATATATATATATATTTATATATCTATCATTTGGATAAGAGGAAATCTATTCAGAAATCAAGAAGATTTTAATATTTAGTGTGGTAACTTATTAGATTTCAGGTTTGTGAAATGAATATGTTTGTCTGTTTGTTTATTTTCTATTGTTTTATCTGCACTCTTAATAAATTACATTGAAACACCTATTGCTTTAAAACACTGCCCTGTCCACCACATCCCTGTCTTTGAGAACATAAATTATTTTAGTTGCCAAAAGAGGGTGCTGTTGACAGTTGAATATAAATTACTAGCTACTTTCGAAACCTAGAGAGTGATGGCAACAGTGGGTTAAACCAAAGAGGTAAAAGCTCTCAAACAGAACTGGATCTACTATGGCAAAGTACTGTTGATGCAAGCAACTTGCTACTGTAATCTTATAGTCTGTCTCAAATAGTTATGGTCACTACAATGATATGAATTGTGCTACACCTAAATAGTAAAGTGGTTTGATTAATTGACCTCATTGTGCCCCTCTCTTTACTTCAAAAACTGAA
This sequence comes from Acrossocheilus fasciatus, assembly GCA_036784905.1. Classification (NCBI taxonomy): domain Eukaryota; kingdom Metazoa; phylum Chordata; class Actinopteri; order Cypriniformes; family Cyprinidae; genus Acrossocheilus; species Acrossocheilus fasciatus. The sequence goes on from CM071950.1 coordinate 16,180,022, forward strand.
TCACCAGCTCTGATAAAGTTGAAGCAGGGAGATTGTTGCTCAGACTGTTGTTTTGTTTGCTGAAGCAGTAAGCTGCTTACCTTCAGTGACTGGCTACAGGCTTCATGGCCTCACTGAGCCCAACATAAGCTCTAGGGCCAACTATGGCAGGATATCTGCTTGCACAGAGACAGGCCTCTTTTGAATGAAGTATGCAGAGCAGCCACACACCTCCCTGCACTGGAGGAAGAAGAAAAAAAAAAATCATAATCAGCATTTTTGGCATGTTTTTCAGTAAAATATTTTAAAAAATCGTTAAAATATATTTACTTGAGAAATAAATCTGCATATTAAAACTTATTTTCTTATTTTAAAACTTAAATATATTCAGAATATAGACTGTAGAGTTCAGAGAACATTTTTTTAAAAAATGTATATAAAACATACAAATATATATAAAACATACAAATCACAACAAATACACATCGATCACGTTATCAATTAAATGAAATAAAAGGAATATTAAGTAAGTTTATATTAACACCATGCAATTAATTTGCTTTGAAAACTGGCTGTAATAGATTTGTGAACAGATGGTCCATATGTTCCCAAGTGTCTAAAATAGAAAATGTCTACAAAAGATCACAGACTACCCACACTTATAGTGACTTCGTTTCCGATCATTGCAAATGCTAACTATATGAGAATAATGCGATCATATATTGGCTGTGCACAAAACTCTAAACGTGCTATTTTACAATTGACAGAAATATACTACGAAGCACCATGTGGGAAAAGGCTAGTAGCAACATCAGTTCCGCCCCCACACCATATACAGCTCACGCCGGGCCTGGCTGGACCCATGACTATCAAACCATAAAAGGACAGTCATGCTCACTAGAAACCTGGAGACAGGGGGAGACACGCCGCTTCACTAGGAAGTCACCCCTCGCTTACACTGCTAGAGCCTAATATGGTTGAAGGATAGGGAAAACTCCTACTGAACATACAGATATCCTCAATAGTGCGCATGGGGACAAACACGAAGAGTATATAAGGTTTTCATGGGTCAGTCAGCCGTGACTGGATCCATTAGCGGTTGTGTTCTGCACTGAGCTTCATCACAGAAAGGTAAGACAGTGTAGTTACGCGGACTAACAGAAAACGTTTTTAGTCAATGTATGGCAACTAACCTATGTTATTTGAAGACAACAAGATATAAATGAGTTTACAATAAGTTATAACATGACCTAGCAATGTTTTAGTGAATTAATTCACTTTTTCGTTATAGGCGATTTGTATATTTTGTAGTTGTCACTGGCAATGTTGATACTTTGTGTACTTAATGTGACAGGATTCAAGAACCAGAAGTAAAAAAAAATATTTTTTTTTTTTTTAAAAAAAGTGTACTTCTATAAAATATTAGAACTGTTGTCACATTTCTAAGAGATGTATAGATTTATGACAAAATGTTACTTTCTCACTACACTAACTTGCTCTGTGGTTATTTATTTGGATTCATTAGTTACAATATGCACAGCTTTACCTTTGTTTTACACTGTAAAAAAAAAAGTCAATCAAACTTAAACATTTCATTTTTGCTGCCTGAAATAAAAACAAACAAACAAACAAAAATTTAAAAAGCTGTTATCATTGCACTTTTTAAACACTTTGAATAAAATAGTTAAAAACTCTGACTCATAAAATGAGTCATGAATCTGAAACCTATGAAATAAAGATCAAAGGACAGAAAATATTATGACTATATACTGTTAAATGGATGCAAATAAAGATGCAGTGTATAAACTGATGAGTGCATTGCTGTAGAATCGCTTAATTCAACTGATCTTTTTGCATGAAGCTGCACCCAATCTAATGTGTATCAATATTCACTTGATCTCATTAGAAAACATTGCTACTTCACAAGGTCGTGATTTTGTAAGAATTCATATGATGTGATTCATACTGAAACATAAGATTTCAAGAAATAAAGCATTGTGGTCAACCCCTAAACCTAACCGTGAGTGGGTGCAAGCAGATCGTACTAAAATGTGTGAATGAGGTTGTAAGAATTCATAAAATTAGTCACCAATTTTAACATGAAGTAGTTAGAAACTGCCGTGACAGTGTGCTGATATGTTCCTCATTAGAATCCATCAAGATGTGTGACGACGACGAGACTACCGCCCTTGTGTGCGACAACGGTTCAGGCCTGGTCAAGGCTGGCTTTGCCGGTGATGACGCCCCCAGAGCTGTCTTCCCCTCCATCGTTGGTCGCCCCCGTCACCAGGTTTGTTAAGCTGCATTTTGCCCTTTGTAAATATTATTCACATGGGTATTCTGAAGCTATTGCATCATTTAAATACTGTGACATTAAAAATACCCTTTTTCTTTTTCCAGGGTGTCATGGTGGGTATGGGTCAGAAGGACTCATACGTAGGAGATGAAGCTCAGAGCAAGAGGGGTATCCTCACTTTGAAGTACCCCATCGAGCACGGCATCATTACCAACTGGGACGATATGGAGAAGATCTGGCACCACACCTTCTACAACGAGCTCCGCGTCGCCCCTGAGGAGCACCCAACTCTGCTGACTGAGGCCCCTCTTAACCCCAAGGCGAACCGTGAGAAGATGACCCAGATCATGTTTGAGACCTTCAACGTCCCAGCCATGTATGTGGCCATTCAGGCTGTGCTGTCCCTGTATGCTTCTGGCCGTACCACAGGTGAGACAACTATTTTAGCTTTTAGCACTCCCATTAATCATGTATGCTGAAGATTTTAATTTACAAATAATTTTATTGTATAACAAAATGTGCCATTTTTTTCTCTATATTTAAGGTATTGTGCTGGACTCTGGTGATGGTGTGTCCCACAATGTCCCCATCTATGAGGGTTACGCTCTGCCCCATGCTATCATGCGTCTGGATCTGGCTGGTCGCGATCTGACCGACTACCTCATGAAGATCCTGACCGAGCGTGGTTATTCTTTCGTCACAACTGGTGAGAAATTGCAGTTTTACAATTTCATTTCTGTCTTGTTTTCTTTTGTTTATCACAACAAATCAGATTTTTTTTAGATGTGTATTTCGACTAATATTTGTTTAGGGATACACAATATTTCAGTACTTTAATGGTTATAATGGCCATATTTTTTACATTTATTGTATCAGTATCAGTTGATAAAAACATTTGGGGTCAGTGAGACTTTTATTTGAAAGAAAGAAATAGTTTTATTCAGCAAGGATGCATTAAATTGATCAAATTGACAGTACTGTAAAATTGATCAAGTGGCTGTAAAGACATTTAAAATATTACAAAAGATTTCCATTTCAAATAAAGGCTTTTTTTAAAAATAATTTATTTGTATCATACTGGATAATTGTGCATGCTCAGTTACCCTATTTTTACAAGATTACCCTCATCATCTAACATTTATTGACTTAATAATACTCTTAAATGTAATTTTTAGCAAATCTCAAAATCTATATTAATTTTTCATACTGTATTATAGTTGTTTTGTTTTATTTTTTAAAAAAGTATAGAATTTTAATATATCAGTAATATAACATTTTCATTATATTATTATCACAGGCTTGTCCGTATTGGATTATTATGGTGCATCCATTTGTTATTTGTTCTGCTGTTTGTATGTTAGAAACAACTGACTTAATTGACACTCTGTTTATAGCTGAGCGTGAGATTGTTCGTGACATCAAGGAGAAGCTGTGCTATGTGGCTCTGGACTTTGAGAATGAGATGGCCACTGCCGCCTCTTCCTCTTCCCTGGAGAAGAGCTACGAGTTGCCCGACGGCCAGGTCATCACTATTGGTAACGAGCGTTTCCGTTGCCCAGAGACCCTCTTCCAGCCTTCTTTCATTGGTGAGTAAAGACAAATTCTATTTAAAAAGGCTGCATTTTCAATACAGCTTTTAGTTTTATTAATAAGGCGTTTTTAAACAGGTATGGAGTCTGCTGGACTCCATGAGACCGCCTACAACAGCATCATGAAGTGCGACATTGACATCAGGAAGGACCTGTATGCCAACAATGTCTTGTCAGGTGGTAGCACCATGTACCCAGGTATTGCTGACCGTATGCAGAAGGAGATCACTGCTCTGGCCCCCAGCACAATGAAGATCAAGGTAATGCATCTGTGGTTATCTTTTAACATGGTCCTGTTCCTAACAATGCATCACTAACCTGTTCACGTGTCTCCTTACTCTGACAGATCATTGCCCCACCTGAGCGTAAATACTCCGTATGGATCGGTGGCTCCATCTTGGCTTCTCTGTCCACCTTCCAGCAGATGTGGATCACCAAGCAGGAATACGATGAGGCAGGCCCCAGCATCGTTCACCGCAAGTGCTTCTAAATCCGTCATCTGCATCTATTTGCTGTGGAATACGCAATAATGGAGAATACATTCATCGTTATGGGACAGCTTTGGTACAGATTTATTTTGTACCCATGCATTACTCGATGAACATACCCTGGATTACCATGCAGGAACACAAAGAGGCAGGACCCAGCATTGTCCAAACAGACACAATCAAGATCCAGAAGACCATTATACCATGTTATCTATCGCATGTAATCTGTACATAAATAGTCATTAATTTATTAAAGTCCATTATTTGGTATTTGAGCCATGTTTGTGTTAATAAATTGTTTGACTTGAAACTGCAGACTTGAGACTGGTGATTGAGATCTTAGTGGAGATTGCTTAGTGTACAAGTTTTCGAAAATTCAAGTCATCAAATGGTCACACATTGTCATTCAACTCTTCCAAAATTCCTGAAAACAGTGAAAGTTGACCTACGTCTGACCTCACTGCAATGTACTACATTTGCTTCCAGGAAAACCAGGGTGGGATCCTGATCAACTGAATAGAATAAATAATTAAACTATAATAATAAAGAATTTTTTTTTTTAATTATCAAAGAGTCAAAGGTGAAAGTCAAAAGACTCTTTGAGGTGGCTTTAAATAAATAATTTATTTTAGATAAGTGTAAACTGGTTTAGACTTTTGAATTAAATCTGGTTTAGCCATGTGAATCGGTGATAAGCAGTGTTGGGGAGTAACTTTACATGAAACGGAATTACATAATTTAATTACAAAATAAATGTAAATGTAATCTGTTACAGTTACTTATGAAAATTATAATGATTACAAAGGGGGTTAACATGAATATTTTCACACGCATACAGATTTGATTTCTTTCCTAAATTGCATTAACTGCTCTAAAATATGAAACACCAATGTTTCAGGAGTTTACGACATACAGTATGACACATGCTTATTCGATAGCATTATGTTTTATTTCCTATTTGGGTTTATGTATATGATTATAAGATTTAAGATTAACAGTTTTTTCCCCCAATGCATTGTTAGATGCCAGTGTTTCCTGTCGTAGCTATGCAAGTACTCGATTTCAAGTACATTATCATAACTATTAAACTGTTTCTTATGAATTTAAATCTGTATTTAACCTCAGAATCATCTCAAGGTAAAAAGAGGTGCAAAAGTGGGATTTTGTGGTGGCTGTGCTTTAAAATTAAATGATTATAATCTTAATTCAAGTGATGAAGGATTTTGAAAGTCTGACAGTAATCAGTGTTGAGTTGTACTGTAAGGTTAACCCTGCCTGAGCAATATTGCAAAAGCACCAGATAGATAGATAGATAGATAGATAGATAGATAGATCTCTCCTTGGGGATGTCAAGCTTTAACCGTTGAGAACACCTGTTGATATCTTCTCGTGATTTCCAGCGCCTTCACCACAGGGCGGAGCTAAAACCGTGTTTTACAAAGCAAGCTTGACGTCTGCAGACAACAAGCGCCATCTGTTTACCTTCTCATTCCAGCTTAAATCAATACGGTAAGTAAATGCATTATCAAAAAACGGCACAGATGAGTGTTGACAGGTGTTTATGCGCGAATCAACATTCAACTTGCCTCCGCTCGCTGCTGTCACATGATCAGTCGCTTCAGATGCTAGTCGACGCTGGAACGCAGCGTTAACGTCTATGTAAACTAGTACAGCCCGCCCGCGCTGTTTGATTTCCTTCAGGTAGTCCTTGTGTCAAACGCTGATGTTTAACGTTGACTACTTACAGTATAAAGCTCTTTCGTTCTCTGTTCAGGATATTGTCGATGGCAACACATTATATGTGATGCATATAATGATTTAGTGATGTCTTTCTCTTATTCGCGTGTTTTGGATCAGTGAACTGTATTAGTGAAGTCCACATTGTCACCTTACAAACCCTAATATGCAAATGCGTTAAGAGGTTCAGAGATGACGCCATGGTTTAAGTAGGCGTGTACATGAAGGGGGCGTGTCGAAGGAGCGCCATTCACAGCTGGCCAGCGATTGGCTTCCACTTGCCTTTTAGAATTCTGTTGCCATAGTGATTTGGTTTAAATGTCTGGGCGCGAGAAGTGGGCGGGTTCGGAATAGTAGGCTCCTTTGCTATATAATGTACAGTTTCTCCATTTTTCCACAGTCGAACGGCAGTGGAATATGGTGACGAAGCGAATTAGGTCCGAATACATGAAGAAATTTAAGGATCCGAAATGGGACACTTATGCAAAATGTTATGAGGATTTGCTGAAGTACAGACTGTCAAGACGGCTGTTGGAGCAAGCGCACAACCCCTGGTTTTGGGGAGAATGGGGGAGCGAGACAGGCTCCACTGGTAAATCTACTCCTCTAAGTCGGAATAAAGTTGAACCTGAGAGGCTCCATGATGAGAAACCAGAACGATCTACCTGTGTGACACCAGAACCAGCAGCTGAACCACAACCACAGGCAGAAGACACCGCAGACACCAGTAAGTCCTGAACTACAGGCTGTCATCTTCTATTGTTTATCTTTTATATTATTCATATGTTTTATAAAACAGTTTGTATTTTAGTTGTTGTTAAATAAATCTTAAAAAAATAGTTTTCATTAATTGAAATAAATCTGAATAAATAATAATCTAAAATACATGTATTAGAACAACAAATTTTAAAAACTTGAATGAAAATTGCCTCAGGAACTGAAAAAGTTACTGATTTCAGTAATTAAATTAGTGAAACTAAATTTAAAGCTAAATAGAAATATATATTAAAAGAATAATGAAATTGACAAAAGTACATAAAATAACTAAAATTTAAACTAAAATAAAACCTGATAATATAAAATGAATACATTTTCTAATATTTATATTTACTTTCACTAACATAAAAAAAAAATCTTTGTGAATTTTTATTTTTCATTTAACATTAATATTTATGGTAGTACACATGGTAACTATAGTGTCACAACTACTTATGACAAACAGAGAGAGACATTACTGATTTGTTTATAATTTTCAGCCCATTCTAAACCTCATTTATATTAGAGAACCTGATCACATTACCCCTTACTGAAATATGTACATTGGCACAGATTAGCATAATTTGCCAAATAATGTTCAAACCACAATGGAAAACTAAACAGCAAAGCATAAAGACACAGTAAATTGTGGTACTTAATGAAAACTACTTCATTAAAACACTATTCAATATGTCAGATTCCATGCATATCTCTGTGTTTTATCAACAGAGCTCGTTACCAGAGTAGCTGAGCAGAGTCATCAAGAGGGGGAGGAAGAGAGAGCCAGAGAAAGCTCTCCTGCTCTCAACCCAGAAACTGACACGCATATCCTGAACACACCAAAGAGCAAACACCGCTCCTCACACAAGTATTCAAGATCAAAAGTCAAGCCTCATGCCACCAAAGACCCCGAAAAAGAGAACCGTCACCCTTTTGCCCTGTATGGTGCAGGAGAGAGGAAGACAGATATGGCTTCCAAGAAAACCCACAATGTTGGTCCTGCAGCATCAACTGCAGAGGTGAGGATCCTTTCAGGAAGCATAGCGTACCCATATCCTAAGAGAGCACTGACCAGTAAGAAAACTATTGGGGAAAAATAGCAAAATAATAAAAACTACTGCAGTTTGGTTAACATAAATAGATAGAGATGAACAATTATTTGCTTAGTTTTTATCATTGGGACTTTAAAGGGACCCAAAAAGGAAAATTCTGTCATTATATTACTATTATTCTTTGAAAGTCAATGTGGACCAATCTTGTTTTGTAAGTAAATGATGACAGAATTTGAATTTTTGGGTGAAATATTCCTTTAAAAGGATAGTTCACCCAAAAATGAAAATTCTGTCAAGAATTACTCCCCATCATGTTGTTCCAAACCCGCAAGACCTTCGTTCATCTTTGGAACACAAATGAAGGTATTTTTGATGAAATCCGAGAGCTTTCTGACCCTCCATAGACAGCAACACAACTACCACGTTCAAGGCCCAGAAAGGTAGTAAGGACATCGATAAAATAGTACATGCAACATCAGTGGTTCAACCGTAATTTTATGAAGCTACAAAAATATTTTTTTGTGCACATGTCAATCTTTGATGTGCATTCTTGAAAGTACCATGACATATGAGTGTGGTGCTGCTGACACAGGAGCCGGTGTTCTGACGTAGAACCTGGATGCAGCTTGTTGTTTACAGTTAGGGCTAGACGGGATACAGCTACAACCAAAAGGTAAGGGCTTACTGGTCATACGCACATCAATATTGCATCATTTTTGTTGTGCTGAACAACAATAATTACAATATTTGCATTATTTTAAAGGTAGGTTTAGGGTTGGGGTAGGTGTTGACATTAATAAAATGCAAAAGAATGCACACACGTGTTGTGGAACTCATGAATGCCCGTCAAAGACTGAATAAAGTTATTTTTGTTTTCTTTGCACACAAAAATTATTCTCGCAACAGTTGAACCACTGATTAACTATTTTAATGATGTCCTTACTATCTTTCTGGGCCTTGAACGTGGTAGTTGTGTTGCTGTCTATGGAAGGTCAGAAATCTCTGGGATATCATCAAAAATATCTTAATTTGTGTTCTGAAGATGAGCAAAGTTCTTACGGGTTTGGAACGACATGACGGTGAGTAATTAATGACAGAATTTTCACTTTTGGGTGAACTATCCCTTTAAGTACTCATTTGCTTATTGTTATTCATGCGTACTTCATGCAGTGTTTCTTCTGTCTAGATCCATGAGTCAGCGTTGCGAGCAAAAACCAGACGGGAGGTGGAAAAACAGATGAAGAGATTTGACAAACAAAGAGCCAGATCTGCTGACTTCGAAAAGAGCAGAAATAAGATTGTCCCTGAATTCAACCCCTGGATGACGGAGTACATGCGCTGCTTTTCAGCTCGTTCTCGGTAGTACTGCTTTCTGAAATCCTTTGGAAATGTCAGTGACTATCTAAACCTCTCAGGCTAAACAACCCAAAACACTTCACATGATGACTGGCACATCTGTTCAGCTCACTTCCCGTCTTCCAGAATGGGCCACAATGAATCAAACAGATTTTAACTCGAGGTTTTTTAGGGGTTTATTTACACCATGGATATGTTGCATTTACTGGTACATATCAAACATGAAAACACAATCCATTGATGCTGCAGGGCAAATTGTCAAACAATCACATGCCTTGTTGCATGAATTTTGTAGGTCAAGTAGATTTACAGGCCATGAGATTTACCAGCGTCTCTTTACACTCTTAGCCAATTAATTAAATGTGTTCAGTAACTATCAGACAATTACAGACAGATAATGTGATGTATTGTAATGTTGCGTATTATCTACATTGTATTAATAGTTAGGTTTAATGTAAATAAATCTATTTTGTACTTTACAGAAATCATTTGCGCCAACATGGATCTTTGTAGTGTTAATTAATCAACACTTATATAATCTCACATTGGCAGTTGATCTGTTATATTAATATCTGCGTTCTTTGAAATGAGATGTATTATATTTTATGTATATTCACACTAATGGTGTATTCCATGTGGTACTGTATCAGAACAGTAATATAATAACATTATATATATATATATATATATATATATATGAAACATGAAACTCACAGCAAAATGACAAATCAATTTTGAATGAGATCACATACAACAAAAGCAATTCCAGCTGTTCATGATCAAGCATAACTTTCATTCAGTGTGATGTTATTTGGTTTTTAGTAGCACTCAGGTATTTCTTGTTGTAATTTCTGTAACTTATTGAGAAATAATGATATTGGGATATTTGTACACTATTTATATTTTAAGGGTATTGAACTACTTTTGACTGTATTTTTAGTTCAGAATCTCTGAACAAATGTACAGGTATTTTTTTCCCACATATCTTCATAGTGATTTATGGCACGTACTATGTGAATAGTGTTGGTTTTAGTGTAAGAATAATGAAGCCATAATGTATATGAGTTACATTAATATGATGAATATCCATTCCACTGTCTGTTATGGAAGCAGTTTTAAAGGGTATTAAAATTTAAGTGTTTAGATTACTGCCTGTGAAAGTAAGATGTGTTTATATGCGATAAGAGTTTTTCTTAACACTTTCGACACAGTCTGATTTCAGTCTTAACATTTTTAACAGGTTGCTGTTTATGGTATGTTAAAGTAAAATAAAACAAAACATTTTTCATAAGTGTATTATGGCTATAAAAGTAGTTCTCGTGTTTGTAGGTAAGGATTGTTTGTTCACAGGTTTGGTGCAGTAAAATATGAAAATCTGTTCTCACTAATGCACAGTGCAGATTTTTATATTGCCAACTTATTACAGCATGCTGTTCCTGGATATCAGACTCTGCAAGCTTGCCAAGACCTCATCCATGTGTCAGATCCATGCAGCAATTTAAATGCCCCCTTTATTCACTTTAACTGAATAAGTTTTATGAATTGTTCTTTAACTTTTTTTAAAAGAAATTGTTGCATTTCCATGAAGAAAGCTGTCTACAAAGTTTTACACAAATTCCATTGATTTTACAAACACTGATTTCACATTCAGCAGCTAAATTGTACATTTGATTAGGTCGGTTTTGAATCAGACCTTAATTCTTTACATCAGTGCTACAGATTTATAAAGATTCTTTTTTTTTTCTTTTGAGATCAATGTAAAGTGTAGACACAAGGTTAATGAAAAATGAATAACCAACTACCATTTAGTGCATTGTTAAACATGACTATTGGCAATCTGTCCCATTTTTTACAAACATAGAAGCTTGATATAAAGACATAACGACAAGCATTTTGAAGCGAGGTCCACAATGATTTATCATTAATTTTCGGTGAAAGCTTATTTGAGATATGTCCATTTAAAATGTATAAGAAGAACAGGGCACAAGTAGAGAAAAATAATAAAGTATTTTCTCAAAAAGAAAAAAAAAACAATATTTTTGAATAAGAAATCAGTTCAAACACATCAGTGCCATTCCAAAAGACACCTAAAAATGGGACCGCAGCACAAAAATGCTTTACAATAAATATAGAGCATGTAACACTGATTTTGAAGCTGTTCATACTGACAATGTATTACAGTGCGGTATGAAGGTAAATGTGCGCTGGCCCTTAAATTTTTCGTTTTGAATGTAAATTATAATATAAAAACAAAGCATTCTTGACATAAATGTCAAAAAACACTTTTATGAAATACTCTAGCATCCTTTCCTAAAACATACTAACCAAAAAAATACAACAGACATGGAGAAAAATGATAATAAAAAGCAAATAAAAGCAAACAACGTGCTAGCAAGATAATGTACGATAAACTCCATTGATAAGATTTACAGGCGCGTGCCATAGAGCAGCGATGCAGTATGCCTAAGCTATATATATGCAGTATATAGTCATTTATGAATATGCCGTAGTACTGCAACCATGAAACATGCTCCACGGTGATAATAGAAACTCTTCTCTACACAACATCTACATGAAAGAGGGAAAGACGGGCAAGGGCTCAGTGCAGTATTCTCAGGGGCAAGGGCCGGGTCTTTTAGTTACCCTCAGGGTTTTGGGTACCATAGATGTCTTGGCTTGGGGCCCGAAGGGGACAGTAAACATTTTTCTGGAGCCTTCTGGAGCACAGGGGGTCCCTCGGCGTCAGAACAGAAGTAAAAGTAAGGTGAGGGAAACAGTCACTCCACCACGATGAGCCAAACATCAAATTCCCCACTAATGTCCTCCTCCTCGTGTTCACAAAACCTGCCTTGGCCAAAGGACACAGAAAAAGGGCAGGTAATTACATAGATGGTCTTTTCAGAGGCTTTTCTTCTTGTCTACAAACTGAAGGAGCAGCTTCAAGACACCTTGAATCTCTATTTCTAGCTCGCATTCCAAATAAGGCCCCTCAGAAACCTTGGAAAGCATTTGGGAGGATCTGGAGTTAAATATATCCATTCCCCTGACACGGTCTCTCATGTGGCATTTGACTGATAAGAGGGTGAAGGGCTTTGAAGGACTTCAAAATGTCCTCATGAGGGGGGTGGAAGAAGGTGAAACATTTGGCCATTTGTTTGTGTGCATGTGTCCTGGTGTTGCATCATCGTCACTTGTACGTAAGGCATGCAGAAGCAAACTTGAGTGGCATTTGGTGGGTGTCAGTGACTAAAATAGCACCTCTTCTTGAAGAGATCTCCTCCCAGCTAGAGCATGCCAAATACAGTAGAGATGCTGTGGGGCGGCTATCAACATCCTTTTACAGACAATTTATGAAAACACTTTGACTAAAGCTAAAATTATGTATCATGAAGTATTTTGGTATCACTTTGCAATACAGTTCATGTCATTTCCATTAGATAATACATTTGGAAACAACACTTTTTAAAGCATTTAATAATCTAGGATCATTTATGAATATATACTTTTTTTACAACCTTAAATTAGTACGGTTCAAAAGTTTGGGGTTGGTTAGATTTTTGAATATTTTTGAAAGAAGTCTCTTAGACTCACAAATGCTGCATTTATTTTATAAAAAAGACAATAAAAACAGTAATATTCAATTAATATTAATATTTCAATTCAAAACAACTGTTTCCTATTTTAATATATTTTAAAAGACAATTTATTCCTTTGATGGAAAAGCTGAATTTTCAGCATCATTACCCCAATCTTCAGTGTCACATGATCCTTCAGAAATCATTCTAATATGTTGATTTGCTGCTCAAGAAACATTTCTTATAAAAATGGTTGTGAGCTTCTGAATGGTAATTAACATGAATCAAGATTGGGCCTAATTTAAGAAACACTGTAATTGAAATGTGTAATGTCTCATTCAATTCACTGCAACTATATCTACATAAAAAATGGTTTACAAATGATTACAACATAAATATATGTTATGTTCATATTTACAGACCCATTGTTTTGCATTCTTTTTTATATCACCTTAGATTCTTACATTAACATTTATGTGACTCAATGTTTGAAAAATGCAATCATTTAAGAAATGAAAATAGTGAGGAAAATTGAGAGAAAAAAGAAAATTCCATCTAAAAACTATAAGTTTTATATATGATTCAAAAACAATAAGGACACTAAAGAGAAAAAAACAAAAACAAAAAAAACACTACCGCACTGAACAAGACACTTAAATATAATATGCAGGCAATGATGTTCTGAGAAATGTGAACAACTGTATCTGATTAAATCTGAATGCAGCACAGCTATTTTTAGTGGACGTTGCCTTTGTGAGTGGAACAGAGTGCCAGTGGAGGAAGAACAGCACTCTACCACCCTCACGCATTCAAACTGTCGCACTACTATCAGAGCTATTTAGATATCAATTTTATAGCATTAGTATCAAAGAATAAACATAACATAAATGATTGCACATCACAATGTTAAAAAAAAAAAGCACTGAAACCTCTCAGAACAGCTTCTAATATTAAAGCATCTGAAACCTCTGAAACCTTAAAAGATTTGAAAGCAAGCAGAGAGAGGAAGTGAACCCTCTGGACCTTCACCTGGTTGGTCAGCTGTCTGTGATCTGTGTTAACAGCCACACTCTTGCACACTCTCTGCTTGAGCCCGTCTGGGAGAACGCAGCTGCCGCAACGCTGCATCTCCATACTGGATTCCTGAACCCATCCGCTCCGGGTCCAGCTCGCCTACACAACCAAATGATAAGCAGAGCAGCGTGATTCAAATGTTTCTGTAAGCTTATAAGTAACAGCACAAGGCACTGGTATTTTTGTACCTGACTCTATTTTGTTTAGGATTTTCCGAGCACACTGGACAAAGGCTTCCTCCACGTTCTCCCCTGTTAGAGCACTGGTCTCCAAAAACATGAGCTCTAAAAACAAAGATATAAACAATTACGTCTGTTCCGTTTAATAATACTCACTGAAAAAAAAATTAGACAGTGAATATATTGCAAAATATTCCTTAATATTGTTTATTTAGTATTATTTATATATTATTATGGTATTTACTAATATTTTATTTTCAGTTTTCATTTTAATTTTTGTTATATGCTTTTGTCATTTTTATTAGTTTTTTTCTATTTATCTTTCATTTATTTATATTTGTCTTAAGTCATTGTAGTACTTCTACATAAGGTATTTTATTTCATTTAGTTGCCATTGCAACATTGCTTAAGTATCCAAATGTACCTTTTTCAATTAATATTCATATTTTATTTTACCTTAATTTAAATTAATGCAAACAATTTTTAATAATTTTAGTTAACAATAACACCACAGATCTATAAGCACTCAGTATATCCACAATGGTAATACACCAATAACCAATCAGTGTTTAGCCTCTGAAAAAGCCCTTGTGATCTCAATGCAGTCAGATATCTGGTGTGCTCTTCAGGTTTATGCTACTCATACTATGCTGCAGTGACCTCTAGTGGTACAGTCACGATATGCAAGTAGATAGACAAGTCAAATACATAATCATAATTTAGCCAAAAGCAATGGTTTGAAGTTAAAAACATCTTAATGACGTTAACTCATGATCTGAAGTCATCTATTACTTCATTCAAACAATTAGGTGCCACTACAATATACTACGATTGTTACCGGCCAGGAACTGCTTGTCTGACATACGCACCATTCTCTTGAGCGAAGCGTGAGGCCTCCAGAAAGGTGACTTCACGGTCAGCATCCAGATCTTTCTTATTTCCACACAGTATGATCACTATGTTCTGGCTGGCCAGCATCCGGGCATCTGTCAGCCAGTTGGTCAGAGCGTTGTATGTTTCTCGACTAACATCCAGAGACAGAGAGCGTGAGAAATCAACAGACTTAAGGATCCATAAATGCATATCATAGTATAGCTCTAGGTAAACATCCAGAAATATATGAATATCTGGGAATTAAAGAGCAATACATAATATTATGCAGAGGCACTGGATATACAAGTGTGACTTTACCTAGTGATGTCGTACACGAGAAGAGCCCCAGCCGCCCCTCTGTAGTAGCTGCGTGTTACAGACCTGACAAGAACAAACATTAAACCTCTGTGACATCTGTAAAAGTTTGTGATAAGAGATGGTCAAATCTAGTGACAAACCAATATATCAGCCGAACAATTATGTGGCTGATATTTGGCCATTTTAGAGATTACTCGGCATTGTCAATTAGTTTTAGAAATATATAATCCTTTTTTTAATTCAAATACACTACCATTCAAAAGCTCAGGATTATTTTTAAAGCTTTTATTCAACAAAGATGCAATAAATCAAATAACAATCAACACTGATAATAATAAGAAATGTTTCTTGAGCACCAAATCATCATATTAGAATGATTTCTGAAGGATCTTGTGACACTAAAGACTGGAGTAATGGCTGCTGAAAATTCAGCATTGTCATCACAGGAATAAATTATATATTAAAATATATTAAATTACTGAACCGTTATTGTAAATTGCAATAATATTTCACAATTTTTACTGTATTTTTAATCAAATAAATGCAGCCTTGGTGAGCATAAGAGGCTTTCTTTAAAAACACTAAAACATCTTACTGACTCCAAACTTTGGAACATTGTATATTTTAGTCCATTTTGAGTAAATATTATGTAAAATAAATGCTTGCTTAAAGGCTGAATTGCCATTCACATTTAACTTCAAACAGAAGTTAGAATAGGGTGAAATTTGTTTTTCTCCTGGAAATGAAAGAAGTGAAAGTACTTAAAGTACATAGTAATTAAATTGTGAAAGTACTAGAATGAAGAAAGTGAATGCAAATGCAAATGCTTAAACAAATAAGCGCTAAAACATTGACGTCCAAATGACGTTACTGACATTAAATAGTACTCTGGATAGTATATTGGGATTATATCAGCAATCAGCCATCCTGCCGTCTAGACAACGTCACTAGGTGCTGCAAAATCAATATCAATTGACCGCTAGTCTAATCATATCTGTTCACAATAGCAGGAGTGTATGACTCAGACCTCCTTCAACATTAGCCGGTCTGACATGTTTCTGTTCAACCTACAGCATGTTTACTGCTATGAGTTATTAAGCCTCATAATTCTGAAATAAACATGTAACACAACGTTTTAATGCACATTATTGTATAATGAAATGAGCTGTAGCAGCAAACAGAGCACAACGGTGCCAAAAGCTCTTCTCAGTGCTGTTTGAAGAGACTAATTGCATAATATTTTGCTTCAAGCTATCTTGTGATTTTTTTTAAATAATTATGTAACTGTAACTCTTTTCCCTTTCCAAATGCAATAAATAGCTTTCTCTCAGGGACATTGTGCCCCTGTCATTGTTAACTGAAGATATTAATAGTTTTATTAAAATCTATTAATATATTAAATTTTACACACACATATATACATACATATATATATATATATATATATATATATATATATATATATATATATATACACACAAATTAAAATAATTTCTAAAACTAAAATTGAAATGAAAATAAAGTAAAAATAATGCTAAATAAAAATATAAAATAAAACTGATAAAAACTAATAGAAATTAAAATAGCACACAACAAATTTACTAAGACTTAAATTAAAATAAAAAATATTGGCTTTTTTTTTTGTATATTTCTATATAATAATTTATATTATAATTTTTTAAAGGAGCACCAGTGGCACATTTGGCTTAATTGGTGCCCTGTGCAAGTAAAAAAAAAAAAAGAAGGAAAAAAATCATAGGCCCGGTTTCACATATAGGGGTTTAGCTTAAACCAGGACTAAGCCTTAGTTAGATTAAGATATTTAAGCAACTTTTACAAAAATGCCTTAGAAGAAAACATTACAGGTGTGCATCTTGACACAGAACAATGACACTGACATATTTTAAGATATGGCAGAGCTAGATATTTTCAGTTGAGACAGTTCAAACATGCATTTTAGTCTGGGAAACCGGGGGTAGTTTTTTAATCTTTTTAATAAGTCTCAAAGCTATGTATAAACACACACAAAAAACCTACATAAACGAAAGGTGGTTTGTGTGACATCAGCATATTTTCATTTTAAATGCGCTGAGGCTATTTTGGCTCTAAGGAAGCTGCTGGCAAATGTTCAGTGCAAATTAAGTGCATGTTGATTGTGCTGACAAATTAATCTGTGCAAGGTACTATAAACTCCTACATGCAATCTGGACTTGAATCACTCCCTCCCCAAACGCTCCACCATCTGACTGCCTGAGAACTGAAAATCTGGAAATTATCATCATAAGCCAAATCTCACAGAGTGGTCCTTACAAACATGGCCAATCTAAGAGGGAAACAGTTTTAGAAATATGACACAGTCGTATGAACGTACCTGAAACGCTCCTGTCCTGCTGTATCCCAGATCTGGAGCTTGACAAACTTATTGACCACACTGATTATCTTCGAGCCAAATTCAACCCCGATAGTGTGATTCGAGTCATCTTTGACTGGAAGAACAAGGAAAAGACATCAGCAACAGAACAATGACGTGTGTAACATATCTTAGATTTGTTTCTGAATGTTTTTGATAAGATAACAGAAACTGACATACATCTTTTTTCTATAAACTGATGAAGCAGACAAGATTTTCCAGTTCCTGCATTTCCGATCACAAGAAACTTAAACAGGAAATCTAAAGGGGAGGAAAACAAAAACAATAAAGATGTTTTGTCAAAAACTGTACAGAATTCTCATAATAATAGGATAGTATAGGAATGTTTCTATATCAAAACATTAGTGAGACTACAGACACTGGTCATAATCAAAATAATGTAGGCATTAAAGAGATTTTTCATCAAGTTATACCCAAATAAATAACGGTCTTTCTATAGTAATTGTTATATTAAGTACTGTTTTAATTGACTAATCAAAGGTTAATGAACACTTATATGAATGGCGTCGACAGATGAAACATATGGCAGACAGATAGCTGCTGCCTAGCTGGCACTGAACAGAGCTTGTAAGCAAATACTGTGATGAATGAGCTCGGGACACTTGCTAAAATTCATGCTATGCTGTCGATAAGAAGTGTGGCAGGAGAAAAGGAAAATTAGTCACCCTACCGTATGTCTCTGACATGACTGGCGCTGTGTTTCTAGCCTGTTTATACTGTGTTTTTCTCTTTCAAGGCAATCAACAAGGATATCAAATAAAGGGAAATCCCTCAGAGGGTTTCGCGCATCCTAGTCGGAAGTTTGTGGAGCAACTACTTCCTGTTGAGATTTTCAAAATAAAGGTCAACAATTCTTTGCAAAGTGACACACAAAAAAATGACACACAAAAAAATTGCACGATTTTTCTAAAATAAATAAAATAAAATAAAATAAAATAAAAAAGTTAAAGTATGTATTTTATTCCTGGTCGTGGTTGTTTTTATTTATTTATTTATTTTTTAGATTTATGTTTTGTGTATTTGATATAAATGTATGCAAATCTAAATGTTAACAATTAAGTATTTTTTTGCATTTTCTATTAAAACCCACTCTTTTATATATTATTTAGATCGGTTTTTACTCCAAAACTCCAAGTGCTTTCAAGTAGCCACTAGGAGGTGGTAGTTAGTTATATGTGCGAGTTGCATCTGTTCTGAAAAACCACACTCACTCATGATAATTTAAACCACATTTTACAGGGCTGATCTCTTTGTACCTTTCACAACTAATAAATTATATTTTGTTTTTATATCCACAATTTATAATTGTGAGTGTATGTTACCCTTACATTAACCCCAGAATCCATTATTACAACACAGACTACACAAGATTGATCAGGAAAATAGCGTGATGGAGTCAAAACTGTCTAAATGAAATCAAGATTCCATACTTGAAAGCATATCATGGATGTTTGGGCAACAGTTCTTTATGGTTGATGTAAATTGCCCTCTATAAATTGTAGACCACATGTCATTCAGTAATGACTAATGGATGTTATTACACACGAACATAATGTGGAGCATATGAAACAAAGAGTATTACATAAAATGGTTTTGTTTAATCTTTGTATGATGGTATAATCAGCTCACGATTAAACGAAAAAATTGTTCATTTGAAATCAACAAGCAAAAAGGTCAGAGAGTTCATAGTGCGGAGCCAAAAGTTACTGTCATCAAGGCATTCCTGCTGTGACACTTGAAGCTCTTCTAGAAAATCGAATATAATTTCAACACCCAAGAACGGGGCTGCTTCCATATCTTCTCCAGATGGCTGTACATTGGTCCTGGGTTCATTGCATAATGCCTCAGGATGTATAGGCTGCATATCTCTTTTCTGTTCACATGTCCTGTTTGTTTTATATCCTTCCTGGCTCTCTATATATGTCAAAGATACATGACTGAACAAAGGAATCTGAGCTCAAAGAGCTATGTCAACATGTAAACAAACCACTCAGTTAACATGCTTTTATGTATACAGTCATGTACATTACAAGTCAAACATTTGGACATACATACCAATTTTTTATTCATGTTTTCTATTTTCCACATTTTAAAAAGGAATATGGGAATTATGAGGTGAACAAAATCGTCTAACAAATCAAAACAAACATTTTTTTTTAGATTCTTCTTATATATGCAAAGTGACACAGAAGACTGGAACAATGGCTGCTGAAAATTCAGCTTTGCCATCACAAGTATAAATTACATTGTAAAATGTATTAAAATAGTAAAAAGTTATTTTAAACTTTAATAATATTTCACAATATTACTGTGGGTGTAAGAGACTTCTTTCTAAAACATTACATTAAAAGCAATAACAAACATTAGAACGTTTTATGTAATGTAATGTATATGGTAATGCACATATTATCATACTATTGTGTAATTTTAAGTATATAATGATAATTTCGGTCAATTTAAGAAGGTACCATCCAGACACAACTGTAGTAAACATACAGTATGTACTGCAGCATCCCGCAAGCTTTATGTCTTGCATGTAAAAGTGAGTTTGTGGTATGGAAAAAGGGGGGTTGCATTCATCCCTGAGGAGCTCTGCTATCACAAGAGCACAATGGTAACCAGGAAGAAGGGAAGTTAACTGTCCTTGGAATCTAAAATTGTCATCACACTGTCTGCACCAGGATGTTATTTTGAAATGTGGGAGGTTATGTCAGCTCAAAGTAATGATTAGAAAGGCTTGCATCTGTGCCAGGTTAAACCTCAGGGCAAAGAATGTGCGATAGCACAAAACAGTATCACAATTGCTGTCACGACAGGACTAGAAATGCTATAGTTTAGTTTGTTTTTACCAGTTTTCTTTATGTTAAATGTTAAAACGTAGGCATGTTTCATTGAAGAAATTAGATGCTTAGCAGTGAATGTGCATACAGTTACTTCTTTGCAGGTATTGAAGAGTTTGTACACTATGTAAATGCATCTAACTGCCTACAGATTTTGTGGTATGCTGCAGTACATCAAGAGTTTTCAGTTACTCCACAGGTTGTTTGAGTCTGAGCCCTTATGCATCAGTCCACTCTTTATGACACTAATAGCATAAACAGCATAGACACAACCAGATTCCTCATGTTTTTTTCAGTGCCTTGCAGAACAGCATATGGCTTGTTAGTTTAAGGTGACTGGGAAAACACACCAGAGAGTCGTGCATTGCATTAACAGCAAGGGTTTTGACTGGGTGCCTTCATCTGCGATCAGTGCATCAGTGTTTCTGACTTTCAAACGCAGTGTGCTGTTTACAGCGGTTGTTTATCCTGTAGCACAGTAACCTCTATGCAGACAAATGCTAAAGATTTAACTCTGGGACCAAGTAGCACACTCTAAATCACAACCACACTGAATACCGCCGTTGTTTTGCATCCAGAAAAGGCGAAAGCTACTCTCAGGCTTGACAGATTAACGTGGTGAAAAGGAAGACAAGTTTCACTAGACACAGAGCTTATATGAGCCCTGTGTTGGATATGTAAAGTTGTTGAACTTCTTTCTTTGAAAGTTTTCATAGTAGTGTATCATTTCATGAATGATTCTTTGTTTTAAACAAACCATTCTTGTTCACTAACTCACACGAACTGACTCGTTCACTCATTCAAAAGCTTCTTCTAAAATCAATCACTCATCCACTCATTCACTTTATTTTGTATACAGTAAATGACATATAGTGCACTATGACTATAGAAGGCTAAGAGCATATGGCATTTTATAGCATATAGAAAGGAGCATTTGATTAATTAGACCTAATGAACAAACAGACGACCTTCACTGAATGATTGTTTAAGGAACTGAAGGAACAAAGTTTGGACAAATTACTTGAGAAATGATTCAGTGACTCACTTATAACAAAGAATTCACCTATCGTCACCTATTGCCCATGTACCCTAAAGAAAGGATCTTTTTAGTGAACTGATTCAAAAGATTTGATATGAGATGAATCAAAATACTGATTTGATTTTGAAAAGTTCAGTTAATTCAGAGATTTCAGTTTTGTTTGTCTGGTATTCATTGTATCTTCCCATTCCATACTTTAAATTCACTAATGTTTACTTTAGGCCTTAATTTCAGTACCATAATGACTTTAAGAAAATATGAGACAAAATCTTGCTGTATCTCACTTGAAAAATACTGTAAGTTTCAAAATAGGAGGCAGTAAACTGAATGTTTGGGCCTCAGATGTCAGATAAACAGGCCTAAAAATCACTCAAAGACTGCCTGGGTGGCAATACTCTGCATCCTGGTCTTAAAGCCTTGACTGGCTGGCGTTTAAAGTGATTTGTGGCCAGCTCTCTATTGTCAGCACCACGCAGCAAAACTCACTTAATAATCTGATGTAATATGTATGAGGGAGCTTGGTCAGTGGACATTCATCCTAAAGGTCACAGTTGAGCTACTCATTATTTCAGTAGTAACAGAAGTTGATGTTAATGCATTCTATCTCAGTTATCTCCCATAATGATGCATGTCACTTGTTATCAGACTGTTTAATACACTCAACCAAACTGCAATAATTTAGCAGAGAAAAATGTCTCCCATCGTTTCTTAAAGGCTTATTATTGAAAGCGTCCTTTCATGCGGCCCTGCCTCCATAGCACTTCATGGTACAAAGAGTTCACCATTGTTCACCGCACATCACTATTGGAGACAGACAGCCTGGGAGGCAGTAGACAGACGAACAAGAAAGAGAGAGAGAAGGGGAGGGCTGAAAAGAGAGGGATGGCGGAGGCGGGACTTGGCCCTGTTTTGATCACTCTAGCGTTTAGTAACCTGGCACAAAGGGGAGCTGGGTTCACTGGCATGTCTGACTTGGGTCACTGTGAGTCTTTGGAGGGCTCTATGGGAACACGGCTGATCGCTGCAAGGCTACATCAATGTGCTGATGACTCTCAAGGTGTTAAACATTCACCTTACATACATGGCATGGCAGTTCTTTATGATGTAACTAAACTATAAAACGGCAAAAAATAATAAAGAGTTGGTTAATGTTTATACTTATGCCACTGTTTAAAAGTTTTGTTATGTTTTGTTTTAAATATTTTTTAAATCAAGGATGCGTTAAATTGATCAAAAGTGACAGTGATTACTTTTAAATTGTTCAATTTCAAATAAATGCTGTTCATTTGAATTTTCTACTTATCAAAGAATCCTGAAAAACACATTTTCCACAAAAACATTAAGCAGCACAACTGTGATAATAATACGTAAAGTTCTTTCAGCACAAATCAGCATATTAGAATGATGCTAATAACATTTCACAATATTACTGTTTTCACTGTATTTTTGTATCATTTGTGATGCAACAAAAACACATTTTTTTATCTGTTTGTGGAACAGAATACACTGTATGAACAGGTTCCAAATGTCTGAGACCACATTGAAAATTTGTGATTTAAAATTCTAGTTAAAGAGAAATAAACAAAGAGGTTAATTTATGCCATAAAATGTATCATAAATATTTAAGATTCAGCAACATTTCTAGCTCACTAATGAAATAAGCTTATTTCTGACATCAACTGTAGTCATGGACATTACAAATATTAAAACATTTTTTTTTTAAAAACATAAATTTTATACAGTTTATAATCTGCAGATAATATAATTTGTAATAGAAAATAGAAAACAACATTTTCACTTGTGGTCTCAGACTTTAGCAACTTCATCAGAAATCTGATCTCTCTCTGACACTCGCAGTCCAATGCCTTTGAACCAGACTAGTTGGTAAATATGTAATGGTTTATGGACGGTCAGGACCAAGAACACCATGATAGATGGACTTGATCTGTGACAATATGCTTGAGTTGAATGCGTGTCTCTTTTGGAAAGTGGTTGTATTCACCAGGCCTTGAACTGAATACTAATGGGGTGAGCCCAGCTGTCATGATGCAGATGCACAAGTCAATTGTTCCACTGATGACCCTTTCGAATCTCCATGGAAATACATAGATCCTGTCAGAAGGGTTCATGTGCACTCAAAAACACAGAAGCTACGACCATCTTTCCCAAGGTACCAGGGTATGAAGCCATAAATACACACCAAAAATAAGAAAAGCAGATGAAATCCAGAATCACGCAATAAACATTAATATGACTCATAACTGTTTTTCTCAACAAATTAGCCCAGCTGTTGTATCTATTACAGCTGCAGCCCTTATGGTGTCCTCAGCAGCAGAAGACATCTGTGGGAATTGCAACACAGTATTTTTTTAATGTTTGTTCAAAATTAAACAATAACAAACTACTATAAACTTGCACTGTACAATCCTTCTAAATGAAAGAAAAGAAAAGAAAAGACACATTCTCTCAAAATTAGTATCAGGTTATTCGTCCAAGGCCACGTTCACACTTGAATTAAACAGATGTGTCTGTACTCCAATGTCAGCTAATCTTCCACCTCCACTGACGTGGACCTTAGAAAAACACTGATCTTTTATTCATTGTGTCTTTCATGCCGAAGGGGCGAAACACAATCGCTGATAATTGGAATATAACGAGTTGAGCACTGGAGACTAGCAGAGCGTGGATGAGAGGAGATGGGAATGTTGCATTTGAGACAACAGGGATTATGGAAGATTAGAGTGTCTACCACACTGCAACTTGTCTTAATGAGCAATCCAACCTTCCTCTCACGTCTCATGCTGTCCACAGCCTGTAAAAACTGGTCATTAGGTCATTGCGGGAGTGATATTGCGTAATTTAGATTAAATATCAAAAATTCAAATGTCATTTGCACCCTTTATCCCACATAAGTAATACATTTAATAAATCATAGTATGCTCAAGGCAATTCAAATACATAATAAATTTGACCGTTCACAGGGAGTTTGACTGGACGCCGAGTCCACCATTTCTGTCTGACAAACAAACCAGACAAGACAGTAGCTCAATACCTCAACAGCCCTTTCACAGTTGAAACAAGATGTCTTCTGATATTCATTCATGTTTATGTAATGCTATAACTAGTAAAGGGAAAGAGATCATTTCTCATGCCGCTTGAACTGAGGCGCTACAGCGATCTGTCACGACACATTAAAGAGCCACAAAATGAAAAAAAGTAACCTGCTCTGTGACTTGTCTGTCAGTTTCCTCTTTGCATTGCAATGTATTTTTCACCATGTGAAAACATGATATGTGGCGTGAGAATGGCATGGCTTGTCACAGTAACAAGGGGTCTTGGCGAAGGGTCATCAAACAGCTGAGTTCTAATATAATTTTATTCAGCCAGAGTGCATTTA